>OX608082.1:69719266-70131094 GCA_951509765.1 Sphenella marginata
AAAATTTTAAAATGGCCATAACTTCTAAACCGTGCGTGCTAGCATAGGCAAACTTTGCACTTTTTTAGTAGGCAATTTGGACATTCCATTACTTTTTGAATTTTGAAAATCGGATGAAAACTGTAGATTTTATGCTAATTTTCCCATTAAAATTTTAAAATGGCCATAACTTCTAAACCGTGCGTGCTAGCATAGCCAAACTTTGCACTTTTTTAGTAGGCAATTTGGACATTCCATTACTTTTTGAATTTTGAAAATCGGATGAAAACTGTAGATTTTATGCTAATTTTCCCATCAAAATTTTAAAATGGCCATAACTTCTAAACCGTGCGTGCTAGCATAGCCAAACTTTGTACTTTTTTAGTAGGCAATTTGGACATTCCATTACTTTTTGAATTTTGAAAATCGGATGAAAACTGTAGATTTTATGCTAATGTTCCCATCAAAATTTTAAAATGGCCATAACTTCTAAACCGTGCGTGCTAGCATAGGCAAACTTTGCACTTTTTAGTAGGCAATTTGGACATTCCATTACTTTTTGAATTTGAAAATCGGATGAAAACTGTAGATTTTATGCTAATTTTCCCATCAAAATTTTAAAATGGCCATAACTTCTAAACCGTGCGTGCTAGCATAGCCAAACTTTGCACTTTTTTAGTAGGCAATTTGGACATTCCATTACTTTTTGAATTTTGAAAATCGGATGAAAACTGTAGATTTTATGCTAATTTTCCCATTAAAATTTTAAAATGGCCATAACTTCTAAACCGTGCGTGCTAGCATAGCCAAACTTTGCACTTTTTTAGTAGGCAATTTGGACATTCCATTACTTTTTGAATTTTGAAAATCGGATAAAAACTGTAGATTTTATGCTAATTTTCCCATCAAAATATTAAAATGGCCATAACTTCTAAACCGTGCGTGCTAGCATAGCCAAACTTTGCACTTTTTTAGTAGGCAATTTGGACATTCCATTACTTTTTGAATTTGAAAATCGGATGAAAACTGTAGATTTTATGCTAATTTTCCCATCAAAATATTAAAATGGCCATAACTTCTAAACCGTGCGTGCTAGCATAGCCAAACTTTGCACTTTTTTAGTAGGCAATTTGGACATTCCATTACTTTTTGAATTTTGAAAATCGGATGAAAACTGTAGATTTTATGCTAATTTTCCCATCAAAATATTAAAATGGCCATAACTTCTAAACCGTGCGTGCTAGCATAGCCAAACTTTGCACTTTTTTAGTAGGCAATTTGGACATTCCATTACTTTTTGAATTTTGAAAATCGGATGAAAACTGTAGATTTTATGCTAATTTTCCCATCAAAATATTAAAATGGCCATAACTTCTAAACCGTGCGTGCTAGCATAGCCAAACTTTGCACTTTTTTAGGAGGCAATTTGGACATTCCATTACTTTTTGAATTTTGAAAATCGGATGAAAACTGTAGATTTGGTGCTAATTTTCCCATCAAAATTTTAAAATGCCCATAACTTCTAAACCGTGCGTGCTAGCATAGCCAAACTTTGCACTTTTTTAGTAGTCAATTTGGACATTCCATTACTTTGTGAATTTTGAAAATCGGATGAAAACTGTAGATTTTATGCTAATTTTCCCATCAAAATTTTAAAATGGCCATAACTTCTAAACCGTGCGTCCTAGCATAGCCAAACTTTGCACTTTTTTAGTAGGCAATTTGGACATTCCATTACTTTTTGAATTTTGAAAATCGGATGAAAACTGTAGATTTGGTGCTAATTTTCCCATCAAAATTTTAAAATGGCCATAACTTCTAAACCGTGCGTGCTAGCATAGCCAAACTTTGCACTTTTTTAGGAGGCAATTTGGACATTCCATTACTTTTTGAATTTTGAAAATCGGATGAAAACTGTAGATTTGGTGCTAATTTTCCCATCAAAATTTTAAAATGCCCATAACTTCTAAACCGTGCGTGCTAGCATAGCCAAACTTTGCACTTTTTTAGTAGGCAATTTGGACATTCCATTACTTTGTGAATTTTGAAAATCGGATGAAAACTGTAGATTTTATGCTAATTTTCCCATCAAAATTTTAAAATGGCCATAACTTCTAAACCGTGCGTGCTAGCATAGCCAAACTTTGCACTTTTTTAGTATTCAATTTGGACATTCCATTACTTTTTGAATTTTGAAAATCGGATGAAAACTGTAGATTTTATGCTAATTTTCCCATCAAAATTTTAAAATGGCCATAACTTCTAAACCGTGCGTGCTAGCATAGCCAAACTTTGCACTTTTTTAGTAGGCAATTTGGACATTCCATTACTTTTTGAATTTTGAAAATCGGATGAAAACTGTAGATTTGGTGCTAATTTTCCCATCAAAATTTTAAAATGGCCATAACTTCTAAACCGTGCGTGCTAGCATAGGCAAACTTTGCACTTTTTTAGTAGGCAATTTGGACATTCCATTACTTTTTGAATTTTGAAAATCGGATGAAAACTGTAGATTTTATGCTAATTTTCCCATTAAAATTTTAAAATGGCCATAACTTCTAAACCGTGCGTGCTAGCATAGCCAAACTTTGCACTTTTTTAGTAGGCAATTTGGACATTCCATTACTTTTTGAATTTTGAAAATCGGATGAAAACTGTAGATTTTATGCTAATTTTCCCATCAAAATTTTAAAATGGCCATAACTTCTAAACCGTGCGTGCTAGCATAGCCAAACTTTGTACTTTTTTAGTAGGCAATTTGGACATTCCATTACTTTTTGAATTTTGAAAATCGGATGAAAACTGTAGATTTTATGCTAATGTTCCCATCAAAATTTTAAAATGGCCATAACTTCTAAACCGTGCGTGCTAGCATAGGCAAACTTTGCACTTTTTTAGTAGGCAATTTGGACATTCCATTACTTTTTGAATTTTGAAAATCGGATGAAAACTGTAGATTTTATGCTAATTTTCCCATCAAAATTTTAAAATGGCCATAACTTCTAAACCGTGCGTGCTAGCATAGCCAAACTTTGCACTTTTTTAGTAGGCAATTTGGACATTCCATTACTTTTTGAATTTTGAAAATCGGATGAAAACTGTAGATTTTATGCTAATTTTCCCATTAAAATTTTAAAATGGCCATAACTTCTAAACCGTGCGTGCTAGCATAGCCAAACTTTGCACTTTTTTAGTAGGCAATTTGGACATTCCATTACTTTTTGAATTTTGAAAATCGGATGAAAACTGTAGATTTTATGCTAATTTTCCCATCAAAATTTTAAAATGGCCATAACTTCTAAACCGTGCGTGCTAGCATAGCCAAACTTTGCACTTTTTTAGTAGGCAATTTGGACATTCCATTACTTTTTGAATTTTGAAAATCGGATGAAAACTGTAGATTTGGTGCTAATTTTCCCATCAAAATTTTAAAATGGCCATAACTTCTAAACCGTGCGTGCTAGCATAGCCAAACTTTGCACTTTTTTAGGAGGCAATTTGGACATTCCATTACTTTTTGAATTTTGAAAATCGGATGAAAACTGTAGATTTGGTGCTAATTTTCCCATCAAAATTTTAAAATGCCCATAACTTCTAAACCGTGCGTGCTAGCATAGCCAAACTTTGCACTTTTTTAGTAGGCAATTTGGACATTCCATTACTTTGTGAATTTTGAAAATCGGATGAAAACTGTAGATTTTATGCTAATTTTCCCATCAAAATTTTAAAATGGCCATAACTTCTAAACCGTGCGTGCTAGCATAGCCAAACTTTGCACTTTTTTAGTATTCAATTTGGACATTCCATTACTTTTTGAATTTTGAAAATCGGATGAAAACTGTAGATTTTATGCTAATTTTCCCATCAAAATTTTAAAATGGCCATAACTTCTAAACCGTGCGTCCTAGCATAGCCAAACTTTGCACTTTTTTAGTAGGCAATTTGGACATTCCATTACTTTTTGAATTTTGAAAATCGGATGAAAACTGTAGATTTGGTGCTAATTTTCCCATCAAAATTTTAAAATGGCCATAACTTCTAAACCGTGCGTGCTAGCATAGCCAAACTTTGCACTTTTTTAGTAGGCAATTTGGACATTCCATTACTTTTTGAATTTTGAAAATCGGATGAAAACTGTAGATTTGGTGCTAATTTTCCCATCAAAATTTTAAAATGGCCATAACTTCTAAACCGTGCGTGCTAGCATAGCCAAACTTTGCACTTTTTTAGTATTCAATTTGCACATTCCATCACTTTTTGAATTTTGAAAATCGGATGAAAACTGTAGATTTTATGCTAATTTTCCCATCAAAATTTTAAAATGGCCATAACTTCTAAACCGTGCGTGCTAGCATAGGCAAACTTTGCACTTTTTTAGTAGGCAATTTGGACATTCCATTACTTTTTGAATTTTGAAAATCGGATGAAAACTGTAGATTTTATGCTAATTTTCCCATTAAAATTTTAAAATGGCCATAACTTCTAAACCGTGCGTGCTAGCATAGCCAAACTTTGCACTTTTTTAGTAGGCAATTTGGACATTCCATTACTTTTTGAATTTTGAAAATCGGATGAAAACTGTAGATTTTATGCTAATTTTCCCATCAAAATTTTAAAATGGCCATAACTTCTAAACCGTGCGTGCTAGCATAGCCAAACTTTGTACTTTTTTAGTAGGCAATTTGGACATTCCATTACTTTTTGAATTTTGAAAATCGGATGAAAACTGTAGATTTTATGCTAATGTTCCCATCAAAATTTTAAAATGGCCATAACTTCTAAACCGTGCGTGCTAGCATAGGCAAACTTTGCACTTTTTTAGTAGGCAATTTGGACATTCCATTACTTTTTGAATTTTGAAAATCGGATGAAAACTGTAGATTTTATGCTAATTTTCCCATCAAAATTTTAAAATGGCCATAACTTCTAAACCGTGCGTGCTAGCATAGCCAAACTTTGCACTTTTTTAGTAGGCAATTTGGACATTCCATTACTTTTTGAATTTTGAAAATCGGATGAAAACTGTAGATTTTATGCTAATTTTCCCATTAAAATTTTAAAATGGCCATAACTTCTAAACCGTGCGTGCTAGCATAGCCAAACTTTGCACTTTTTTAGTAGGCAATTTGGACATTCCATTACTTTTTGAATTTTGAAAATCGGATGAAAACTGTAGATTTTATGCTAATTTTCCCATCAAAATTTTAAAATGGCCATAACTTCTAAACCGTGCGTGCTAGCATAGCCAAACTTTGCACTTTTTTAGTAGGCAATTTGGACATTCCATTACTTTTTGAATTTTGAAAATCGGATGAAAACTGTAGATTTTATGCTAATTTTCCCATTAAAATTTTAAAATGGCCATAACTTCTAAACCGTGCGTGCTAGCATAGCCAAACTTTGCACTTTTTTAGTAGGCAATTTGGACATTCCATTACTTTTTGAATTTTGAAAATCGGATGAAAACTGTAGATTTTATGCTAATTTTCCCATCAAAATTTTAAAATGGCCATAACTTCTAAACCGTGCGTGCTAGCATAGGCAAACTTTGCACTTTTTTAGTAGGCAATTTGGACATTCCATTACTTTTTGAATTTTGAAAATCGGATGAAAACTGTAGATTTTATGCTAATGTTCCCATCAAAATTTTAAAATGGCCATAACTTCTAAACCGTGCGTGCTAGCATAGGCAAACTTTGCACTTTTTTAGTAGGCAATTTGGACATTCCATTACTTTTTGAATTTTGAAAATCGGATGAAAACTGTAGATTTTATGCTAATTTTCCCATCAAAATTTTAAAATGGCCATAACTTCTAAACCGTGCGTGCTAGCATAGGCAAACTTTGCACTTTTTTAGTAGGCAATTTGGACATTCCATTACTTTTTGAATTTTGAAAATCGGATGAAAACTGTAGATTTTATGCTAATTTTCCCATTAAAATTTTAAAATGGCCATAACTTCTAAACCGTGCGTGCTAGCATAGCCAAACTTTGCACTTTTTTATTAGGCAATTTGGACATTCCATTACTTTTTGAATTTTGAAAATCGGATGAAAACTGTAGATTTTATGCTAATTTTCCCATCAAAATTTTAAAATGGCCATAACTTCTAAACCGTGCGTGCTAGCATAGCCAAACTTTGCACTTTTTTAGTAGGCAATTCGGAGATTCGTGGTATAAGATGAAATTATATTTAAATTCTAGTTTAATTTTAGAAAAAAAATAATATTATTGAAAAAAAAAAATTTTTTTGAGAAAAAAAAATTATATTGAAAAGAAGTAACAATAATTAAAAATAAAATAAAAAATAATTCAATTTGTACAAAAAAATTAAATTTAAGTTGCACTCAAAATGGTAACTGTATTCTATTTTCACTTACAGCAAAACGTGAGTCATTAGTGAAGTGCCTTATGGATTCAAATTTTAATGCAGCTCCTTCATGTCTCATCTTTATTGATCCTCAAAGCACCTTTAGATGTTCAAATTAGTAGTATTTTATGCGCAACTAGCTATAAAGATAACTGTCAATAACAATACAATAAAATACAACAAATTGCGCACAGTTTGCGAATTGTATGAGATAATTGCGCGAAGAAAAACAACAATAATCATGTAAGTACGTAGTTACAATAATTCGCAATCGTTTCGTATTTTATGCGCAAAATATATACAATTTTTTTACAATTTAAATTGATTGCACTTGTAAGAGTATCTAGTATAAATAACGACGACGCAGTACCTACAACAAACACCCGCCCAAAAGTCTCCCGTGATGAAGTCGCCAACGCGTCTCAATTGCAAATATCACTAAAATTTGGTTTTGTATTTTATTTTAGTTTATTTTGTTTCATTTTCTTTTATTGCGTTTACACTTTGTTGTTGTTGATATTTTTATTGAGTTTCCATAGCGTTTGCATATAAAATATAAATTACAATAAAATGATTTTGGGTTCAATAGCGCGCAGTGGTGGGTGGTGGATGTTGCTAGTTTTGTGTGCATATTAGTGGTGCTGCGAATGTGGAGTTTAACATCTGCGAAGATAAATGTGGATTAACATGACTAAAAGCCAAAGAAGTCAAGTATTTTTTGAAAATTTACTTTAGAATAGCTTTCGGCCTATCTATGTTAGAAAAAAAAATGAGTGTTCGATCGAAATTTCCTATAGTTAAAGAATACACTGAAAGAAATTTGACACTTTTGTGGTTGTCAGAAAAATTAGTTTGATGAAAAGGGTTTTAATTAAACCAAAAAAATGTCTACTTACATAGAAATGTTTAAAGAAAAACTAAAAATTCGGTGATTCGAAAAATGTATCAATTTTCGAAATTAATTTAAAAAAATTACTAAAATCAAGTTTTAGCCCTGATTTTTAACCGGGTATAATGGCAGCGAGCCGCAATCAAAATATTAAGTGAGTCGATATCTATTTATCTGCTTTCTCTAATATTCGGGACAGAAAAATGCATTACAAAAAAGAAGAAAAATTGTAATGCTGGCAGATTCGGGAATGTCAAAATTGAATTGCTTATATTCGCCACATCTCTAGAGTGCATATGTGTATGTATGTATGTATATTTTGAATGCATGACACAAAGGAATATGCAACTTTGTACCTGAGCTTTTTTTATCTCTTCCTTAATTGTAAAACGAATAAAAACAAAAATTTGGAAAAAGTATTTTAGAATCTACAATGTTATACCGAGTTGTGGTATGGATAGATACTTAAAAGTTAATGTTTGTTTGGCGCTATTGAATATTTCCACAGTTAAGGTCAGACGTTTATTCTGAGATACCACCACATATTCACTTTTATCTCGAAAATTACTCTACCGATTTCAAAAATTTTTTGGTAGCGCTGCCACCTAATCCTATTATATTTTTTTTTGATATTTTCGTCGAAAACTACTTCAGCCATTTGGATGAACTTCTGAAATTGGTTATATGCTAGATTTTCAGCTCTCATACTTAAGTGCTGCCACTTATTATGTTTTAGCAGAGTTGCATTTTACATCGTATTTAACCAAAAATATTTAAGGTAGGGTTATTACCTAGAGTTGCCACCTAATCCTATTATATTTTTGTTTATATCCATTTTTGTTCTGAAAACAACTTGAGCGATTTGGATGAGGTTTTGAAAAAGGTTATATGCTATATTGTCAGTTCTCTAACTTCAGTTTTGCCACTTATTATGTTTTAACAGAGTTGCCATATATATGAAATTATTTTCGAAGTAAATTTGTCAAACATGTATAACAAAACAAAGGTATTTTAAGTAAAATTTGCACCAAAAATAGCGCTACCACCCATTTAGAACAACCAAGTAAATTATCTACACGGCAACCTCGAGCATACTTCATTTGCTTAGGCAAGTCTACTATTAAAACCTGCAATAGGGTATAATTTTCACTTCTATCACAACTTAAGCTTTTGACCTATTTTACTAGTTTTTTGTTTACAACAAAACTAAATGCGTCAAGCACTAACTAAACAATTTTCAACAAGGACGTATGGCATGTAAATTTCAAAAACACTTAAAAAACAAACAAGTGACTTAAGCGTTAACACAAATTTGATATTGTTGACTACTCATTATGCGGAACACTCGTGTGTTCGACAAGAAATACATATAGTTTTCAACCAAAAAACAAACAAAATAAACCAGAAACTCATACGGTTTAGAGTTCAAAATTAGAATGTTTAAAAGAAAAAAAAATCTGCCGAAATTGTATAGTAGTGTAAACAATGTCGAGGTAAAGAGTTTGCTTAACGAAGTGTTTTTCAACACTCCATCAAAATTTGCGAACACCAAATAACACTGCGTTACACTTGCGAGGGGCAAACAAAGAGCGCACAAAGGCGACTGAGCAAAAGTTACTCAATACAAAATGCTACATACAATGAATAAAATATTTATTTAGAATTTTCGCTAGTTGAAAGTATTTTTATACCTAGGTGTGCTTATTTTATAATATTAATCCGAAATCGTTGTAACCGTTATTTTGCTTTGAAAAAGAGCGAAAGAGAAAAAGGTTCGATCACAGTTATCGATATCAATCGATTTTTTGAAAAATCGAAAACATCGGTTCGAGTTTCGGTTGATCCTTCTGAGTTCCGAAGGCATTTGAGCCAAACTTTCCAAGAACAGACATTTCAGAACAGGCATCTCGGAATGAGGGACCATATGAAAACGTGAATAGCTATTCAAGGAAATAGTACAAAACACAGGAAGCAAGGATGATTGGTCAAAATCGCTCTTGCTTCAGAGACAGGTATATTGTTTACTTTTTAATATTTTTTTTACCTTTTCTAGATTTTTAATATCAAGTTTTTTAAGTTTTTTTTTTTTATATTTTGCGAAATTCTTCACTTACTCAAGTTGCCGCAAAATGTTCTTTGTGTTATTTGTCATATGCTCTTGCCTTCACTATTCCCACAAGCGTGACTGTTCCACCAAATAAAAAACAAAAGCAAAAGTAAACAAAAAAAAACCAACGAAATACCACCGAATTGGCAAGAGAGCACCGAATTTAGCTTTACGATTTTGTTGTTTACTTTTGGGAGGTCGCAGTGATGCCAGATGTTTGACGTTGAATCACCTACAAGTAGAATATGCTTAAGATTTTTTAGTTCCTAAACAAACACAAACTGACAATTAGGACTGGTAATTCCAGTCGGACATTAGGCGACCTTGTAAAGTGCCAGGATCGAGGACAATTTATTATTACTTTTTTTTTGTTTATAAAATATTTTTTATAAATGGCTTTAAACTAAATTTTTTTTTTTTATATTTATTTTTTAACCCAATATTTTGCTGTTTTTTGACCTGCTCAGAAGAAACTCATCAATTAGTGTCTCTTTAATATTAGAGATGTGAGGCAGGTCACTAAATACCAAATTTTCTCAAAATTGAAATGGACCACAAAATGTTTCTACATAATAATAATATTATTAAAGATAGAAACTGCATTATTCGCCTGGTCATAATTTCAATTCTGAAATACCCCAAAAATTTCCCACAATCTGGCAACACCCACTCATAGAAGCCGACATGACGTTTGTATGTTTATTGCTTTCGCTATTTATATGCTCCAAAACACAAACTGAAAGCCGTTTTTGTTTTTGTAAATGAGACGAGATTTTTAGTGGGAAGCGGCAAACTATTCGTTTTGTTGAGAGCATACATTTGGCTGCAGTGGTTTTGTGTTTGCAAAAACAAAACAAATGTGGCGCTTGGCAGTATCTAATGTCCGGCGTAGGGTTACCTGTATAAAGGGTAGACAGGAAATAGAGGAAGTAGGATGTATCAAAAATGCAATTTAAATTCAGGTGTGAGTATGCACATGTGCATATATGTAAGTATGTATGTATGTACGTACACTGCGAAAAATTATAACTTTTTGCCTTCCTAATTTTTCATACGAACTAAAATAATACGAAGGTTAAAATAAGTTATGTTTCAGTAGTGGATTGCTAATGCCTTTCGAGAAGGACCTGTAGTTTTTATACCGACTCGAAGCAAAAGAAACCAAGGCCGAGGATCGGCTCCCTTTTTATAATTTTCAAGAACATAAATTTGTATAATAACTTTGTTTTGATGTTTGCAAGTTTGAGAAGTAGAATGACCCACCCCTCGACCTGTCTGAATTTCGAAATTGCGACAGGTAATAATAATTTGGAGGAACTAAGTAGATCGGGTCAGAATAACAGACTATGTATGTATATCTTACTATACTATTGGCAGTCATTTACACCACTCAATATTTATCTGAGGAAACTAAAAAAAGGTTGGCAACCCTAACACACTTCTTCATGTGAATTTCGTGCTGCAAATATGTTGGTCCTAACCAAAAAAAAAAGACAAAAAAGGTAAAAGGTTAGCTAAGGTGAATGAGCATTGCCTTATTGGAATACAAATGAGTGCGAACGGATGCGCAAAACAAAATGAAAAATAATGGGAAATGAAAAATGAAGCCGAAACCGATTAAGTACGCTTGAATGATTGTGCATGCATGATAACGGTTCATCAAAGACGAAGACGAGCCTCCTTCTGCTGCGTTGCCTACAACTTACCTACGCTATTGGGTGCCGATTTTTGCTAAGGTGCTACATTACTGAAGAAAACAACAAAACATATTAAGACAAACAACAAATAAATATAAAAATAAATCACATTCAGGAACATAATTACTTACTTGCTTGTCCGCATACAAGGCAAACGGCACTCGGCACATGGCACATGCAAACTTATTTATTGTTTAAAGTAAAATTTTATAAACAACAACAATAACCACAACAAAAAGAACGAACGTGCAAACAATAAAATGAGTTACGTGTGTAGTTAACAGGTTGTTATTCTTATTGTTGTTGTTGTTTAAGATAGATAAGCAACATTACCTTTTTACAGTGGTGTAACGGAAGTGGCTTAAGAAGAGGCTGAAAACTACTACCAAAGTAGCGCCAAGCTAACTAATACCAAGATTTATGTGCCAAAGTGAAGAGCGCTATAAAAGCGTGCAAGTGGGCAAAAATGATGAATGTTGAAATGTGGCTTGTTGGCTGTAGTGAGAAAATTGGAATAAGTTGTAACGGCTGCCCATGCTGCAGACTGCTTGTTGGCTCTCTACTGCCGCAGTAAGTTAATTACCAAGCGTAAGTAAACCCGACAGCTGATGTCTTCAATGGTTGGTATACCTAGGCTCTTTCATTAAACTAAATTGATGTTGAGTTGGTGCAGTGGCATAGAGGAAATGAGGTGCCTGTAACCAGTAGTGCCATGCAGCTCAATGGATTATCTACTCGTATAACGCTTGTCACCACTTGCTATCAAACTACAATTTTTCCCCTTAGCTCAGCTTGCTTAAAACATCTTTTGGAGAGCAGATAATCAAAGTGAGTTCCGCTCTAGCAAGCTGTTGAGGCGCACTTCCTTGGACTTTCGTATGTGAAAAAGAACACACGATTTCTTTGTAGCTTCATTGGGATCATAGGAAATGTATGTAACATCTCTGGCATAAAAAATGTGGCCATAGTTCAAGTCCTTCTGTATGCTCTTACTGAACTAATTTCAAAAAAAATCTCACGTCACTCGTTCTAACCCTTTCGAATTTGTTTGTTCAATGTTTATGCCTCATATTCACTTTTCTATTCCTAATCGCTTCGTTCGTGCTCAACATTTTCTGTTTCTGATTACAAATAATATTTTTTGTTGTATTTGTGTATTTCCCATTTTGTCACTTTTCTTGCAAAATCTACATACTTTTACCTTCAAAAGGCACTGATCGTATTCTACGTATAATAATATCTCTTTACCATTACCTCATAGAATACATTAGATTGTTTTTGTTGTATTGTTTAGCAGTAAATTTTTAGTACCTTTTTACTACCTTTATATTAGGTTGCTTTCTTATTTGATTCTTAAGTTTTTTACCTGAGAAAAAATTAAACATAAAATTCCGCTAGGAGCGCTGTTATGTGGTTATTATGTAAAACGCGACAAAACGAGAAAAATTCATGCGTTCACTCCCTTTAGTACTAACTCTAGATACTTTCGGGTCTGCCTTACGAAAATTCATAATGTTCATTTTGTGAGGTTCAAAAGAAAAAAAAATGGCTCTGAAATGATAAAAAAAAATTTGGTTCAACTTTTTTTCGATTTTTATCATTCAAAAGAAACGAAAAAAATGGCGCCGAAATAAAAAAAAATTTTGTTCAAAAATTTTTCGAATTTTTTTGATTGGATTGGAGATAGCAATTTTTTATTATGCCATAAGTCAGAATCGCGACTGTTATGCAGAACCGATAAAAATGTAAAAAAAAATTTAAATTGAATTGAATGAACCTATAATACACATAACTTCCTTAGTTTCAGAAACTTTTCTTTTATAAAAATTTACTATAATAGTTTTTTTTCAAAATCCAAATTTGTCGAAAAATTCCCCACTATTTCTCAGTAAATAAATATAAAGGCAGTCTTATAGGTAATTGTTTTTCCTTTTATCATCGCTTATTGCCTATGCTGTAGTTGTCGTTTATTATATCATTTCCTTTTTACTTTGCTGTGACCCAATACAATAACTTCCAACTAAAGCCTCAAAGCCGGCAACCGTCAATGCAATCAATGCATTACACATTCAGACACGTCCCTACATGCGCTCATACATACATACATACATACATATGTACATGTGCATTTCCCCCTTGTATTAGCCATTCATACAAGTTTGCTTTACACATGGGTTGGAACAACAATTTTTCCCATACTCTTTATTTTGCCAAACCACTTTGTACTATTATTCGCTTTGCTCCCCACTCGCACACAACCATTCATGGATTTACCAACCATGCTTTGCTTTTGCTTGCATTTGTTTGCCAATTTTGACTTTGCTAATAATAATGTGCTTTTGCTAAAGTTTTGTTTTGCATTAAATTAACTTTACTCTCTCTCACGCTCTCTTGTTTAACGAGAGTTAATTTTTCCGGTTATGTTCTCTCAGTTTATGCTCCAACGCTGCCACAAGCGCTGCTTTGCTATAACACACCCAGCAAACCATATGAGCTCAGAATGAGCGCACAAAGCACTCTTTCCTCTGAGCGCTCACACTCATAATGAGCTCATAAAACAATCATAAACAGTCATAAAACGCTCATATTTGAGTGTCATTTTCTATGAAACTGGTCACTCATAAAAGAGCTCTCAGTTTCATGCATAAAGCAGTCTTTTATGAATGAATTTCTGCACGCATTTAGAGCTCTAAAACCAGTTCATAAAAGAGTCTTTTTTGACTTTTTCTCCACGCATTAAGAGCTCTAAAACCAGTGCTCTTTTCATTATATTGCTTATTTTTATATTTATTTATAAAATTAAATCACTATAACCTCAGCACAAACTCACTTCTAAACACCTCTTCACCTTTTCAAAATTACAAGCAAACTAACTTATTTTTCTTTATTTTGCATTTCACATGTTTATATTTACTGTTGCCGAAAACGCTCATATTTATGCGCATGTGCAAAAAAAAACTCATAAAACGCTCATATTTTTGCGCACGTGCAAAAAAAACTCATTAAACGCTCATATTTATGCGCTCGTGCAGAAAACACTCATAAAAACGCTCATATAAGAGCTCAGAACTAAGAGCGCTCCGAAGCTGGTTTGCTGGGCACCGACTTTTGGTGGGATTGTGGTGTTATTAGATGTGTGTGTGTGTGTGGATGTGTTTGTTGGGGCCTACTAATCCAGCAAGCTTTCGAATCTGAGAGGAGTCTTTTCTGATTATAGAGCTTACTACTAAAAAAGTAAGGTTAGTTTTCACTTGAACGTGCCCTTCTTCATTACTTTTAATTACAGTGTTTCGTAGCAAAATTTTTTCTCAACCAACACATTTTCAATAAATTTTTTATTAATTTAATTTCAGCAAAGTTAATGACGTGTCATAATGTCAGTAAAAATTTGGAATATAAAATCGTGGGAGACTATCCATTATAAGAGTTCACCATTTTTCAATGCGTATGAGTAACCAACTTTTCTCTTTAACATTTCTTTTTCTACAAACACTTCAAAATTGCTCGCTGGGTTGCTCGTATTCTCGCTACCTTTGTTGTTAGCCACACGATGCTGTTTTTGCTATTGTTGGCTAAAACGAAGCTCTGTCGACGTCATCAGCTGTTTGCTGTTTTTGCTACTCAAATATTTCACTTCGTACCTACATACATACACACATACATACATATGCACATACATACATATTTTTCGCTGTTTTAGTCATGTGAACATTATGGAGCTGCAGCAGTCGTTTGTGAGAGCAGCATATGAGCGTAGCGTAAAACGAATTTGTGCGCAAAAATAATAGCAATTATTTGTCTATACAAATGATATATTGCCAGCGGCGCGTAATATAACAGCAAATATAAATAATAATAAATAGAAATAGTACAACAAGAAAAAAAATACAAAAGGAAAAGAAAAATTTCAAATATTTGGGAATGTTAATAATTGTTTGTGTTTACCATGTTAAAACAAGTGTGCGAAAATATTAAAAATTAAGTGCCGTTAAGTGACGAGCAGCTGTCAATAGCTAACAAAGAGTATTCATAGGTGAATTGTTGTTAAAATGTATTGAATAAAAAGAAGAAAAAAAGTAAAGCATTAATGAAACATTAAGTGAATAATGAATAGAATAAAAAAGGAAAAGCAAGTTAAAATTCAAAAAAAAAATATGAGGAAACTGATAAAACAAGAAAAATAATTATAAAGAAATAAAAAAGCTAAGAGTAATTAAAATCAGCAGCAAACATTTAGTATACAATAATGTGGAATTAAGGAAAGTTGGCTTCTTTGGGCAAAATTTCCACAGATTTTTTGAGGTTTTAAGCCCAAAAATTTAAATTTGCTAAAAATTTAAAAAAAAATGCTCAACACCTTTTCTAATTTCGTCAAACGATATCTAATCTAAAATCCCTGCCATTTTTTTGACAGCAGCTGTGTAATATAAGATTCAATTAAAATTTTGAAAAAAAAAAAATAAATTTAAAATAAAATTAAAATTAAAAAAAATTTAGAAAAAAAAATTGTTTTAAAAAGGTTATTTTAATGATAATTTAAATGTTAATTTAAAATGAAATTCAAATTTTCAAAAACATTTAATTCAAATAAAATTTAGAAAAAAAAAATTTTTTTTTAAATGTTATTTTAATGGCAATTTATGTAAATGTTAATTTAAAAGAAAATTAAAATTTTAAAAATTTAAAGAAAAAAAATGTTAAACAAAATATGAATGGAAACGCATTTAAGCGTTATAATAAATTATTTAAAATGTAAAAACATATGCTTTACAAATTTCAGCACAAAAAAATTCCATGCGTTGTCAACATTTTAAACAATTTCAACTTCAGAGCCGTCAACAATGTGACACATTTCACGTGATTGTCATAAAATCGCGAGCGTTGTCCTCTTGCTCCACACCTGCATATCTTGTGCGCACCTCTTTGACCGCAAGCAATTTATTTCTATTGTAAAAAATTAAAAAAGCAAAGAAAATACAAGTACATACATACATACATATACTCCCAATCAACGATAGATAAGGCAGCTGGCAGCGAAGAAACAAAAAAATTCTAAAACAACAACAGCAAAATTGCAAGTGCGAAATATTTTTTTGTGCGTTTGTGTGTGTAACGTAAAAGTAATTAAAAACGGAAACCAACAATTTTGTTGTTGACACTGCGTGAAGTGTTTGTTTTTGCGTACGAGTTGCGTGCGTCTGGCGTTTCAATATTTTTTTTGTTTTCTTTCAATTTCTTTTTCTTTCTCCTGTGTTTTACCTGTTCACACTATTCGTAATCGTTTGGCTACTACTTTGCAGCGCGCTCTTCTATGCGATCAAGCATAGAGTTACAAGTCAGTCAATCACCTGCGTTTCTTTAATCATCCAATTCTTTTGTCGCGTAATATACTTCTTGTTGCAAATAAAGTAATTTTATTTCATTATTGCGTGTGCAAGTGAAGCCTTTAAAGTTATTTTGTAATTTGTTGGCTTACTCGGTTAAAACTGCAATATTGAAAGTGCATTGAACAAGCGAACCTAACCTGAGCGGAACCACAAAAAAAACATAACAAACTTGGTCGATAACCGCAACAGTAACGAGAGCAACAAGGCGAATTTCTGCGGTGGAAGTTGATACTGGTAAGTTAGGGCAGCATATTATCGATTACTAAGTGCAAATAACTCACTAAATCAAAACGCTTTTGAAACGAAAAATGCAATTTCCAAAAATGAAATTTCCAGAAATTTAAAAAACTTCTCAGCTCAAAAATCAATAAGTTATGGTTATGGCGAAAAACCTAAAGTGGCTATGGTATGGTTCTCACTTCGGCATTATGGTTTGGCAGTATTGATTGATTTCTATTAGGTTGGGTGGATCAGCTGTTTTATATGGTTGTGGCTATGAGACTGGGTCAATTTATTAATCGATATCGCGCCATCGATTTTTCGATAGGTTTTCGGCTCAGGAAAACGAAGTTCCCAAAAAAAAAATAATTTTCGAGCCTGTGAAATTGAATATTTTCGACTTGTTTTGACTTTGAGTTTTAAGGTTTTTTTCAGACCATACCAAAAAATGTTCATGCATACCCTGTCCCACCCAAAAATGTCCCCAAAAATGGGTTAGTTTCTGAAAAAAAAAATCTTTTTTTGGTTTTGGTCCAAAAATTGACCCCTTCTTAAATTTTTTTTTAGAATTTTCTCAGCATACATGCAAAAATGTTTTCGATGAAAACGAATTGGTCTCATATTTCGGTAGAAAAAAACAAGTCCCGAAACCCGAAAATCCATTTTTTTTAAATGCTCGTTTTTTTTTTTAAATTGTCTTTTATTTTTTTTTAAATTGTCTTTTTTTTATTAAAATTTTTTCTTTTTTTTATTAAAAAACTGTTTTCTTATTTTTTTTTTTTGAATATGAAACAACCCAAAATTTTTTCGAATACAAAAAACAGTCTGAAAGACCTACATATACCATATCAACCTACTTTGTGGGGTCCTCGGTATACAATTCGTTAGCGATACGAAGTAGACTAGAGATATGTTCACCTGGCTCGTTTACTTAGTTCGATGGAAAACAATTTCTTGAAACTCCGGCTGGTTGATCAATCTTTGTCGGATGTACTCGTATAGTTAGGCCAAGCAATCTTAACACAACTACAACAACAAAATGAAGCCACATTGAAGAGCTTATTCTATGTATAAACTTTCCGTTGTACTAGTTTCGATTGGCTAACCAAGTTTTGAAGTTTAATCTAATTAATTAAAATTTATCATAACTACAACTTGAGATAGAAATGTGTGCTAACCACTTGTTAGCGTAGACGTTGTACTTGAAAACTGCACATTCTAACATATATATGTATGTGTACATATATGATATGAACATGAATCTAGAAGTACTCACTATCTATCAAAGTTGAATTCTTTAAAATCACTAATCTGAAGGAACGAGCGATCACACGAAACGTGGCAAAGTCAACCAAAAGTTCCATACTTAAAAGTTCTAGTATCAAGGCAAACCGAAATAAATACATCAAAGGGCTGCTCATATCTTTAAAACTACAAATGGTTTAGCACCCAAGTTGTTGGTAATCTCATTTTACCACTGACCCAACTATTTTCAACGACACCTTAATTGCAAATTTATTGAACTTATGCTTTCATGTGGCTTTTAGCAAATTATTCCTCGGTTCACAGCGTTTCCATTACATTCACATGACTCGATAAAAAACGTATCAGGTCATTGTATTTGCTGATAAGCTGGCTTGCTGTAAAAGCTTTTTTTTCTCAAATTTTCCACTGCTAGCATATACGACTATAAATGGTTTTTCGATTGCCTATACATTTTTTTTTATTTGTCCAAATAGCTTTTGCTCATTTTCTTTTAAATTGCCTGAATTCAATATTAAATGAGAATTAAAAGAATTTAATAAAGTACTTAATCAGCACAAGTGTTGCCATTTTGCAATTATTTATTTAAATGTCATTTAAATGGGTTCGATAAACGATTTGCATACATATTTATATTAGAGATGTAACAGAGTTTCGAACGGAACTACCGATTGATTTGCACTACTAATTAAGATTTTCGTTTCTTTCGTACCGGTGTTATAATGACGTTAGATTGGCCAAGATACATGCTTTTGACAGCTACAAGGTGAATATAAATATTTTCATCACATGAAAAGGTAGCTCATCTTCATACTTTTCTAGCATTCCGAACGCAGAAGTGCTTCGAACGGAACTGGCGGTTCTGATTTTTTGCAGTTATAATGGCTGTGGAATTTTTTTTTAATTACCTGCTTCTAACTTTTAATAAATTCATAGTAAAATTTTTTGACAGTTATGTGGTGAATACGATTAATTTCATAATATAACAAATTATCTCACCACACTATTTTGCAGCATTTCGTTTAAGCTGGGTTGATTAATTTGGAATGGAAAATCGTTTGTGATGATTCTAACACAAAATCGATTCGTCTGAAGACTACTTTAGACGTATTTGAAAAAAATTCACTCCGATAGTCATAATTCCCAGGCTTAAAAATTGATGAAATAATCTTAAACTATTTTTTAATCCACATTTACCAAATTGCTTTCACTATCGATTTCGATTCCGATTTCGATAAATTAAAATTTTAAAAATCCGACTGCTTCTCAAAAACTCACTTCCACTACAACACTAACATGCACACACACACATATGCACATACTCACATACTCATCCATTAATAATAAGGCAAACCGCGCTTTAATCGATTAATTTGGTTTTCTTCGATCCTCTGAATGTATATATGTATGTATGTACATACGATTATACGAATTTTAAACGAATGTACTTTTAACTAGTGTTGGCATATTGCGGTTGCCACAACAATTTACTATAAACAAATTTACATAATACGACCTATAAAAACAAAAACATGCGAAATACTTCAAGAAGGTTGTATGCAGACAAGGAGAATTGGGCAAGAATTTGCCTAAAGTTGCAAACAGCCACCGACGTGTCTAACGGACGGTGGCGGTGGACGTACACGAGCAAATTTGCGATTTTTTATGAACGTTGGGCTTACGTAGAAACATTCAATACAGTGTTACCATTCCTCAGTTTGCATGTATGCTTACCCAAACCTCTACTTTTGTATTTGTAATTTTTCATTTTGTAAAATGTCGATAGTAATATTAAATAACTACATATAGTATATTTATTTATAAACTTTAACATAAGTCAAAAATTTTAAGATATTTCGACAATACTTAAAACTTGTTTGGGTATTTTTGTAAAATAATTGCAAACGGCCCAAACTCAACATGCAAATAGTTGAATAGGCAACACTGTGTGGCGAAGAGCGATCAGCTGACACGTTTCCTACGTAAAAATCAGAAATTTTTTGGTTTGGACGTAGCGACGTGCGTAAAACGTACGTCACGAACGTCGGTGAAAAATCGCTTACACGCAATTCTCATAAGATAGATCGTGTCAGCTGACACGTCGTCCGTTTTTCCGTCGGTGGCTGTTTGCAGCTTAAGTAGATGAGCTAATTTAAATATTTTGTAATTAGTTGGGTGGTGATGGATGGATGAATGGATAGTTGGTGGATACATTTCAAAATATCAAATGAATTAAAAGTTGAAAGCATTTAAGCGATGTCGGGTTTGCTTGCGTCGAGGTCATGAATAGGGTATTCGTGTACGGCCAAAGAAAGCTCACTTCCCTTTTGAACATCTTCACAGCCATCATATCTGTCAGTGCTTTCATCGCCCAAAGATTGATTTTATTTGGATTGAAAAAGGGCCAACAACTTTACAAGTAAGGTGATCTATTATGGAATTTCATTTTCCGAACAACTCTAAATAGTAGGCGTGGCTCTTAGCTCCTTTCACCCATTTTAAAAATAAAAACTTTCAATCCACTAACAAAATTTCACTACAAATTATCTTTTTTCGCGTCTGAGCTAAAAGTAGGCAGTGCCACGCCTACTTTTTCAAAATTATATCTTCACGCAATATTCGATTGCAAACACTTTGGCGGTAAAATGGGTTTAAAAAAAGTTATTTTCGCAGAAATATTGGCTATTATATACTTCTATGATCCTTTTAAAAAACTTTTATAGAAATGTGGGCGTGGTTCTTAACCGATTTTGATAATAATAATAAAGGTGCGCGGTAACTTGAAAGGTTTTTATTTTATTTATAATTAATAATGATTGTGAAATTGTGTTAATTAAAAGTAGGTGATGCCACGCCCATTTTTGGAAAATTGGATTCTATCGCAGTTATTCGAATGCGAACACCTTAGCGGCAAAAAAACGTTAATCTAACGTTAGCTGTCACCGATATATTGCTTATGGCATTCGTCTATGATACTTATTAAAATTTTATACAGAAATGTGGGCGTGGCTCTTAGCCGATTTTGTTCGTTTTTTCGGGAAATGTTTTGTAATAAGCGTAATCTGTATAACGAATTTTGTTTTTATGACTTCAAGGGTTTTTTTTATTTATGAGTTATAGTACCTAATTGTAAGTGGGTGGGTCCAAGCCCATTTTAAAAATTTATAACAAAAAAATAAAAGTAATATCCCAATATCAATTTGAGGCGCAAATTACTTGATCAAAAATGTATTTTAAATTGATTGATCACTTTTTGGTCTATTTCAACATCTGCTATACATAAAAAGTGGGCGTGGCTAACAACCGATTTCACACATTTTAAATTACAATGGTAGTTGAGTACCAAGTAACTTGCATATCTAATTTCAATGAGTTATTTTAAAATTTTCTCACCTTATCTTTTTACAGACAGACTTATGTATGCCCGAACATGGCTTAATACAATCCGCTTTTCCTCCAAACCATTTTGACGTATTAAAGTCAATATTTATTTTGATTCCTTAATGCCATTACGCTCAACCGTTAGGCGAGTAAAGCCAGTATGCCGTGTGTGTTTAGCACTACTAAGGAATAAGAAAACTTAATACGGGCAAGATAAACAAACTTTGTTTACAAATCATAAATCTAATTCATGTCAGCTACACATTTCGATATAACCGTCTAAGCCCAACCCCTCTCCACATGTGTATTCAATAAACTTTTGAAATGTTGTACATTTGTTTATAATACACCAAATGTTTTGCTGCTCTTTTCCGACTAAGTACTTATCTATACTAATCTGATTTATATGTATTTCTACTTTATCAGCAATTCACACATCAAAACAGTCATGTACGTATTATAATATAAATATATCACAAAATTCTGTATAAATGCTTAAATTGTGTCAAAGGCATTTTCCACTTGAGAAAAGTACTAAATCTGCAAAATTTTTCAACCAAATATAATCGCCTTTATGTAGCAGCTGTATACAGTCAAGTGCATAGTGATAGGTATGCTGAGTTGGAATGATTTATTTACATTAATAATTGGTAGCTATGATGTTTTTCAAAAATGTTTAATTTTTAATATTAATTTTCATTTTACGATAGAAGTACCATGCTAGTGTAAAAAAAAAAAAAACATTTTAACCCAGCTTTTATGGCCACCACTGATTAGAGCGCGAAGTAAATACTTGATCATAGTGAAATGGATTTTAAACTTCAAGTTGGTTATCTAGCAATGCATTGGTGAAAATTCTAGTCATTTCTAAATAGCAGTTTTTGTGTGAAGCGCGCACAAACATACAGACAAACAAACAACAATTTTAATTAATACATTTTTTTTTAATATTTATAATTTACAAAGAGTGGCTGAGTTTAACAACTTGCGAAAATAAAAATTCTATAAAATAACTTAAAAATTAAAACGAATAAAATTTTATTTTATAAGTGCGCTTATATTTATGAATCGGAGTGTATTCTTACGAATAGTTGCAAAAAAGAAGCATAAGGGGGAGTTTAATATGTCAATGATTCGAAGCTTAGTTTGATTGGAAATGGAGCGAAAACAAGTATAAACTAGCGAAATTGGGAAAGTAAAGGGAAAGAAGTTTTGTAGAAACCGAACCTTAGGATTACTAACTCATGGCACATGGAACAACAATACCATACATATATAAAAAAAAATAAATAGATTAACAGATTTTTGAAAAATACATTGTTACTTACTTACTTTCTTGAGAAAATTTATTTTATTTAAAAAAAAAAGCTCACTAACATATTGACCCTCCCTTGTCCTACTGCGGTTTGGGAAACTTAATAAAATATTAGCTTTAGGAAAATTCATATGCATTAAATCTATCCTTTTCTTCGCTTTTACACTTACTTTTGGGTCATAAGTGGCAGGGAATTTATGGCTATGCAATATTAAAATTTTTGCGGCTTCTTTTGAGAAATTTTACCGCATATTTGGTAAGAGCGATTATATACAACAATTTTTACCATAAATCTTTAATATGAATTATGCTTAAACTCATTCAAACTAACATTTGATTACACAAACAACTTGAGAGTATAAAAGCTAAAGTTAAGTGTCAAAAGCACAATTAAATTTTATGCTGCAATTCATTCTGGCTTCCTTTCCACTTCAATCATTTGTGAGCTTCGAATTTTGGTGTGCTTTTTTGATTAACGCCTAGAGCTGGCTTTTACCAACAAAAAGTTAGTGGGGAAATTGCGATTAAACGGATGCATTTCAATTTCCATGCAAATTTGTGCATTTCATCTGAGCGGCGTGCAAAATGCTTCTTTTAATCATTTCTATGGAATTATTTCTGAAACAAATGAAAGAGAAGAGATGATGGCGCGCATTTTGAGTTAGGAAGCAGAGTAACTTAACCTTAAGAGTTGTCACTCTCACATCTCTTCGATTCCCTTTGACAAGTGTGAACACTTCACAGCTCCTTGTATACGGTATGCAATTGTGTCAACTAATTGCATTTTATGCAAATCAATATTTAAAGCAAGCTTTTCATTTCGTTGTGCTTTCCATATTCACAAATTAATTTGTTTATTATTTTATGGTTGCTATGCAACAGCAGCATTTATAAATACTCTAATTATTTACGGTTGGGATTTGTTATTATTTTATCACTTTATGAAATCATGATATGCATTTACAAATTAATAGAAAATCGTTTTCATGCCACAATGTTGCACTGAACTAAGCTTTTGTGTTATTCATTTTAGTAAGCGCCTGAAAGTATGCCTCAATTTGTTAGTAGGCATTTATACATAATACTTTCATAGGGGAATTAATAATATAATAAATTACATTACTAATACTTTAACAGCAAAAATCTGTAAAATGCTGTCAGCAGTGCCTAAAAGTATGAAATGCATAGCATTGGTGATATTGAAGTTATTCTTTCGACACTTTAACAAATAACCAAATTCCAGTAGCATACTTTTAGGCTAACGTTATATTCTTTTAAAACTTGCAAAAGCAGCTTTAGTTATAGTTGATTGCATAAAAAATTCCTGCCTAAAAGTATACACTAAATATTCGATCTGAAGTACTTTGTATTTTAATTGAAGCTCAAATTATTTTGTTTCTCAATAAATATCAATCATACTTTGTTTGCTTTATAAAATACTAGAAAAATAAAAGAAACTGAATTTTTGGTGATTGAAATGTAGGACAGATAAAAAAGTTTTTTTTTGCGCCCAAAAGCATGCAACATTTATTGAAATATGCAAGGTAAAAATTACTGTACTAAGCAATTCATGTTAGGGATGGTGCTGTAGAAAATGGGCGAAATTGTTTCAAGATCACTCCACCTTTTTTTTCATAAATATCAATCATTTTTATGTGAAATGTGAAAAACTAATTTTTGAAAATAGGCGTGCTACTGCCCTTTTTTTGTACCAAAGCTATTCCAACGTTTCTTTAGCCATAACTCGAAAAGGAGCTGAGGTACCAAAACAAAATGTGGTACACACGTTCCATTTTTGTGTTTCCATCACTTTCTGTGGTACTCTTAGTATCCTGGTCACTATGGCAGCCGTTGTCACTGTCACAATTATGGTTACTTCCACTGTTGTGGTCAATAAAACTACCATAGTCACTGTCAATATCACCTTTATGGCCATTAACTATTTGGTCACTGGCATTTCCACTGTTCTGGTCACTTCCAGTGTCGCTGTCAACGCCGCTATTATTGTCACTGACATTACTGTTATAGTCACTGTCACTGTTATGATGCTCTCACTATTATACTCACTCACTATATACCCATGGTTACTGTCACTATCGCTAGTATGCTTATTTTACTGTCACTATCGTTGCTATAGCCACTGTTAAGTCGCTGTTAATTCGACTGTTACTGTCACGCTTTTTTTCAAGTCCACAGTCACTATTTCCGTCACAATTCCCGTCACTAACATCATTTCTTTTACCATCACTTTTTCGTCACTGGCTTGGTTCAAATCTCTCAATTTAAACAAACAAGCCAAATGGACTCAAAAGGTATAAATCATCATGAAATATAAAAGATGTGAATAAATGAATAAATTTAAAATTACTCATTTAAATTTTATGTAGCACATATTTTTTTCTTAGCCCCAATTTTCCCACCTAACTCCTCACATATGATTACAATTGCACAACATTTTATTTTTTCTTAGTACACAGATTATTATTTATGCGCACATTAATAATTCACGCCTTCACTCAAGTGTTTTTTTTTCGCTCGTCGACAAAATTTTCATTGAAAACATGAAGCCGCAATTCAACTTCAAAAAGAATTTTAAATTACTCACTTTCGATTTCAATATGTATTCTTGGCATGCCACTTGAAAAGTTATGTAACAACTGAGCACTGAATGATTATGCCACCCATCACAAGTGTCAACAATGGCATATGATCCATAGGAGTTCGTAGCGTTATTTACAAAGTCAAATTGTATGTATGTATGTATGTATGTATGTATTGCTCAACATTACAAATGTTTGTGAAAGAAAAAGAAATATAAAATGAAACCAACCAAAAAGAAGCAAAAATTCACAGACATTCCCAAGATACCAATCTTCGTGAAATCGTTCTAGATTAGCATTATTGCCGGTAATTCACTCTCATTAAGAAGATTTGCATTAATTTTTCAACCGAGACATAGGTCGCAGACACGTAGCAGTGCCGCTGTGCTTCTCTTGAGATTCTTATTATACGTTTGAAAAGATTGCAGAGGAATTGATTTTCGCATGGAGTGAGAAATTGGGTGAATAAAAAATATACAATTTATTGAAGTACATAGGTATTTAATATTTATTTATGCGACAGTGAAAAGCAGTTAAAATAAATTAAAAGTAAAGGAACATTTTATTCTACTTATTTATACATTTATTAATTATTAACTAACAAAGCTAATTTATGGTTTCATTGCGGTTTACTGTTATTTACACCTCAACGCATAAATTGCAAAAGGCTCAATAACAAGCCAACAAAATAAATGGCGAAGTAAAAAGCAAAGCAATTGAAAGCACAGCAATAGAGTTGTGCGACCTATTTGGAAGGGGAGTAGTCTGAGTACAGTTGGGCACTAGCACTTTTAGTAGCTGGATCGGAGTTTTTTTTTTATTCTTATCCGAAAAGAATTATTTGCTATGAAAAATACCGAACGCTCGCCAGCTACTCACATTTTTTGCTGGATGTGGTGCGTGCGTGAATGTGTCAGCGCGTTTGTTTTTGATTTCACATAACTCTACAAACATTGTCCCTTGACATGAAAATTGATCGAATATAATACAAAGCAAACAAGGCTTTGATGTACATTGTGTGCGTGTTTAGTTTCGATATGTACATACATATGTAACTTAAATAAACGAAGTCAATCAGTGAAAAATGTAGCAGAAAATGACGAGCGGCTGGTGAAAAGGGAAATCGTCATACGTGGCTGATGAAAGTATTTTTAGACGTCTCAGTTAATTTGAGGTCTGTTTCTAGGCGTTGTAGGAGAATAAAATAAAATAAATTAAAATAAAATAGAATAAGATAAAATAAATAAAAATAAAATAGAATAAAATAAATTAAATTGAAATAAAATAAAATAAAATAAAATAAAATAAAATAAAATAAAATAAAATAAAATAAAATAAAATAAAATAAAATAAAATAAAAAACATAATAAAATAAAATATAATAAAATAAAATAAAATGAAATAAAATTAAAAAAATAAAATCAAATCAAATCAAATCAAATAAAATTAAAAATTTAAATTAAATAAAATAAAGCAAAAAATAAAAAAAAATAAACTAAATTAAAAGAAAAAAATACAAAATAGGAAAAAAATAAAAGAAAAAAAATATAAAATAAAATAAGAGAAAAAAAAATAAAAGAAAATAAAAGAAAAAAATTGAATAAAATAAAATAAAATATAAAATAAAATAAGAGAAAAAAAAAATTAAATAAAATAAAATATAAAATAAAATAAAATAAAATAAAATAAAATAAAATAAAATAAAATAAAATAAAATAAAATAAAATAAAATGTAATAAAATAAAATAATATAAGATAAAATAAAAAAAATAAATAAATAAAATAACATAAACATAAAATAAAATAAAACAAAATAAAATAAAATAAAATAAATAAATAAAAAAAATAAAATGAAATTTAAAAAAAAAAATAAAATAAATAAAAAAAATTAAATAAAATAAATATAAAAAAAAATATATAAAAAAAATTAAGTAAAATAAATTAAAATAAAATCATTAACAAACTTATGTAACATTTTAAGGCTTTTGTTACAAAACTATTTTATTCCTACCAAAATTTAAGTTTTAAATTCACACAAGTATACAGGTAGAAACTACATTTATAAATAGATATGTGTTGTGCAAATCAAATTCAAAACTTATGAAAGTTGTCGACACTGAAATAGATATAAGTACATAGTACATACATACGTCAAAGTGGTTGTTTGTGTACATTTGTATGTTTGCCTGGGCGTAATCAACAAACAAAAAACTACCAAGTTCTCGCCAAATCATGATAGTTGAGCCCCAAATGCGTTTATCATACGAGTACATATTTGTTGATTGCTTGCTTTATAGCAGGAAATGTTTTTGCTTTTGGCCTTCCTCTCGTTTGCTTCCTTTCCCGATTGCATTATAAAGTGATAGGACTAACTGCACGAGTTTGAATGGTGATGATATGACGAACATTAGATTACTGGTGTGATAAAAATAAAAATTTGAAATTCACATTTTTGTCTCAATTACACATTTAAAAAATGATTTATTGAAGTATATTTTTTTGAAAATTTCATAGCGAGACCGTTGATGGATTTGGGGATATGCTAAGTCAGAGTTTAAGTTTGGCTTGAAACTAATGGGGTTATATAACTCATAAGCTCTGACGGAACTGCAAGGTATCAATTGTAGATCGAGTACTCTGGAGGTTGTCATTATACTGACCCTTTTTGAAAGAAACCCATATAGACTTTCGAGACTCGCAGTTTTACGTTATTAAGCCCTTCGAAATTTGTTGATGCATGTGCCAAAAACAAGATTTTCTGCCAGATAAAAGCATGCAAAATTTCCATTATTTAAGTCAGCCCTTACTAAAACAAATTTAATATGTGACTGCAAATAGAATCAAGGCCATATATAGGACAAGCTGTGGACATACAAATCTATAAATAAATATGGCCAATGATGTTTGTAAATACTTCTTGCGGCTATGCGTATAAGTGCGTTACAGTTAGTTTGACTTTAATATGCGTGAATAGATAACTAATTCTGTGTACCCACCAACAAATTTCATTCCTATAATAAGCTGATATCAAATCATCCAAAATGTTTGTAACATAATTTTATTAGCGAAATTTTCTCATATCAGCGTAAAGCTCTTACAGCTCAACTTAAATGTTAAAAAAGGGCCGTAAACTTTAAGTGAGATACCTAATAATATCTCGTCGAAAACTGCATTCAATTCCATGCATTAGTTTAGCAGTGATGCGCGAACAAACATAAAAACAGACATACACAAATTCTAAAAACTGTTGGTTTGGCTCCTTTCACTCGAATAATATGACTTTCAATGCACTCTAAGATATCTATAGTGCACAGACCTCGGCTTCTTACAATTTATTATTTCGTTTAAAGAAATCGAGCTAACTTTTACTGCCCCCACTGTACATATATATATATATATATGGCGCGATATACAACAGTTATATCATTAACCTCCTAGGAGATTTTTTGCGCCGAGCTTCTCTTCCAATTTGTGGTGTGCCGCTTTGAAATTTTTCCTACAAATTGGCGGGACCTACGGTTTTTCGCCGACTCCGAACGGCATCTACAAAGCAGATGAATTTTTGCTGAGAAGCCTTTCATGGCAGAAATACACTCGGAGCGTTTGCCAAACCACTGCCGAGGGGCGACCCCGTTTTGAAAAAACTTTTTCAAACTACTTTTTGATGTAACCTATACCAGGGCTCGAACTCGGACCTTCGGTGTGGTAGGCCGACAACACTACCTCCACACCACGGTGGCCGCCCCACTGTACATAGCGTGTGTAAAATAATTTTTTTTTGTTTCAAACAAAAGTGGTTTTTAATTTTAACTTAAATATTAAAAAATACAGCTGGGGAAAAAACGCATTAACAATTGTGCCTAATTCTATTGCCACTTAGGAGCTTAAACTTTAAGTTAGACCTCTAGTAATACTTCGGTAAAACTTGCTTTCAATTTTAAGCATCAGTATTTAAGTGATGCGCATACAAACAAACAGACTTACAAATACAATTTGTACAATTTGTCTCCTGTTGCTCTAATAAAGACTTCACGTCTGTATTTTTTCATTTCTTTTTTGTATATAAAAATGTTGAGCTAACGTTTATTGCCACCACTGTACAAAATTATTCATAAACTGGTTCTAAACTTTAAGTTAGCTATCTAGCATTACGTCGATGAAAACAGAATTCAAATCGATGCCTCATTTTTGACATGATGCGCGCACAAACAAATAGACAAAAATACCAAATACCGTTAGTCTCACTCTAATTTCTATTGGGTATATATATCAAATAAACTTGTACACAAATACATGTCCATATGTGCTGTGAAGTGTTCACAATAATGGATTGAAATTCTTCGAATTCTACATATTTCATGCCAAATGCATTGCCGTCAACCAGTCAGCCGCAATGTACAGCTTCAATAAAAATAAATTGCGTTCATCTGTCACGCACTTAAACTAGCTGCTTAACGGGATACGAGTATATATATATGTATGTTTTGTAGTCACAATGCCGATTTCTGTCTATCCGTTATTCAACTATGTATATAACTACTGTTAACTATGCCAATAAGATTTGAGTACTGAAATATGCTGTTAAACGCCTTGAAATATGCCACGAGCGAACAAAATACAACTCAAAAGCGCTTTTATATATTTCAAAAAAGGAAAATAATACGTACTCATGTATGTATATATATATTAAAATATATCCACTTTATATATGTACATACATATATATTTAAATCGCTCCTTTTTATTGCTTAAAGTGTCTTAAATTGCTACTCCGTTTTTTTTTTTTTTTGTCTTCCTTTTTTTCTTTTCTTCTCATTTTTTTGCTGATTGCCTTACTGCCAATAACCAACGGCTTTTTGCTGCCACCCGTCAACTGACGCGGTGCTAACAACCTTCGAGCATTGAAAAAATTCACAAATTCTCGTATCCGTATCTGTCGTTGTGCCGCCTTTGCTCCGCTTTAATATGCTTCTGCCCCGATAGCGCATATCCTTTTTAAATGCAAGCATGCTTCATTGGGTACCACCCGCCATACCTCGCAAGCGCAATTCAATCGCCGTCATCGGAATGAATGAAAAAAATGCTACTCGTCTCTCGCTCTAGTACTCTCCTCTAGCACACTCCGCTAGCACTTGAATGTAGTGTGTGCTATCTAGTTGGTGCTTGGCTTTTTACGCTTCGTTAAAAGTTTGGTAGTACACTTTTGGGGCGTCAATTTTATCTTTTATGTAGTGTATTTGTATTTGCTTGCCACACCTTAGCGTGTCTGCTCTTGTTCCCCCCCACTTTCAACTATTTCATTTTTGTTATATTCGCGCATTTTACTTTTCATTTTATACTTATTTTTTCTCTTCTTTTTATTTACTTTTATTTTTGTTTGTTTGTTCCGTATATTTCGTAAGCGATGTTCCGGGTTTTTGTTTGCTGCCCGCATCATTTTCCCCAGCCATTGTCTGCATTTCGTTCATAAAAATTTTACATGTGCGTCGAATTACTTCCTTTCCATCCGGATGTGAGAGTTGAGCCATGTGTTAAGCCTAAACAGGGTGAGGTAAAAGAGAGAGACAGTTTTAACATAACAAAAATAAGGATAAATAAATACTTCAAACCGAAATTTTTGTAACCGCAAAACAGTCGATCTGCTTAACCGATTTCTTTCATTCAAGTTTTAAGATAACAAACTCCTATTCCATAAGGACATAGGGGCATTTTTGAATAACATTTTTTACAACAACTATGCGAAAAGGGGTGCAGGAAGAGGCAAGAGAGATTAACAGTATAATTTTCAGTCTAAAAAAAGATTTTCAGTGTAAACTCTCGGTCGTGGATAAACAAATTTCTGCTCAACACTTTTCGAACTACAAAAGATGCATCCTATTGAACTACGATAATACTTTTTGCGTCGCCTTGTTTACATATTCCCCCACTTGTACGGTGCCTGATGTTACTTACCATAACACCAACATAGCTATTGCGGAAGGTCACTACCTAACATTGGCTATAACGTATGCATTCCCACCCTGCACAAAATCGTGTGATTAATCTCTAAAGAGAGCGATCTGGGATCGATCCCTTTAGTCTACAGTTGGTTATAAAACAATTTGTGTAGCATGCTCTTAGGGGTGCAAGTAGATTTTAGTTTTTGTAGCATACTTATAGGAGCTAAAATACCCATTTGGTTGGAAAGTGGATTAGTAACTTAGTACCTATTCGGGTACAAACTGGTACAATTAGTCTAGGATATGCTCAAACAAATGTGAACAGCTTAGGCCATACAAAGTAATCAGAACAGTTATTGGTCGCATCTTCCTTTGCGACTCGTCCCGGACTCATCCTAGACTAATTGCATTTTTTGCAGGGCAATCACTGCCTTGTTGTGTGAGGGTAAGAGCGCGCCGTGTGCCATTATTATTAAAATTATAACAGACTTGAACATGAAATATGTTTCAAAAATACGTGCTCTGTTTGGAAAATGGTTGTAACATTTAGTAATTGTGGCTAGTTTTGGGAGAAAAAAATTTGCGAATAAAAAATTTTTAAAATTCGCACAATGTGAACTGTTAGCAAGAATCTGAAATGTGAGAACGAGTGCTCAAGGATGTACGTAAGTACATTCTACTATTTCTACTATTGGCATTGGAGATACTTATTTGCGTAGCCAATCAAATTAGCTTCCTTTCATTTTTCGTCTTTTGTGTGCGTAGTCTATTCAATTCATTTATTTAGATGATGAAGTTGGCAAGTTTTCTGGCATTTGATGGATGTGTTAAATTGTGTAGGAAGCGAGGAAGAGGGAGGCTGCATGTAAAGTTTTTTTTGGCGCATGAAGAATGGAGAATTAAATAAATTATTTGTAAAGTTGAGTAGGAGCGTAAATGAAATACTTGGACAAAAGAAGATGACAATAAAAAGAGCAAAACACTTAATGAAAACTTTACGCAACATTTTTGAGACACTTTTTTTTAAATAAAAAAATATTGCTTTCTTTTTATTTTTTACTCTTTGATTTGCTACCTAATTATTTACTTAAATTACAAAAATAATACCAAAATTTTTTTTTTTTTTTTAAATTTCTGACTCCATTTTCTTTAGTGCATCCATTCTTCAGATTCTAGAACACTTTGAACTAATTTGTCTTTCATTGTAACCCCAGCATTAGATCAATAATATATTTATGAATCAATAAGACCAACTCAAGATGTTCACCAAAAACTATTCTTGGTATAAATTAATAGAATTGTGAATTTAGCTCACAAAACAAACCATCGTTCTGATAGCCCAAGTGTTCACAGAACATGCGGAAATTTTTTTTTCATCTTCCTTAATTGAAGTACAAAAAAAAAATTTTCCTGATTGGTCCTATTAAAATAAAAGCTTCTGGCAAATAAGAAAAATGTTCAAGTGAACTCCAGCATAGTCCACTCTATGATACGAACATGGTACCTCCCGTACATATGAAATTTTCTGTACTGCATATTCCTGGTAGAATATTAAAATTTGTTTTTTTTTTGTCATTGTAGAGGTTATACTATTTTGATGACGTTTGCACTTTTTTAGGTTATACTCCAATAACATGAACTAAATGCTAAATTCCAACACTAATACCTAACCGTTTATTCTACTGATTTTAATATGCCCAAAGGTACGTTATAAATAAGTAAATAAACAACAACAAATTTTGATAAAAACCTTCAATATGACGCAAGTGAACGAAATTGATTTGCAAATACCTGAAAACAAGTGACGATAACTGGTGTCGAATGCCGGAAATTAAACGAAATTGCTACTATTATTTTTGCATAGCCTTGTCAATCAATAAAGTCAGTAGAATATCAATTACTTCTATATATGTATGTATATGTTTGTATGTTAATTTGTTTTACTTTTATGACATTTTTGGCATTTTAGCTTAATTTAATTGTTGTGCCATATAAATGTATGCCATTGAGCGCTTGCAACTAAGCAAATGCCTAAGTACCGGAATACATATGTAAATAGTTATATAGCATTGTAATTTGTCACCTAATGACGGCATTTAGGCTAATTACAAGTACCGTTATCATTAATAAAGTAATTAACATCTGGTTGTAAATAGGTAGGTAAGCACATACATATCTAAAGCTAGAATTGTAATCTAACCCTGCAAAAAATGCGATTAGTCTAGGTTGAGTCCGCGAAGAGTCGCAAAGGAGGATGCGACTAATACATGTTCTGATGACTTTGTATGGCTGAACTATTCACATTTGTTTGAGACATGTTGTTCCCCTTTTATACCCGAATGAGTACCAAGGGAATAATACACTTTCCACCCAAACTAGTATATTAACTCCTATAAGTATGCTACAAAAACTAAAATTTACTTACACCCCTATAAGTATGCTACACAAATTGAATTAAAGCCTAAAGGAATCGATTCCAGATCGCTCTCTTAACCTTAGGTTTACCAATACCCACCCGGGTGACCTTTTGGAATTTCATTAATTGATTATTCGACAACCATTGACTCAATCTAAAAATGCTTTTTACTCACTGATCAAAATTTGGAGTTCTTTCAGAAAATCAGAAATTAAATTGACTTTACAATTCTAAATAAGTATTTTTTTGGACTTTCTCATTTTATATACGTCGTTTACCGATACCCACCCTGGTGACTGCATGACTACATGAATATATATACTGTTGTTGCAAACGATTTATTCTTGAATGTATAGGAATGTGTTTCTTTTATTGAACGTAAACTAAAAAAATATGTATGTATACTATTTCCGTCCGGAACGATTTGTTGAAGGGCCCGCGTGACAGTTTTCACATTTCGTTTGACTTACACTATGCTCTACGCAAATGGGTTTTTTGCACTTCATACAGATTTGGCGAGTGTTTCTCTTTTTCTTTTCGACAAGACATTTGTAACATTTGCCTTTGACCTTTATTCGTCCACTTGCATCCCTTTCCTGGGCTTCATTTGGCTCAAACTGCTCATCATCGTGGGGTTCGGAAGCTGGGACTCCTACAAAAATAAACACTAGAGATACTTTTCGAAGCAATATCTATAAAAATTACCTAAAATGCATTCTATTGCAGATTTTATATGGAACCTTCCAGTAATATTTCGATTTGTAGATCTCAACAATATTTGTGGTCTGCAGAGCTCCTCACCTAAATAATCTAGGAAACGCCTACGGTTCACACGATTGGATTGGTTCTCTTCGTATATTATAAATGCAGCAAGAGCTGCTACATCGAGAATATTAAAAAATAATGCCAAAGGCCAGCGAAACGTTCCTCTCTTTGTGGAATACTGCGATACCATTCTGTCCATCGTGTCAACTCCGCCCTTGGTTTTGTTGTAGAACATAATTATATCAGGCTTATTTTTTGGCCCCGTAATAGCTCCATCTGCGTGCATAGTTGAGAGCATAACTACAGCTTTATTCTTGGCTGAGACATATGAGCACATTGTAGTAGTTTCGTTAAATCCAAACAAGCTGGAATGCTCCTCCCGATTTCGAGACGGCTTGAATTCGTTTGGAATATATGTATTATTTTTTTTACTGTACCCACCATAGACAATTTCCAACTTCTTAGCTCGTTAGCCAATGAAAGTGTAGTAAAAAAGTTGTCTGTTGTGATATTTCTCCCGGATCGTTTGTATGGAGCTACCAAGTCTTTCACAACTCGCTCGCCTTGGTTTTTTTCCCGCACATTACCTTCTTTTCCTGTATACAATTGTCCCCGAAGTGGGTAGTAGCTATAAGAATCACAAGCCCACCAGATTTTGATTCCGTACTTAGCAGGCTTAGATGGCATGTACTGGGTGAATCTAGTTCGTCCTCGATATGCAAATAATTGTTCATCAACAGTAATAGATTCGTGTGGTCGGTAGTAAGTGCCCAAATTTGAGTTAACCATCTCAAAAACGTCCCTTATAGCTGCAGCTTTGTCAGTTTCTTGACGAGATAGTCTAGAAGTATGCCAGTCAAAACGGATGAATCGTAATATTTCTGTAAACCTATTGCGAGACATTGTCGCGCGATATAGAGGGTAAGCGTTGTTTTTCCAAAGTTCAGTTACTGGTTCTTTACTTGAAATATGGCAACCAGTGAAAAGCAAAATTCCAACAAAGGCTAGTAGTTCGTCATCCGTTATGGGATTCCATGATCGCGATGGCTTTTCAGAATTTACCTCGTTCCATTGGGCGTATACATACTCAGCCTTTTTGTCTGAATATCTGCATATAAGGTCCCTTATAGGTTCACTAAATATAAGTTTGAATATATCAAGTTTTGAGACGTTTTTTGTAATGGGACTAGGCCCCATAAAGGATGTATCTCTTATTATATTATGAGCTGGTTGGCGGTTAATTCGAGGAGGGTGCTTGTACCACTTCGTACCATCTTTAGAAGAGAAAAAACCGTTATTATTAGAAGCAGATAATGGTTCTTCATTGTAGGCATCATCCTCATCGCTATCTGTATCATCATTTATCTCTACTTCATACTGTTCGACTTCCATATCTGAGTCTAAATTTGGCCTGATATGTACATCGATTTCACCATCGTCATCCTCAAACATTTCATCGTCCGCCTCAGAGTCAGCATCAATCAAATTCCGATAATATGCTTACCTATCTTCGTAAGAAAGCCTATGACCAAAAAAACCAAAATGTTCACTTACCTAGAAATGAAAATGTTCGCTTACCTTGCAACAGCCGCTGCAGAAAGATATTCAAACTTATTTTCACTCATATTTATTATTTATTTTTAAGTTATATTTATTTATTTTATCCACACTCTCTAAGAAAAATAACTTCTGCTTATTCGGACACGGTGAATCGCTTTCATAAATACAGCTTTCTCAGGAACAACGGTATTTTCCAGGGCGAATTCAATAACAAAGCAGCTGATTTGTTGAAATTAGGAGGGCGAAATAAAGCAAATAATTAATAATTAATTCGCCGGACCATATGTGTCGTTCTCATTGGTCAACTTTGGTCACAACTTATTCCACTTATTATTAAAATAGATAAATTACTAATCGGCATTTAATAAAATTATGTATGCGAACGATTACAAGATATTGTATATTATAACAGTCATAAATATCACTACGCTGTAACAAGTAACAAATATAAATCTACCACGCAACATAGCAAATGAACACGGGTCACCCGGGTGGGTATTGGTAAACTTCGTACATAAAAATCTCTGGTAATCGTAAGGTTAAGAGATTAGTCACACACGATTTATTGCAGGGATTTTAAAACATTTACATGTGTTCGAACATTAAACCAAAGTCATTAAATGGAAATTAATGGTTCAACGAACTTGCAGTCATGTACATATATATATTCAATAATGAAATACCACTGAACCGAATAATTCAATAAATCAACAAGAGACTAAATTACAATCGTGTTATGCAATAAACCCACCCGCTGCACCAACAACACATCGCATACAAATACAATTTATTGACATACGAAAACGAAATGTCAACGTTTTATTGTGACTTGTCAACCAACCAACAGCAACACGAATACAACACACACGACCTACCACAACTTTTTAGCTTAAATCAGTGTACACGACCAACTACAAAATATCACAAACAAATAAACAGTTCATTCATTAAACGATAAATCTACATGAAAATCTACTGAATGGTTGTATGTATGTGTGTATGTGTAAATACAGCAAAACTCCATTTGTAGCATAACAATGCCAACAAAACTCACGTTATGCATAGAAATGGTTTTAATAAATTTTGTTGCAAAAGCAAAATCAAAAATAATAAAAATCGAACATTGAAAGAAATCACTTTTACTACCAGTGTAGGTATATACAAAATATTCAGCTACTCACTTTTTAAATCAATTTGCATGCATCACATACAATCCTCTATTTCAATTATTTAATACAATTTCACACTTCCATACAACTTACGCGCGAGGTGGCACACAAGTGTACAAGGGAATGTATGTACGTATATATGTGGGGACTAACAATAGTTTGAACAAAAAAAAAAAAAAAAATACCGGACTACTCGTGAAGGTGCGTCCTTTATTAAATAGATTTATTTCTAATTTTTTTTATTTTATTTATTTGTATTTATTATAATTTCTTTTTTTATTTATTTTTTGTTTTATTTTATTTCATTTTTCTTTGTTGTGTTTTATTATATTTTAACTTTATTTTATTTTATTTCATTTCATTTAATTTAATTTATTTTATAACATTTTATTTTAATTTATTTTAGTATAATTTATTTTATTTTATTTTATTTCATTTCATTTCATTTCATTTTATTTAATTTATTTTATATCATTTTATTTTAATTTATTTTATTTTATTTTATTTGTATTTTATTTTATTTTATTTCATTTCACTTTATTTAATTTATTTTATTTTAATTTATTTTATTTTAATTTATTTTATTTCATTTTATTTTATTTTATTTTATTATATTTTATTTTATTTTATTTTATTTTATTTTATTTTATTTTATTTTATTATATTTTATTTTATTTCATTTCATTTTACTTCATTTTATTTTATTTTATTTCTTTTTTACTTTATTTTATTTAATTTCATTTAATTTAATTTTATTTTATTTTATTTTATTTTATTTTATTTTATTTTATTTCATTTTAATTTAATTTAATAATTTTTATTGAGCTACGGGCCAGATTTTCGAATAAAACTTCTTTTTTGGTAGTATTCAAAAAAATTTTTTTATTTGTTTTCAATCTGAAGTCATCCTCAGGAAAACATATGGGTATTTCATTTTATGTAATATATTTATAACTCATAGAATCTTCATTAGCCCCCTCCGTGTAACACCAGTGCATGCATGAACGCTTTGTGACTCCACACGTACTCACGTATGCGCTCGAACACTTGCTGGCACGTATGAATGTTTAAATATTTACATTTGCCTCTATTGTGAGCATTTGTATTCGTACCGGCTCGACGTTCAATAGCACCATTGCCGGTAAAAGTAGCAACAAATGCGCAACAACACGACTAGCAGTGGTGCCAGCCAAAAATAAAAATTATGCCTTCTCCTCGGCGGGAATAATTAGTATTTGCATATTTAGGCCTACATCAACGCAGCAGTGGCTACGAATCTATAAATATGACGTGTATTTGTGATATGGATTAAGGTGGCCTATGTTTGTAAGCTCCATTTTTTTTTAGAAAAAGTTCTCCATTTGTCATAATGAGTAGTTTATTAATTGCTAAATAATTACCAATGAAAATCCGTATCCTGCCTCAGCACTATACTCCAGTTACTCCAGTAACTTAATATATACTCATAGGCGCGCGAATCCAGTGCTTCAAGACCTTCAGTGCAGCTATTGCATGCTCACCCTAGTGTGCATTTTAATATTTATGAGCGTAGTTTATTTTCACTTTCAGCTTTTTGGTTCTCCGCCAACGCTCTCGTTTTGTTTAGGCTCACTTCCGTCTTGCCTTAGCGTGATTTCTGTTCTAATTTTTTGTTTTTCCCCCATTTATTTGACTATTTTCGGCTGACTGTGCCATAAAAGTGGGTCATACAATTTGCTGCCACCGTTGTTGCAGCCAACAATCGCAACGGTTGGTTGTCATCGCAACAATCCAGCGATGAATAAGCGCGCGCAACTGAACTCTGCCATTAGCCAGCGGCATGGCGTGTGCCACGATACGCTCAAACACCTTAAGCAAGCAACTTTATTGCCGTATTTTACTTTGTCATTAGACTAGATTTTACTGTAACTGTAAACATGCCTTGTGGCCATACAGTCGGGCAGTAAAGTTTACCGACAAACACTGCGGGGAAAGGAAATAAGTTGCATTAAGAGAGTGGTGGAGAAGAGGGGGTGTACAGGTGCCGCTTTGTATGTTGTTTGCAATGCTTTTTGAAATAAAATAAAATAATCTAAAATAAAATAAAATCGAAGGAAATAAATGAAATGATATATAAATTTAAAAAAAAGTAAAACAAAATAAAAAAAATAAAAAAAAAATAAAATTAAAAAAAAAATAATAAAAAAAAGAAAAGTAAAATAAAATAAAATTAAATTAAATTAAATTAAATTAAATTAAATTAAATTAAATTAAATTAAATTAAATTAAATTAAATTAAATTAAATTAAATTAAATTAAATCAAATCAAATCAAATCAAATCAAATCAAATAAAATAAAATAAAATAAAATAAAATAAAATAAAATAAAATAAAATAAAATAAAATAAAATAAAATAAAATAAAATAAAATAAAATAAAATAAAATAAAATAAAATAAAATAAAATAAAATAAAATAAAATAAAATAAAATAAAATAAAATAAAGTAAAATAAACTAAACTAAACTAAAATAAAATAAAATAAAATAAAAAAGAATAAATTAAAGAAAATAAAATGGATCTATAGGAAAAACTATGGCAGGTTAAAAACTTTTAATAATGAATGAAAATTTATTAAAAGTAATAATTTTCATAAAAAACAACAGAAAAATAATTTACAAAAAAAAATAAAAACTAAAAATAAGAAATTATAAAAAAAATTTAAAATAGAAAAATAAAAAAATAAGGACATAAAAAAATAAAGAAATAAAAAAATAAAGAAATAAAAAAAAATAAAATATAAAGAAATGAAAAATAAGGAACTAAAAAAATAAAGAAATATAGAAGTACAAAATAAAGAAATAAAAAAAAATAAAAAAAATTAAAAAAAAAGTATATATATAAAAAAAAATAAAATAATTGCAAGGAAATACAGTTTCATAAAAAAATATACATTTTATATATTCATGAATAACAGGTTTTTCTTACTATGGTAAATATAGTATGCAAAATTGAACCCTTGACTGTGCCATACACACACACATACATTGACTATACATATGGGCATCCACATATGCATCCACGTGTTGTTATCGCACAACAAAATATTAAATCCATTTTGCCGCGCGTTCGAGAACACTTTGTCACTGCCAAAGTGTGCGCTCTGTTTTTTGTTGTTGCAAGTGTTGTGCTGTAATGTACTGTACGATATCTAACGTTGTTGTAATGGTTTTTGTTTTTTGTTGCTTAAAGTCTTAATGCTTTATTTTATCCTTACAATTTTATTTGCTGTTGAATGACTTGAATCGTTTAAACGGACGTCAGCGCTTCGCCCTCATTCGTCACGCATATCACCCCTCCACATACAATTTGTTTCATGCAAATATTTATGTATATGTGTTTGTGTTTACGAGTAAATGATTTTGTGTATGGCACACAAATATGTACCACTTATACCGTTAATTTATCCTTGCCATTATTTTTTGTAGCCCTTTATCCTTTAATGGCTTTTACCGCCGCATACAACCACCCACTTTTTGTATAGAATTTTATGTTATGTTGTGCCACAAAATGCATTGCTATTAATATTGTAAATGTATTGGTATGCATACACATATCTATATATGTAGATATGTACATGTGTGTGTATACGTATATGTTTGTATGTATCTAAATAGGTTATGCATTTAAGTCCTCTTGCGTGTTGCAATTTCCATATGCAATAAATTTATATGAGACTAGAAATTTGTATGTATTTGCATATTTGTAGATGTGTATGTGCGTGTGTATATGCACAATCGTCGCGCCCACTCACTTACGCCCACTCGACAATATATTTACAAATTAGTTACTATGCACACACACATGCACTTACCCATGCGCCACTGTTCTTGCATTTGTGGAAATTATGTAAACGCTTTACCATTCAGCTCACTCAGTTTTCTCTTCCACTACCAACTTATTCACTCATTAGACGACCCACTCGGTATTCTATTCAATGAGGTACTATGGAGCTTTTCATTTTGCGTCATACTGTCTCTTAACAAATTTGAAGATAAATTGTTCCTTTTTGCTAGGATTGAGAGACAGTCTACAAACCTCATCTCATTTATAACCATCCAGAATATAGCGTAAAGTATCAGGAAATAATCCCATTCCATGAATGGATGCGCCGACTTAGCAGAACGAAGCACTACAACAACAAGTGTTCGGGAATTTTTAACTGACCAGGGTTGCAGTGGCGCCAGCAGTAATGTCAGAGTAATTTCAAGACAACTGTCAGAATATTTTTGACGCCTTTAGAAGCCTTTTTGAGGTCCTTAAGAGCCCATTTTTTTCGATGTTAGTTTTATTTGAAGATAACTGGTCCCGAAAGCTAATGATCATTTCGAAATTAATTCCAGATTTAATTTTTTTTAATTTTCTCAATAACCCCGAATCGGTCCCAAATAGTTCCAACAATGTTAAATTTAAGTAAACTCAGTCAGTGAGCTCATTTTGTCACACTCTTCAACCTAAAATTTTAAAATTTTTTTTCATGCAAAGTTCCAATGTTGCCAAAGCAACCCATTCACTCAACTGCATCACTCAACTGCACCCCTCAACCACTCATCATCGCATTTATTGCCTATATCATTTGGGTTATGCCATCGTCCTTCACTTTGTTTTTCATTCATTCGCTGCCTGCCTGCAGTTTTTTGTTGCTGCCACAAAAACTCTCATCCACACAAATATCTACTTGTACTCTTTATGCATAGTTGCCAGATTGTTTACTATTGTAAATACTTGTTGCGGTTTGACTTTATTACGATTACAAACAAGTACCATGGTTGTTATGTAAATATTGAGTTCAACGCTTAAATTTGTTAGTAATTTCGTGGTTTTTTTGTTTACTCTTAATTTATTTATATTTTTGTGGTTATTTTAATGCTGTGGGTGTGCATTATAATTATGGATGTGGTGAGCTGGAGGTGGTAAAATGCGAAGCAAGCCATAGGTGAGAATTTATAATTTTTCGTTGGAAGGTAGAAGATAGAAGGCTGACATCACAGCTCTACAGGAAAGCTGATACCCGGGACTAAGCAAGAAAGAAGGATGCTCGAAATGGTAGTATTTGATTCGTAAATGGAAAGATCCTTCATCGATAAAGCCAACACGGTATATTTTTTTATTTTTTATTATTTTTTCTTATAAACACTTGTCATTGGAAGTGTTTTCTCAATTTAAAACAAAATGTTTTGCAGTGTACTATACAAGTTTAAAATAGACTTCTAAACTCTCGGCCTTGGAAGTGTTTTCTCAGTTCAAAATTAAAAAAAAAATGTGTGTAATATAAAATTTTTACATTGTATGCTTTCGAAATCTTACCTTAAAGCTACTTACATACATAAAATTTCAGATATGCTTTCATTCAAAAAAATTGCTAAAAAAATTCCATTTTTTCTGTATTTTAAATAAACTTTTTTTTAATTTAAGAAGTTTTTCAGATTTTAAGATTTTTTTCAGTGTAATATCAAGTTTGTACAGCGTTCTTCCCAGTTTAAAATAAAAAAATTTCAGTGTAATGTTTTCTGTAAAAATTGTATATTACACTGAAAAATATATTTTTTTGTTAAATTTTAATCTAGGAAAACACTTCAAAGGCCACTGGTTAATCATATATCACACTGAAAGAAAAAATCTTTGAAATCGGTTGATCCATTTAATAATCACAGCTTAAAAGTCATAAAAATTTCTAAAAATGAGGTTAGGTTTCTATAGGTTAAATGTACCGCTGTTTCCAAATTTCATCAAAATCTGTGAGCGTCGAGTTCAAAATGTGGTTTTTCTCATACATTTTCCGTACGGAAATATTGTCGTGAATCGAACTATTCCCAAATACATCCAAGAGCATTAGTGCAATGATGAAAAAAGGCAGCACAGAACAAAAATTTACACTGCCTCAAACCGTTTTGTTCATTTATCTCCATAAGCAGAACTAGTAAAAGTATTAACCTGAGAACTCTTAGTACAAAAGCCAAACTCAATAATATTTTCAAAACTTTTTGTTATCACAATAGATCTCAAAATCTTGCACGATTTTACTTACTTCAATTATTTCCTCTAACAATTATTGTAAAGATTTATTGAATACACCACATGACAGCGCACTCGGTCAGCCCATTATTTACACTGACTACCTGAAAAAAAGTTTTCAGATTTTCTGCATAAAATCGCAAATGTTTTTATTTCATTTCAAATTGCCCTTAGGTGTACACGTCCCATGTGCACTTCCATACAAAGGACAAAAACCCGTTTCAATCTGACTATTCAAACACTCACTGCTGCAAGAACAACAAATTTGCACCACAATCACCTGCACTTGAAACTTAATGCGAAATAAAAACTTTCTGCACATACGACCTGCAATTCTAACTTAAATTCATTTCTATCATTTATCATTACACTGCATGTTGTGGAACACATGAGGATTGGCAGTCGAGTGTTTTGAATAACACAACGGTAAATAGTACAAAACACTCAGCTCATTTAAGTGGTCCAAGAGGTGTGAGGTGAGCAACACTGGTTGAGCTGTGGGAAGCACAAAGTATTTGTCTCTTTTTGAGATTTGAATACTTTTTCAAGTGAGGATCAGTTTGATTGATTTTAGTTTTACAGTTTTAAAATTATTTTTGCTACAATGTAAAGAGGAAGGTGGTACTGGAAGAGGAAGAAGTTTTTGAAATGTTTAAGGTGAGAGGGACTCTCTAGTGTTTTGCAAGCAACTTCAATTTTAACAAATGAATTTTAAAAAACAAAAACAATCAATCATCAATGCTGGAGTGCAAGTCTGATTCACACTACCTTGGAAAAAATTTGAATAGGCGTGTCGTGATATCTTCACAACAGTTGTCAACTTGTCCTGGAGGTTCATACAAGACTAGCAGACTTGAAACACTTTGTTCTTTCCAAAAAATTTTACTAACTCCACTTCTTATACCACTGCTTCTAGTTCTTTATACTTGCTTGCTTCTCTTACCTCTTTTACTTACTTTTCCTCATAATTTTCTTTTCCTCCTTCTGCTTACCTTCAACTTCTCCCCCTGTCCTTCCTTATTTCCTATACCTATCCCACTGCAATTCTCTTATATTCAAGACCTTCAACCAAATTTTAGACGAGAAGGGATTTTGTTATGATTTTTGTTTGGACCAGAGTGGGACCATGGCTTACTTCCAGAATATGGCCTACCCACAGATCCTCCGATCTCGTTAGCTAGTTCACTCGATCTTACACTCCATATCCAATAACATTTTGGAATGTCTCAATACTAGCACACTCGAGCACTATGGCCAAGTGCAGGTGTCCTTTGGCTCCTTTGTCCCACTTTCATCGCACTTTTCATGTCCAAAGCAACAAACGTTCAGCCTCTCATGGTCGTTTAAGCAACCTTGCATACTATTTCAAATAATTGTTTTAATATGGCGTTACATATGTTGCGATCTTCTTCATGATTGAACTCGAACTACATTTGTTACATAGTCGCAAAGCACTCTGTGTCTCACCTCAACCAACCATTCATACCAACTACATACTTACCTATGCGTACTTTTGTTGTCTTTACTGAACAATCTAACTAACCTAAGTTAAACAGCTGACTGCGTTGGATTGACTTAAATGCCATACAAATAGTTAACGGTTATGTATTTACATAGTAGTGAAGCACACATCCATGCGTGTCAAATTTCAATTAGTACCCTGTAGGAAATCTTTGAAAAGAGACTATAATACCTGTCCTAGCACTGTAGTGCTACAAAGTCACTACCTTGGTCTAGCTTTCTGGTTCATACCCATATTGGCATATCTAATACCATTTAAGAAAATTTTAGTTAGGTGGCAACTCTGCACAACATCCTTAATGACAACAGAGAGGGATAATATGAAAATAGGATATGTAAAAAATTAAATATAATGATATTGGTGGCAACCCGAGATAGTAACCATGCCAATAAATATTTTTCCCCATGGCCATGTTAATTTAAAAAAAATTTAAATTGGTGGCAAGGTTTTAAATAATCGGTGGCAACACACACAAAGGTCGAAAGTCTTCTTAAGTTGTATACAACCAAATCTAAACGAAATCGAACTCGAGGTTTTCCCTACACGGTTTGTACGCAACTACATTGTGTAATTTCATACATTGCCTTCCACTTGAGACTGCATTTGTACAAACTCGTCGCCTCACGTCCTCTTCCTACTTACCGTGCACACATCATATGACCGTTATCCGACACCAACGTTGGCAATGACAATACACGTACTCAGTTATCACTTGCACAATCTCTGTCTATGTATGTCATGTGCGCACACACGTGCTTGCGTCTCGGGCATACGTGTCCTTCTGTTTCTTCTGTTGTCCTTTGGCCTTTCTTGAACCCCTCTTCGCACATACATATATTGGTACATTTAAGGTTGCAGTTCATACGATCTTAGTTCAAATTTTGTATGTATGTAATCATATTCTTAATAAAGCCTTCTGGCGTAGATGCTGTTGTTGGCTTAGAAACCGTGCTGGGAGTACTTAAGTTTTGCCTTTGTGTGCATGGAACTGTAAGATTCTTGCTAGGCACTTTGATATGCTGTCAACAGCTGCTGCTGCTCTCGTTGCACTCACATATTTACATAAAATTTGTTATCGTGATGGCAATGGTTCTTGTCGACAGCATTTTAGCCACACAAGGTGACCATGTGTTGAGAGCGAGAGATACAATAATTGTTATCAGCAGCTTTAATTATGCATCAAAATCTCATTAGGCTGCTGGAGTGGTTCAAGCATGTAACTTAATATTAAATTTTCTCAATTTAATTCCAAGAACTTGTAGGTGAATTTAATTTTTGTGAACGTTTTCTTCGTTGCGGAAGGGATAATGTATGCAGCTGTAAAGCCAAATCCTGTTTTACTCAGCTCTGGCCCGAAAAAAGGTATGACTTCAAATAGTTTTCTAATAACTGAGAGTATTGGGCTGACAATCGAATGTTAATTAAATCGTTTATATTTTATTGTACTTTTTTGAAATCGATTTAATTAATAGGAAACATTTTATTTTTAAATCGATAATTTTCTTCGAAAATCGATTTCCCACAAATCGTTTTATCTCAAAGACAAAATATCAATTGTTGTGTAATTGATTTTTCTTACACATCACTAGTTTCATATAACTCCTGGGATACTTAAAGAAATGGCTTTAGCTATGACTCGGGCTGTTAAAAAATAATCGAATTTTAGTTTAATCGATTATTTTGGTTGTAGTAGTTTTTTTGAAATTGATTTTATTAATAGTAAACATTTTATTTTTATACCGATTAATTACTTAAAAAATCGATTTCTAACCAATCGGGTTATCTCAAAGACAAAATATCTATTGTTGGGTAATCGATTTATTCTACACATCACTAGTTTTGTCTCGTCAAGAGCGACTATTTCAGTTAAGTATTGGGCTATTCAATGATATTAGTGCCTAGTGCTGTGAAAAAATCATCGAATTCTAATTTTATCGGTTATTTTTGTTGTTGTAGTTTTTTGAAGTCGATTTTATTAATAGTAAAAATTTTATTTTGAAATCGATTAACTTTTTTTAAAAATCGAACAATTTCTTAAAAAATCAATTAATTGCTTAAAAATCGTTTTATTTAAAGACAAAATATAGATTATTAAGTAATTGATTTGTCCGACTCAAGATCACATTTCTAGTTTTGTACCATCGTCAGCTATGTTTTCAGTGAGTTGAAGATACAACAACAACAACATGAGCCTTAAGATCTCTCTGGCTTCCCGACTTACGAAACTTGGTCCGAAGTTTTAAGTCTGTTGGAATAGATCTGACAAATGATATCGGAGCATTATCGTCATGGACAAGCTGAAATGACATTAGTTAAACTGGAACTTGACAGGGTTTTTATTTGAAAGCAGTTGAAGACCACTTCCTATGCAGTTCCAGTGTAGACATTAAGCTTAAGATACATTTTGGACTATTTCAAACTTATTAAAAAAATTTTCTTGACATTTTTCTCTTCTGTTTTTTTTTTGTTGTTTTTCTCTTCTCTTACTTTGCAATTAACTTTACCTCTTTTTTTAAATTTAAACACACAAAAATCGCAAGAAACTTTGTTGGCTACTTTCTGCCACTGATTTGTTTATTTTCATAATATTTCTTTGCTCAGTTCAATATTTTTCCAACATTTCCGTTATTGTTTGCTCCTTTATTTTTCTGTACTTTTTTTTCGATATGAAAAAATTGTCAACAAAGAGCATTTGTAACATATTTATTGTTATTGTAACTGTTATTGTTCTGAGTAAATGTTGTGGTGACGTTTGCTTTTAACATCCACCTCTTCCGTTCGCTTTGTTGTCTGACTGGCGTACTCTTCCTGTTGTCTTTCTAGTTGTTCGATTGTATCCTTTTTTTCTATACATTTCCGTTTTGTTTTTGTTTGTATATTCACTTTATTGTTGTAATTGCATTACTCGTCCACTTTGTGGCGAAACTAAATTTGTTTTCAATTACACAAACGAATTGCAAACAAAAAACAATGGAACTATATGTATATAGTAGATAAAGGATCTGCTGGGAGTAGAGTCGAGCAGGGTTGGGGTATGTTCGAACAAATATTATTCACATGAAAAATTTAAAATTTTTATAAAATACCTTATCAAAAATTCTGTAAACATAGGAATTGCTTAAAGCCTGGTGACTAGTTCACAATCAAAAATATACTGAACTTATTTAACTTATATTAAATTGTCCAAATTATAAAAGCGAAATTAGACTAAAAATACATAGTCCCGAAATAATTGTTCCAAAAAAAAATTGGGGTTATGAATCAAACTTTTAAAACTAAGAAATTTTTCGCCCATCAATGGATGCTAATTCAAAGTTTCACTGTGTACAAAGTTATGAGCGAAAATATACTAAGAGCAATTTTGAAACTATATATTTATCCACAGTATACATATATGTGATATATATGATATACATATATGTATGTTTACTTATGAATAACCAAATATTAGTTTCACTAAGTATCTTTTTATAAAAAAAAAAAAATTTAAACCAAACACAGAAAATTAAATGACAATTTAGCGATCACATGGGAGTAATACTTTCACTTCCACTTTCACTTTTATTCATTCATTCTTTACTTAGTAAGTAATCTTTAAATCCTTTTTAACACTACAAACAATCAAATAACCCACATTCAACATTCTATGGCGCCATGGTACATATGAGACTATGTAGGACTCTACGGCATAGATAGTCATAGAACGCCTACGCGCCTAAAGCTATGCAACACATACTTCACTTGCAGCATTTTGAAGGACTTTCATAAGCACACACACATTCACACATATTGAGATAGTATAGTTTTTTTATTTTTTTTTATTTACGTAAGTAAGTGACACGTGCTTTATGAGTGTTTTATAGCCTCCTCGCAGTGCGCATTGAGAGGGCATCTTATGTAAGCATAGTGTTTATAAGTAGTTAGTCATATGACTTAATTACATTTCATGTTATGTAGCTAATCACAAGGTAATCGTTAAACGATTTTTAACTAACTTTTTATGCTATAATAAAATGTAAAAGAAAGCATATTAACGAGCACTATTATTACGGATGTTCAAGGTTTAACATTTCTTTAGGTTAAGTTGGATGCAATGTGATTTTAGTGAGATTATTTTGCTTGAAATGAAGTCAACTTGTTTAAAGCGAGCTGAAATTTAATTATTACTTCTATTAATTTAGTAAACGTTATTTTAATTAAATAAGTAATTGTAATTTCAATTAATTTGGTAATCGGATTTTCATATAATCGCTATTTTAAGCAAAATAGTGAATTTAATTTCAATTAATTTAAGAATCATTACTTAAATTGGTTAAGTAATCATTACTTAAATTATATTAGTAATCTTAACCGGCTGTTACTACTAAATGAGTAATTGTAATTTCAAGTAAACAAGTAATAATTTTTTAAATTAATTTAGTACTTTTAACTGGAAATAAACCAGTAGTCGTTACTTCAATTAAATTAGTAATCATTAGTTAAATTTTATTAGTAATCTTAACTGGCATTAAACCAGTAATTGTCACTTCTAAATTAGTAATTGTAATTTCAAGTAAACTAGTAATCATAATTTAAATAAAATTAGTAATCTTAACTGAAAATAAAAAAAATAATCATTACTTTTTTAATTAGTAATTGTAATTTCACATTACGATTACAATAATCGTATTTTAATGTTTGATTTCTGTAATTGTAATTAAAGGTTTTCTAAAATTACGATTACTCTTATTGTAATCGCAGATACTGACCCCTAAGATTACAGCAACCGAATTTGGAGAAATGTAAGTTACGATTTAAGTAATCGCCATCTTCGGTTCTTGCAATTAAAAATATAATCCTAAACTGTCAGCTCTGGTATGGCAATAAACCAGTAAATACCTTAAACTTAATGAAAATATTGATTGAACATAGAAAGTTGTATGGTTTATAACTACGTTTTAACCTTTAAAACTAAATTTCGCAAATTTAATTTTTTTAATTTTTTTTGAGTATACTTTAGGGTGATACTTAAAAGGTCAAAAGAAGAATTTTTTTAAATTATGAAATGTGTCCTAATTTTTAACCTGACACACCAAATAGAATGTACTTATACATAAATACATGCAAAATAATTTAAAAAACTCTTTCTGTCTTGAACTAATGTTTTTATTTCTTCTCTTTTTAGGTAAGTGGAAAACATTTCTTATTTCAAGTTTGTAAGTACTACTAAGTAGTATACTCATATCTGCACATTCTTGAATTATTCATAGCAGCCAACTTCAACTATCCTTAAGCCTTTGTAGCCATTTTCATAAACATGCGTTAAAAATAAATAAAATAAAACAAAAATAAATATTCCATTTGAATTGAGTTGAAATTTATTGACGACACTTAATTGCCTATTTAAAGACTAACACAATTTTAATTCCTTTTTTATTTATAATATATGTGGTTTTTGCTATTTTTGTAGTTCTACTCTTTTATTTGCTTTTAATTTCATTTTATTACGTTTATATATATAAAAATATTTATTGCATATTCGCACCCACGTATATAAATACGCACTAGAGATGTAACAAATATTCGAATGCGCATTCGTAAGGACTAAAGCTTGAACTGCATACTCCCATTTTTAAATTTACAGAGAGGGAAGTAACTTCTAGTACAATTTCACTATACAAATAGTTTGAGGCTACTTTTATTGCCATCACTGTATTGTTTGATTTAAAGTACTTAAGATCCATAAACTGGATTCTAAAGTTCAAGTTGGCGAACTGGCAAGACATCGGTGAAAATTACATTCTATTCTACTTAGCAGTTTTCGAGTGATGAGCGAACAAACATACAGACAAAAAAATTTTAAACCTACTGTTTTTAGTCTTTCACTTCAGTTTTCTTTAATATCTCTAGCTTAAATGCAGCGTTCATTATTTTCCGACAATAATAACATCACATCTATTTTTAGCTCCTCCAAAATCCCACATTCGTTACAACCCTAATACACACCTATTTTTTGTTCGCATACAATTTTATCTTATCGCATTTAATTCCCAACTGCTTACAATTATTCTTTTGTGCTCAATTGCCTCGAATGAAAAATGAAGCTAAATTGCGTAGTACAAAACTGTGATAGGAGAGCTACATTTACGAGCATGAAGTGTTTGTTGCTATGGATAGAGGGTGAAGAGTTTTGTGTTGTAGTGCCTCAAGCAAGGTATAGGAGTAAATGAAAAATATTTAAATGCAAATTAAGGTCACTAAAAGGATAATGACCAAATCTATTTACATTTTACTTTGTTACGAAATTATGGTTGAAGTATCAATTTCAGTTGATTTGTTAGCTTTTGGCTAGAGAAAATATTTTTGTTAAAGCGACCGAGTGTAGAAGGTTTGATTTTATCACACAGTAGATGTTCTCAGTTATGAAGCTTGCTGAATTATATTTTAGTAAGTTATGATATTTGACTAGTCTGCTGATGGCGATCAATATTAGAACCTAAGTAAATAAGCTAAAACAGATTTTTATCTTCATATACTTTGAATGTTAGACTTTGACTGTTCGTTGCTCAAAGGGTATTTTTAACAAGTATCCAGTGGTGAGTAAACTTAGGGTATTGTTTTTAAAGCTTCTTGTTCTTCTTTCATTATTTTCCGCTGATAAGAATCGCTTTGTGCGTCACACCTTATATCATCCAGGTCTTTAAAACTATCCCAGCTCAACTATGCGGTCTATTTTAACGATTTTTTAACATATACCATGAAGTCATGGTTTGATAAGAGACAGTTCCAAAAAAAAAAAACAACAATTTTAATCATTTCTGTTACAAAGACCTTGAGGGCTCATCTCCAATCATCATTAAAACTCCTTTTTCTTAGTGTCCAGGTGAAATACCTCCGCCACGAACATGCTACCGATAGTCCTTTGTCCGACTTCATTTCTTGCTGCAATGAATTGTTGTACTTATAGACCAGTAACATATCGAATATGGGCCCGATTAATGTGTGTCTTGCTGAGCGAATTGCGTTTTTTCCGTGATAGATGGTGATTATGGTCGACTTATTGCCTATCTCCGAGCCCATTTTTCGCTGTTGCTTATGAAACCACTCAATATATTATACCAGTTCGAAACACCAAGGAAGGTCTAGTCAATCAGGTGGAGTCCTTTTTTTTCATCTCAGTGTAGGCCTTCTTGATTGGAAAACCTTCTTCTTAACATGATTCGATATTCGACATTTGAGTTATTCCATGCTTTTCGCCGGCTCTCCACGACCTTGCTTGAACAGCTCTACGAGTAGTCCAGCATTGTCTTGCGCTTTATTTTTTTTTTGAGCCGTGTTCGCTTATTTAGGGTTCGATGGTGGAAGCGTTTTTTCGGGCTGAGTTTATCGTCATCTTCGTAATTCCAAATTGCAAAGGTCGATATTACTGTGCCTGCAGGATTTCGCCCCCACTCTCTTGAAACCTTCCGCTAGCCGATGAATATTTCGGTAGATTTTCGGGGGTCCATTTCTGTGGTACAGTGAAGGTAGTTTTTCAAAAGTAAAGTTAAAAGCACCAACAGCAAAGCCTAACCAGTTCCGAGCTTAGTTATAAAATGGCTCAATTCTATTATCCCATCACTCAGCATTCATTATTTTACCGCTCTAAATATTTAAAAACAACAAAAAAAAAAAAATTTATTTAAATAAATAATTTACCAAAATAAATTTAAATTTACAACCCCAAGTCAACATTCCGTACATTCCTACGTCCCCGGATATAGCACATCCTAATTATCTTATTCTACAGGATATTACATCGTAAAATGAAAAGAATGAAAATTTTTGCTTTTTATTTTACAAAACAACACATTAAGTAATGACATAAAAATAACAACAACAACAAAAACAAAAACACCGTTGTAAAATACCAACATTCATAACTAAAAGCTGTGACTACAGGCAGCCAACACAATGACAAGCAAAAACTTTGTCTCGGTCACAACGCCGGCAATGTTCGTCCTTGCTGCCAACGCCACAGCAACAACATTGACGCAAATATGGGCTCTCGTGCTGTTTACTTGCCTGCCGTCTGTTAGCTGCCACTCCACCTGCCTGCCGCACTCACACTCATCCTGCAAAGCTGAGCTCGCCACAAAAATGTTGTCATACAACACCAAAAACGGGCTAAGCGTTTCTGGTTTGCGCTGTCGTGTTTTTGTTCGCTTTTTGTAGAACTTCTTAATGACAGCACAGTTAAGGATTTAGTATCTCATTTGATGTTGACTTCAAAGTTACTACTAAGCTCTTTGAAAACATTGTTTTTCTATGGAGTTATGTTTAGTTTCTGGTGGGAGTGGGGGTGCGGCACATTTAACATTGCAACAACAGCGCTGTTGTAGTCTTTGCTTTGCCGCACCCAACTTTACGTGCACTTTTTGCGCAGCCAACCAACATGCAATCATTCCAACTTTGTCGTGTGCGCGCGCTATTTATCGCAGGTTCGGCTGCTGGTGGAGCCATTGGGTGGACATCATCACTCCGTCATTCATTGACTATTTCGATTTAGCAAACTTGCAGGTTGTCATTTTGATGGTGTGTTGTCGTGTTTTTCCTTGAACGGCTTACGAGGTGTGACAATCAAATCCCGGAAATGAAGGATGAGCTCTGCTAGGAGGTTTGTGTAGGTCAGAGAACTATTCTCAGCATCATTGGAGATTAGATAAGACCAAGAAAAAAATATTTGCCAAGCATAAATGGCAGCAGTAGACTCTGAAGTCCTTTGATCTCCCATATGCATCCCAGGGCCATATCAATCGAAGTCATAGCTTGAGCTCAATCAGCTCAAATATTTCTTCTTCTTTTTACAAAGATCATAATCGTTTATTTGGTCTGAAACAGCACGGGATCGCAAATCGCTCTGAAAACTTAATACCTCATAGGAATAGCTGCCTTTGAGTCGGCCTAAATTCTAGATCATAAAACTAACCTAACCTAAAACTATCGGCTTAAGAGATTGATGGCAATGAAGATGCTGATTAGGCGGGATCACTCCCTTGGAAGCACCTCGGTTTTGGACTACGGTTTGATGAGTTGGTTGACTACAACGAAGTGGAAGCTGGGACAGCAACAACAAGATTCCTGGGCTCAAAGGACCTGCTCAGAGTATATGATATTGTTTCACCAGTCTCAGTTTTCCAAAAAGAAACATTCTTAAGCCGCAGTATCGCCATCCTTGGTCTATTCATAAAGAAGAACTGGTCTTTCAATAAGATCAACCCTTTCATAGTATAGTTAGTTCACCATCTTTACAAATAAAAATTGTAAAATTCCGAAAAATTTTCTTTTTTCTTTGGCTCGCCTGCAAATCTTCCAACTGCCAGTCCGCACCTCATTCGCACTATTCTATATCTTAAACTCCCATTCAATTACATTTCCCCTATCACAGTCAACCCCAAAAGTTTATCTAACTAAAATTGATGACACCCACCCTACGGGTTTTGTATGTTTGAGTCCGCAAGCTTTTAAATGGTCACGCACGCTTTGATAATGTTGGAAGTACTTTTGGTCAATCAACAAACAAACCAAAAAAAAAAAATTGTGAACCCTCGTTCAACTTATTGACTTCACTCAAGGTGCACGACCTCGTGCATTGACTTTAAAATTTGTGCTCATTATTTTACTTACTCGCGTAATTCATTCAGGGCATGACCTAATCAGATTGGCGCAGATTGTTTGTGAAGTATGAACTAAAATTTGTATTGCTACGTTATGAGGGGGGTTTCATTTAAAGGGCGTAGTAAAAAGTGTGAAATGGGTTCAGAAGTGATACGTTGTTGTAATGGGAACATTTAAGGGTGTACTAAGTTGAGGGGAAAGAAAAAGATATTGATTTTTACCTTTTATTTGGCACAGTCAATACTTTTTGTGAGAGGACTGGGAAGAACTTCTCTCTCAAAGACTTTGCTGAACTCGAATAATTTCGGAGGATAGGAAGAAGTTTTTAATATTACGAGTACTACATATAGTATGTTTGGTAAGAAACTCTCCTATCTTCGCTGATTTTTGATATAAATTGAAAAACGAAAATAAAGCCAAGGAACATCTGGAAGCCTATTTCACAGAATAGTTATGTAATCTACACTAAGACCTATCTTGGTACGTATCCCTGCTGTGGTAGAATTGTCAACAATAAATCAGTTCCTTCCCGCCTTGTACCATCAACCCAGTCAATCTCGCCAATCACATCCTAACTCTTCCTAACCAATATTTGATTTGACCTTGATTTCATGCTTCATTTGCTCTACGTTTTTTGTCTCTTTCCTAGCTGATATTAAATTTATTTCTATTTGCATTAAATGGCTCAGCTATTTATTCAATTTAAGGGCGTGTAAATGCTCTTTTTCCAGTCGTAACTTTTATTAACCGTTAGCATTTTACAGCTATAGTACGTTGAGGAGACTGCATTTTTTTTTTTTTTTTTTTTTATCATGTGTCGCGTGTCAACGGGTGTGCGTTACTTAATGTATTAGGGTGATTATAAAACGTTTTTTACTGCGTGGCAAATTCCCAAATGCCTCGTAAGCATATCAAAGTATGAACATAAAAGCATAAACTTGTAGACAAGTTGAAAGGTTTGTTTATACGATTTTTTAGATTTACGAGATTTTAATGGAATTTACGAATTTGTTTTTATAGCAAGCCACAGACCAGTTAATGTCCTTTCTTAAAAGAAAGTAAAATTCCGCAAAATTCGTTTATAGTAAGAAGCTCTAATATTTTCAAATGTTGTAAACTGAGCTTAGCTCGAGGTTCGTCGATTCATAAGACCACAGAATATTCGAACAATTTTGCTCCATAAATTCTTGCATTTCGATTAAAAACTCTTTTCCTCGATTTGTTTCTGAAAGAGACGGCGTTTTGCGCTCTTTGTTTTTTTAAATTTGCTTCCGATTTCTTCCAACAGCGCTAAATACGATTTTTTACCATCCTTATAGACTTGCTTAACGTTCCCTAATTTTTTATTTTATTCTTTCACTTTTTTTATTTGTTAAAAATTTGTTTGTCTAAGCAAACTGGACTCCAAACATACCACCAAATTGGCAATTTGAAGTTGAGACTTGCGTTCTTCGGTAAAAAATTTAATTCTCACTCCTTTCATGTGGCAAAGTGCTCTTTTTTAGACATTTCAATGAAAAAAAAATAATTTATAAAACTCTCCTACTTCCAAAAAATGCACAAAACTTACAGAAATGTCGTGTTTTAAATTGTCCAAGCAAATTTATTTAGAACTACTAAAAAAAAGTAGGCGTGGCACTTAACCATTTTCGTCCATTTTAACAATAAATACTAAGTTTTAAAATTAAAATTTTGACCAAATTGAGTTGATATCAAATTAGCGAACCACCCGAAAAACGATTAAAAATTATACTAAAATTTCCTCCACTAACTTGATACTCTTAATTCCCACACACCCTAATGTACTATCATAAGTATGAGCATCATGACGGTTATTAGTTGCGTGGGTTATTATCACCGTACGCAAACATTCATTGCTTGTATGATAATAACATTAACTTTAATTAATTCTTTGGCATACTCACTTGTTCTACAGAGGGGGCGGTGCAGAGTAAAGCGGAAAGAGCGAGTGAATGGTAAGAAGTTTACTATCAAGTTTGCTAACGAAGTCTCTGTTTTCATATCCATTAACGCAAGCTTAGGTTAATGAAGTTTTTGTTTTTGCTACTATTTCTTATTGTTGTTTTTTTTTTTTTTTGTATACTTCTATAGCTGTTTAATAAACACAGCTTTTTTTGCTGTTTATTTTTGTTGTTGTTTTCACTACCTTTATATCAGAACGCTTAATTGGTTGTTAGTGAATTTTAGTGCAGAGAGTGAGAATAGTTTCGTTTGTTGAGCATCGAGCGTGATTAAAAGCGATTCAAGCGCGACCTGTTAAGTAAATTTCAAGCCGAATGACTTCTTTTATAATCTCTAAACTATCTTTTCATTATAAACGAATCTCGACTTTAGCGATACCTGTCGATGAAATCGGTCCGTGGTTATGAGTTTTAAAAATAACTCAAACACAACGCCATCTATTGCAACTTTTCTCTTTAAACCATACTATGAACATTTGCGAGATCTTAGCAAAGAAAGTTACTGGAGTGGGTGGATCTAGATCTTCCCTCATACATATGTCTCTAAATTGAAAAATAAGTTGCGAGTCCACCTATTTAACTATTCTGAAATTTTCTACTGTTTATTTGCCCATTTACATAAAGTTAGTCTTATAAAAAATGTATTTCTTATCTTTTTAGTTTCGTTTTTTTTTCTTAGTTCTCTTTATCTTCTAACAACTTAGTCATGTCTGTTTTCGTGGTTGCTTTGTTGTTCTTTTCTATAATCATTTACCATGATTTGTTGTCACTTTAAAAATATTCTTGTGCGTTTTCTTGCTTGACTATTTTCGTGTTATTTATTTATTTATTTGTTCTTCTCCTACTTTTACCTACAAAAGCTTAACTAGAAAGTCTTTAATTAATTCTCTCTGGTTGTTCTCACACCATTTCCTTGATGTCTCTTTTGCAAACAAACTTGTAGTACTACGTAGCCTGTTCAATGCTGTTCTATGAAAACTAAATGTGGTTGAATAGCAGACACCAACAAAGAACGATAGCTACAGTGTTAATGAAATTCTTTAGAAAGTCATTAAAAGCTTAAATGCACTCGTTTATTCTTAATCTTAATTTAGTGAACTTAATAACACACAACACACCGCTTCTCACAACGACAAACCGCAAAATATTTAAAACAAGCAGAGTATCGTCATTCACGAAAATGGTGTTCACTAAATGGCTTCACTAATTGAATGTACTAAGTGAAGTGTTACCATGATTCTTCATAGGGGAATATCCACAGACTGTGTTTTGAGTAAACTATGATGTAATGAATATTAATGATGAAATGACGGGAATCTTAAGTAGCGCGATGGACTGCGAAGAAGAAGGGAAGGTAATGTGGGTGCTGAGAAAAGCTTTGGCTCATTGACTAATGAAGAGAGTAAAGAATGCTAGTATATGAAATACTTTGTGAGACCTAAAAGGATGGGTTATAGGTGACAATAGCATCCTCGAGTCAAAAATGATTGAAGACACCTGGTAGAACCGTCAGCTGAAATTATTCCGGCGAAATAGGGAACACAATCCAGTGAAAAGGGAAGGCCTGCGTCGAAATGGTCCACAGGCTTACAGAACTCCTTTCGTAGGGAAAGTTTTGTAAAGTGGAACGAAAGTTAAGAAGGGTGGAGCTAAATTTTTGTCGGAGGCCTTGCACTGATCCCGCTCCAGGAGTGGTAGAGTGAGTAGTGATGTAAGAATGGCTGGCTTCGAGTACTGTTGCAAATGTTGCAATCGGAAGGAACTGGGTTCGAGTTCTGTGCTGGTAACACCTTTTTCTGCTCCTTTTTGCCTCCAGTGCTCACTAAGACTTATTTTTGTCAGATGATTGGATTAGCCATACTGATTAGCTAGTCGCAAAGGATTTACTGACCATAGCCGAGGATGACCCCCTAGTGGATAACTTCTTTTAGTAATACCACTTCCGTTTTATCTAACCCGGGACACGCGCCGATGAAATGGGATCCTTTGGTAATGAAAAGACAACACAATACCCATTTACCGTAAAGGCTAAATATGTCTATACAGGACCCACATTCGTGCATAGACCCATTTTAAAAACTCAAGCTTTGACTACTAAGAATAAGCTCAGCACTCCCAGACCCAATAAGCAGACATCATGCATTCATATTGACCCAAAGTATTTGCAGCTTTCATGTATATTTCCTTGTTTATGTCCTGAAAGTGCCTCTATGGTTGCTGCAGGGTTTTGCTGTGAGGTACAGACTGGGCACACAAGCTCGTCAGTAACACACTTTGTACGCCTTTCAAATTCAGACGAATGGCAACAGCACGTCGTTCCGATTATTTATTTAACGGTTTGGAAACACATTACAGTTATGTGCGTTTTTCCTTGTAACATTGCGCAGCTGGAAAAAAATAAGAAGCAGAAAAACATTTCGTTTTATATTTTCACTAACAGAATTCTACTTTTTATGTTCAGCCATGTTGACAAAAACTTTTTTGGGCATACCTTTTACTATTTACGAGCATAAATTGTTGCAAGGTCTTTTTTGGGTTTTTATGCCACATCACTTCTACTACGGCTGCATGCATTTCCATGGAATGTATTGTTGTATGCACGTATGAACGCAAACAGCTTGCTTCATTGCCCTTCATTGCCCTTGGGGGTAGAAGCAAACTCAGTTATGTTTTCATTCATTTGGATTTTTTCTTTTGTATATACCCAACCGTTCATTGGAGATAGCTATAGAGTTCCATAAATCAAAGATAATTTTAATTTTTTTTATTTTTATTTTTTTTTTTTCATTTTATTTAATTTTTTTTATTTTACTTTATTTTATTTTATTTTACTTTATTTTTTTTTACACTTTTTTATTTTATTTCATTTTTTTATTTTGTTGTTTTTTTTATTTATTTTATTTTATTTTATTTTATTTTATTTTATTTTATTTTATTTTATTTTATTTTATTTTATTTTATTTTATTTTATTTTATTTTATTGTATTTTTTTTTTTTTTTTATATTTTATTTATTTTTTTTGTTTTCAAGTTATAGAGTTATAAACCTTTTTTATAACATCCTTAGTTATTGCCAAAATCAATAAAATTAAAAAAATTGCGAAAATTTTTGAGCAAAGAAAAAGTGTATATTAAAAAAATGCAGGTTGATAGAAGACAACGTCTTGTATAAATATTCCAAAAATGAGCAAAATCGGGCTAGTAATTCCAATTTCGAAAAATTTATGAATACTCTTACGTATTATTTTTACTCGTTGTGAGCCATACCAGCCAATTTCATTAAAATACATGACCTTCAAAAATATGTTAAGTGGCTCACTTAACAAATGTTTAACCATATTAGTGAAGAATAGAAAGAGTTGATGCTTTTGGGTATTTAATATGCAGTTCAACTCTAACTTAGACTTTCTTTTTTTTTTTTTGTCTAAATTTCATACGAATTTTCATTTCAATTTTTTTTTGCTGGAAATTTTTTTTTTTTTTTTCTGTATTTCCTGCAAAATCTAACTAATTTAATTGCTGTTTTCCTACAGCAAATTTGTAGTTTGCGTGCTTGCAACTCCATTTGTATGTATCTATGTAAAAACACACACACACATGCATACTCGCACATATTGTGCCACAAATTGCCACTTTAATTTATGTTACACTTTATGATTCCTTTTCTTTAATTTTTCCTTTTGCTGGCTTCATGTACTCAAACACACGACATCACACACCACACACACATATGCAGCAAGCCAAATAAACTTCAACACCCTCTCACTTAATATGAGTAAATGGGAATTATGTCAAGCGGAAATGCATTTGGAGTTTATTTGCACTCAACGTTAATTTGTCACCTCAATCGCTCTACATTATGCAGCAACAACATAATGACGTACTGCCATAACATACTGTTACTACAACATAGTATTACACATCTCAATCCCATCACTCTCGCTCTAGGCATTTTATGGCTACCCATCGACATGAATTCGTTTCTCGATTTGTACCATAAACTTATGGTATTTTAATGTCATCCATTAGTTGACAAAACTTTCAGTGCAATTTTGCTCTTTTTGCAACATTCTCTTATGGTGGCATTTCGTTGCGCTGCAACAATTCATGCACAGTCTTGATTTTTTCGAAATTTTTGAAAACCGGTTTTGCAGTTGAGTAGTAAACGACTGCTTTTCACGATAATGGACGGCGATTCGAATCATGAAGAGAAGTCCTTTTTTTACAAATGTTGCGGCTCTCTTCTCTATCGCCGTTAACGCCATAAAGAGCTATGGGAAAAAGGATCACTGTTAGCGTCTTGGGTTTTTCATAAATGTCTTGGACATTTTATTGTTTATTCGCTGAAAACGTTATAATAATGGTAGGTACTGAACATCTTTTCTAAATATCTTGGAAATGACTTTCGGTTCTTTTTCAAAAATTTTTCGGTCCTAACATTTTTTACTTTTCGACTAATTTTGTTACTCTTTGTTGTTTTCCTTGGCTCCGTTTGATGTCTTACAATCGCTTTTCTCTCCTCTTGAACCCGTTCTAACATGTGGTTCATGAAAAAAAACCGGTTCTCCGCATTCAGTTCACCTCTTTGCATGTCACTAATCACCACACGTACATATGTACCTGCATAGTGTGTTGGTGTATTCTCTGCTACTGCCATATTATTACTCTCATTGAGTGGGTGGCTGTGTTGTGTTGTTGGTTGTGTGCGCTCTGTTTGCTTGCCTTCTCCATCAGTGTAAGCCAATTTAATACTGCAATTATTGCAGCAACGACAAAGACTTAACAGTATTCGCCAACAAGTGATGTCAAAATTTAATTGAAAATTAATTAAAATATATGTATGTATGTATGTATGTACATATGTATGTATGCGCTTTTGTACTGTTTTTCCCATGCTAAAAATGTATGTGACTAAATTTGAAAGAGAGTCATCGAACATGTCTTTTTATTGGTTACTATTGGAGTTTTTTTTTTTTGTTTTTGCTTTCCGTTACATTTGGTTTATGAGTGAGCTCCATTTTCATTAGCAGTAAAATTAATTTTTAATGGAATTTCACCTCTATATTCACTCCAGATTATGGAGCATTAAAAGTAGTAAATCATCAAATTTTTTCACAGAATTTTTAGAATTTTTTCAGTATGCAGATTTGTATTATAAGGTGTGTCTAAGTCTTAAGTCTGCAAGAAATTTTGCTGATTTTTTGCATTTTTTTTTTCCGAAGAGCTTAGTTAATTGTCTTTTTCCATATAAAAAAAATTACGTTCATAAATTTATACGAAGGAAAATTCTAAAGTGCGAAGGAAGAAAAATCACCAAAAATCAGCAATATTTCTTACGGACTTGAAACTTACACCTTGTGATACTGATGGCAGCCTACAAATCTGCATAAGCAAAAAACTTCTAAAAATTCTGAGGAAACATTTGAAAATTTCTATGAAAATTCGTATAATTGTTTCAAATTTTTCAAATATTTTTAAAACATATCTTAAAGTTTATGTACATATTAGATGGAGTGAATCTCGTCCACTCAAAATCTACTTTAGACTGAGTAGGCAGCTGAGAAATAAAGTCCTCTCTCGACAAACCAAGGAGTCTCGTGATCATACCTATACTGATTGATGGCTCGAAGTCTTGGCCCTAGTAGAAGGCAAACAAGACGATACTTGGCCGTCTTAACGCTTCAATCAATAGTCCTTTCGAACCATAACAAAGCAAGGAGGAGGTTCGAACTGAGTTGACAAGCATAAGTGAAGCGTCTTAGCACCTTTTCCGAACACCAAGTACTCTAGAAAGTCTAGAAACCTTGCAACTAAACACGAACTAATGGCAAATTTAGCACTACATACATATACATATACTCGTACGTACCTTTGTATGCATCTCTGATGTTGAGTGCTGTACGTTGTTGTGTTGACTTCCAGCATCCATTAGAAAGGACTGAATAAATTAATTTATTTGTAAATTTAATGCTTTTATTCCATTTAATGGGCATACATTTGCATAAGTTGATGAAAGTTTTGCTGAAATAGATAGGAGTAGATACCTCCATAAATGTTTATTATATTGATAATATTAAAAACAAATAAATTTATATAATTTGCAAATAATGATATTGTTAATTGTGCGTCTGATATTTGTATGAATGTGTACTTTAGACGTGTCGAACATTTATTTTTATTTTTCAAAGTTCACGCATTGAAATAATTTTTTAGAATGACAAAAAAAATTTTGTAAAAGTTTCAAATCTTAATATTTGTTAGCAGGGATCATTATAAAGCCAATAGAAACTAAAAAAAACCTTTTTTTTAGAATTTTTGTCTGTCTGTCTGTATGTTTGTGCGCACATCAGTCAAAAAGTGCTGAAGGGAATTGAATTCAACTTCCACTATTGCATTAGTAGACGTGCAAGTTAAAGTTTAAGGTACATCTTATTTCGATAACTCTAACGGTTTCAGAGTTATCGATTAATATGTGGATCGGGGTGACCCAAATTAAGTTAGTACAATATGGGTATCAAACGAAAGGTGCTGATGAGTGCTGTGATATGCGATGCGATTCAGTTTCATAGCTCAACTGGTTTCGGAGATATGATGAATAAAAGCGGACTCAGTATTTTAAAGGTTTCTTGGCACAGCGGAAAAGAAATATTTTCATGTTCCGAAGTGAATGCTAAACTTTCAGTTAGACATCTAGCAATGCATAGGTGAAAACCGTATTCAATTCTGTGGAGTGGATTTTGAGTGATGCGCGAACAAACATGCAGACAAAACTTTTAAAAAAAAATTTTTTTTGGCTTTTTTTTACTTATGAAATAAAGCATTAAGTGTCTGAAAGCTTTTTTTTTTTTAATATTTTTGTATGATTTAAATGATGTAACCCAATTAATCAACCGCTATCTCTATCTCTCTTTTCAGATCACATTCAAAACTTACGCAACTCAAGGAACGCAAAAGCGAAACCAGAAAATGACTTAATAAGACTGAATAAAACACAAATAACTATAAAATTGATTGAGAACACAATTGAAAGAGCATTTATACAAGCGAAATACAAAAACCACAGCGACTTGAATGTGGGAACTTTTGAAACAAAAAAAAAACTCTAATTCGACCGAGCAGAGGTACACATGCGCACCGCACGCTTGTGAGTAAGCCGATCAACGAATGGTAGTGGGCAGCGGTCGTTGCTGCTAAATAAGCAGTCAAACTAGACAAACTTGCTACTGCGAATATATCAAAATAAAAATGAAATTAAATACAAGAAAAGAAAAAAAAGCTACAAATTAAGCGCAATTTCTAAGCATTTGCCAGACAAAGAAATAAAAACTCAATTTGCAAAAAAAAATTAGAACGAAAAAAATCTTCTCCACCAACAACAAAAGCAGTTGAGCATGCTGAACACGAAATTAAGATGAAGTAATCTGCATTTGTGTTTTATTTGTTTTTGTTTCGCAAATAACTTCTCAGCACATAAATTCACTCGAAGAAGAAGAAGAACAAAAAAAAAAGTGCGAGTAAAATTTACATATCAACAAAACGTACACCAAATGTTATATAAAGCAACTAATTAATGCACACACACACACACACATACAAACATACATTGGCATATTCTACAGTAACTCCCAATTAGCCAGTAAACATGGTCAAGGGCATTTTAGTGAATCGCAAAGCGGATGATGCGCACAAAGCGCAACTGAAAATGGAACATGCCGACCTCGTCGCAGAGATGCAAACCGTAGAAAATTTACCAACACATGAACGGCTACAATTGGCGCGACTGTAAGTGTATCCCTTTTTAAATAATTTGTATCACACCCCATCACTGCTATGCTATTACGCTGCTCTACTATCCTTAAATCGTTAACCTCCTTCAGGGGTGTAGCCAGTTATTTGGAGCTTTGAGTAGTCAAAAAAAATTTTTTTTAATTAGGCTAGGTTAGTGGTTGTCTGCCCCAAAGACATACCACTGATCCATCGCGTTACTCCTCCTGATAGCTGAATATAACATTCCATCTGTAAGCGATCCATAAAACCGAACCAAAGCTCTTAATATCTCCAGTTTTGACTGATTCTTCCACTTCCACCTGGTACTAGATTCACTCAGATAGTGCCGAAGATAAGGAGCTAATAGTTACCGTGCTTCTGAGACCGTAAACATAGGCAATCCAGCGGCCATATTGGAAACCTCATTCTATTTAGCTTGAGAACGTAGTAAAGCCTTAACGTGTTGCACGGGCCTGAAATCCCTTCCCTTTTTTCTGCCTACACCCATGTCCTTACTGCTGTGAAACTATTTAGTTATGCATACAATCAATTTTTTTCTGGCCTTTGTATCCATTACAGCCGTCGTACACAACAACTAAAAGTTGCACGTCAAAAGGAGAAAGAATGGCTAAAATTGCAACGTGCCAAAGGTAATGCGACCTCAGCATACAACAGCAGCAGCAGTCATACAACACACCATTTTCGTTCCAACACAGGCAGCGTCAGTCGACACATATCCTTTGAGAGTAGCGTTGTACTGCTAGAGGCCGCCAGTCGCAATGATATGCATGAAGTGGCCGAGTTACTGGAGCGTGGCATTACACCGGATGCTGCAAATGAGGATGGTTTAACGGCATTACATCAATGTTGCATTGATAATAATGTTGAAATGTTGCGGCTGCTACTGGAATATGGTGCAAATGTGGATTCACAAGATAGCGATAAATGGACGCCATTACATGCGGCGGCCACCTGCGGTCATTTGGAATTGGTGCGTATACTTATTGATCATGGTGCAAATTTGTTGGCAGTGAATACGGATGGTAATATGCCGTATGATCTGTGTGATGATGAGAATACGTTAGACTATATAGAGGCTGAGATGTCGAAGCGCGGCGTAACGCAAGAGTTGATCGATGAGACGCGCTCTTCGACGGAACGTCAAATGTTGAAAGATCTGATGGAGGTAGCGCGTACGGGTGGTGATTTAGAGGAGCCCGATTATCAGGGTGCGACGCCGGTGAGTTAAATGGTGGTGTGGGGCTGTGCAAGCGGTGAGTTTAATTACATTTTTTTGCTCTTTCTTGCAGCTACACATAGCCGCGGCGAATGGTTATGTGCGTGTGGTGGAGTTCCTGCTCGAGATGCATGTCAATGTGGATGCGGTGGATAAGGATATGTGGTCGCCAGTGCATGCGGCGGCATGTTGGGGGCATGTAAGTTGGTTTGGTTGTATACGTTTATCTAATTAAATTGTGGAAATACATATACAATTAGAAAGACAGAACGTCGGGCGTGATAAATAATGATTATTAATCATAATGATAATTAACTAATTAATTATTTTGTTAAAAATTATCTAATGACTAATTGACATTGTTTTCCATTGTATTATTTCTCCATCAATACAGTTTTTTTTATGAAACATAATTAAAAGTAATGATTACTCTTAATTACTTGTTAATTTAATTCAAACACATTTTGTCGGTTTTTTTTGGATGCGCGGAAAAATAATAAAATTAAAAAAATGATTATTCTGATTACTACTTAAATGTGTTGTTGCTGTGGGAAGCGATTTATTATCTAACTAATTGACATTTTTTTGAAATCTATATTTACATGATTAAATAATTGATTAAAATATAATAAACAACAGGTTAGCGTATAATAATTAAAAGTAATGATTATTCTTAAGTACATTTTATTTGTTTTTATTTTTTATGCGAGAAAGAATAATAAAATTGAAAAAAAAACATATTTCAAAAGTAATCATTACTTCTAAATTACTATTGAATTTTTTAATAACAAATCATTAAGTTATTTTTGTCTTGAAAAACGATTTAATGACTAATTGTCACCGTTTAAAATCTTGTATCATTATTTTTAACCAATTGAAAAAAGAAATGAGAAAAATAAAAAAATTAAATAACAAATTAATGCAAAATAACCAAAAGTAATTATTACTCTTAAAAACTTTTAAATTGCTTTGTTGTTTTTTTATGTGTAGAAAGAATCGGAAAAATTATAAAAAATAAACCAAAGTAATCATTACTTTTGATCTTAAATTTTTTGTAATAAATCGTAATCACAATTCCTCAATCCACCGATTTTTTGGGTAATTAATTATAAGCTGCAGGTTTCTAAAAACAAATGTAATTACGATTAACAATAAATAATCAATTATTAATAATCCCAAGGGTAGGACATAAAATTAAATCATCTTTTCTTCACACAGTTAGAAGTGCTGGAAATGCTTGCGCAATGTGGTGCCGATTTGAATGCGAAAAATAAGGACGATGAAACGCCTTCAGGTACGCAACACTTTTCAAGTAACATTTTTCTTCTTTAACTTATGCACCCACAAACACAGACATATGCGAAGATCCCGAGATACGTGAGCGCATTGAACAATTGAAAACGGAACAAGAGAGCAAGCGGCTGGCCGAAGCGCAAAGACGACGCGTGCGACGCTCACAAAGCAACAATACACGGTGATTGCTAATTATATATGTCTTATACTAACTACAATTAGTTGATGCAAGCAAATTAATTTATTTCAATTTCCTGTTCATTTAACTAATTTCCCTTTTTTTGTTTTGTTTTATCCTCCTCTACGTTTTTAGCGCGCAATCTGTACGACGTACTTCGCTGCGCGACAAAACGCTAACAACCAAAAAGGATGCCGTCGAAGAGGCACGTCTACGTTTGCAAGCACAAGAAGTATTCATAGCACCCGACAGTGCAACACACGCAATGGATGCGAATGGTCTAAGCAGCAACAACACTACTACCAACAATCAACATCATTCCAAATTGGATGGCGGCGCTAATGATACAGCCACATCCACGTCCACAGCCTCCACCACACACGATTACAATTGGCTAACGAAAACGCCGACAATGCCAACGACGGCGTCAAATATTAATAATAACAATGCCGGCAACAATAATAACAATAATAATAATAATAATATGTTAAGTACGAAGAATAACAACGATAAAAAAATTACAACATATAGTAGCGCTAGTCTTGCCACCGCATCGGCGACGGCAACAACAGCAGCAACAACGACAACAAATGGCAGTAGTCATTCTTATTTACCACATTCATATTCAGCTGTCGATGGTTTGGATATTTATAATTCACGCAGACCACCCGAAGGCAGAGAAAATGATGAATTACAATTGAATGCCTATAAAGCGGGTAGTATTGGTGAACATCATCATCGTTCTACATCGGCGACCGCATTGATTGTTAGCGAACGTAATATGGCAGCGGCAGCAACAACAACAGCCGGCCCAGATGCGGTCCATATACAATCGTCCAGTAAAGAGGCGGCGAATGGCAAGATAAATGTGCAAGTGACAGTTTTAGTGGGTGAGTAAAAATAATTGGTAAAAACTTTTGGTTGTAGAGCGAGAGAGCAGTGAAAGGAGCAGTGAAAAGTTGGAAGGCAGAAAATTAATAAATTATGTATGCATTTACATGTATCGTTTGAGGGGCTGTACATGTAGAAATCATGATTAATGTTATGCTTTTAGTTGTCTTTTTATTATTTTATTTCATCGCTACGCCCTTATCTGTGCGCCTTAAGTTATGCTACACATTTTTGCTCATTTGTTTTGTTCAGCTTGCGCACGAATATTTTCAGTTTGAGGCATCATTTTTTTTTTTGCATAATTTTGCAATAAGGTTGAGGTCAAATATTTAATTTGTGTGCAATATTTTTTATGCGTTATTAAATTTAAGACTAAATAATATTTCGTAGTAAGAGAATGAGGTTAGATTGAAACAGTGGAAAATGTATGTACATATATGAACTCATTAACTGACTCAGTTGCCAGGAAGCAATTATCGGAACAGAGGGAAATTTCCAGAACTGCCGGGTCTACGTAGCTGATTTACACGAGTTTTACCATAAATATTGCAAAGTACTGTTACTACAACAACAACAATATTTTAGTATTTATTGCTTCGAAAGTACTGTAGGGGATATAAAAGAGGAAAGTGCTAGAGTTAATTGTGGTAGATTTGGTTAGTTTTTTGAAAGAAAACTGTGTTGGCCCACTGCAATTTTAAATATATGATAATATTTTTTTTTGGTCGAAAATTGTAAAAAATATCCAAAATTAAAAAAATAATGATTTTTTAAACCTTAAAATTTTAATAATTTTTTTTTTTTTGTAAAATATTCTAGAAAACTTAAAAAAAAATTTCTTTGGAACTATCCTATTAGATGTTTTTAAATTTGAGTGGACCACTTTAAAATAATAAGTAAATATTTTTTTTACATGTTGTTCTAAAAAGCACAGTTTCTTCCACCAGGCCAGATGAGATAATTTTTTTCCACCCTTATGTTGAAAAAGAAATCGTAAAGGCAGCTAGGTATAAATATACATACATACCATACCATGCAAACCATTTTCTGAGCGGAATTAAAATAAAAATTAAGAAAAAAGAAAAATTAGATGAGAACAGAATAATGAGAAGGAAGAGCAAATAAAAAGGAAATTGAAGTAAAAAAACGAAAAAAATAGAGATAAAACTGGGTCACGCTCTTACTTAAGAAAAACTCAATTCAAAAACTATCCTTTATGAAGAGGTTTAAAATATCTAAATATCCTCAAATAGCATTCAAAAAATAATATTTTAGGCATACGACTAAAAGCTCCTTAATGAAATTTCGTAGAAAAAAGTTTGCTGGGTAACTATATACATATTTGTAGTGTGCTTGCTGAGGCATGGCGTATGAGTAACATTTTGCGCCTGTCAAATAGCACGTCAAAATGATGAGCAAGGTGAAGGACCTAATTAAGTGAATGAAATCATGTAGAACGAAGCCATAAATCTTAGCATAAAATGTATTTAGTAACTTAATTAAACAATAGACATACCATATTTTTGTTACTCATTTCATTAACGTTTATTTTCGCATTGATTTTTGTATTTTTGTTTTTTTTATTTCTTTTATTTCCTGCCATTTGTCTTGTCGTAAATCAACTTGTAACGATGATTGTGATTACGCCGCTTAATTTGCCATATCTCAAATGACTTCATGCATAATAAACATACAACGATTATAACCAATAACTTAACGGAACGACGTTTGTTTTTGTATATTAACAAACATCCGCTTGGCTAAATACATACATACTTACAAACAAAACAAAAACAAAATACTCAAATATAATTGCACTTCATCACATGAATCACATGCACGCACCCACTTGTTTACGTCAGATACAACAAATAATCATCAACAACAACAACAATTAAACCAACAAATGCCTACCATGCTTGTACAACCGCATACACTCTCCATGGAAAGTTTAAATTCCTCATCAGCTTCTTATACTGCAGCCACATTGGCGAATTTAAAGAAACAACGTTCACTTTCACGTACAAACGTATTGATTAGTGATAATGGTTCTGTTCTAGGAGCCACTAATAATACCAACAATACAATCAACAATCATTTGCATACGCATAGTGGTGGTAATAACAACAATTCAACAATATTGGCTGCTGGTGCTGAAATGAGCAGCATCAATGCATTGAGCAATAGCAGCAATGCTGGTGGTGCTTCTGGTGGTGGTGGTGGTGTTGGTATTCTACATCCCAGCATTTTGGATTTCAATGGTATTGGTAGTGGCGCTGGCAGCTTAACGAGTGCTGGTGAACAATCAGTTTATTCCAACGCCTCATCGATAAATAAGTTTAGTGGCATAACGGGTGATGTGGTTAGTGATAGCACAAGTTCGAGGAAATGTTGTACGATAATGTGAACGTCGTCATGGCACATGAGTAGGGATGTGTGCCGTAGTTATTGTATTTTACGTAGTACTAGGCTATGGAATTGAAGCCGTTTATGCAGAATATGCATATGTACAGTTGTGCGCAAAATAATAGCAGTGTAAGTGTGATAAATTGTGTAATGGAACGTTATGTTACAATTAGAGATGTCACTGCCAGTAAAATCCCGAAATTATTTTTTTTATGTTCATTTTTTTGAAAATTTTTTCATTTCAGTTACTTATTGTGTTACTTCAAATAAAAAACGAAATTTTTAATTTAAATGCAACATCCTGCATAAAAAAAGGTGCTGGAAAAGTTTTTTTTTAATTTTCAAAAAAGCAGTTTTATCTTGCCAATTTCAAATTTATCGGCTTTATTAACACAAAATTTTCCACAATAAAATTGTTATTATCAAGCAGATTGATTTCAAAAATTGCATAGAACATTTTAAGAAATTCAACAAATTTGCTTAAAAAATTCAAAGCTTTCGAAAAAATCTGTATGTTCTTTCTGATATTTCTTTGTTATTGATTTTTAAATTTTTTTGATTACAATTTACTCGTTTTTCCTAAATTGTTTCAAATACTGTACCTAATCCTGGGAACCCAAGATAATAGCATCAGATTCCAAAAATCCCGAAATCGCAAAGATCTAAAAAAAAATTTTTTAATTGGGCAGAACTATTTTAGAAAACAATTTAAAAAAAAAAAATTTTAATAAAAAATAAAATATATAAAAAAAATTGTTTTTAATTTTGTTTTTCAAAAATAATTTTTTATTTATTTCATTTTTTATATAAATTTTTTTTTTTTTAAATTGTTTTCCAACATAATACTGCCCAATTAAAAAAAATTTTTTGGAACTTTGTTGCTGTCTATCAAACAAATAAGTGTTTTAAATCTCTGCTCTGCTATTATTTTGTAAACAACTGTACGTACCTGAATTGTTGGTGTAATTTCAATTCTACATTGCACAACTGCAAAATTTATCTGTATTAGAAAATTAACAGGGTATTAATAAATATATGTATCTAGATAAGTGCGTAAGTATTTGAGTTGTTTAGCACTTCAAGCAACATATTTATACACAAAAAAATTTTACTATTTATAGCGCAGTCGTTTTAGGGCTATGAGATAAAAGTTTGAAAACTCGTTAAGATTTTTTTTTTTTTGTACTTGATGTCAGGATCAGTCTGCTACATTTTCCCTATAAGTAACAAATTTATTTTGAGTCAACTTTTTTTACCACCACTGTAAACAGCGAAAATGCGATATTTATCTGCCATAAAAGTTGTCCTAAAATTCAAGCTAAATACTTAGCAATGCAACACTGAAAATTGCTGTCTATTCAATGCTATCGTTTCGCGTTTCGCTTCTGAGCTGTCTGTGTAAAAACACAAATCGCAAACTACTCATCGCCTTTTCGACTGCAAATAATGGGATATCGCTAGATATAGTCGAGTGAGTGAAAGGTTGCGATATCTATCGAACTAGTTGGAAACCTGTTATAAAGAATATTTTTGTTGGAACACGCTGTCTTAGAGTTTTTTTTTCAAAACTTTCTAATCAGAAAGACTTCTTCCAATTAAAAATCGATTATAGCTAACTAGAGATGGTGAAACGGACCATAACCTATCGCCTGTAAGTGCTGCGATTGATTACCTCTCTCGTTAGCATAATTTTAGGCACATTAACACTATTCAATAAAAATACACTGAAAAAAAAGATACGCCACTAATCTTACCAATGCATCACAAAAGCTAGTTTAAATCAATTATTCAATTTTAATATACATATTTATTAAAAACAATGTACTATATTAAATTAAATACATGCAGATATTATGTTGACATTATTTATTGTAATGAAAAAAAAAAAAACAAAGAATACAAAACTCCATACACAAACAAAAACTATGTATGTATTACAAGTAAGTTAACCACTTAGAAACATAAAAAAAAGAAATGTTTAAAATATGACATTTCCATACAAAAATGTCAAATTATACGAGCTTTGGAAACTAATTTTTTTGTTTTTTTTATAAATTTAATGGTTTAAATAAAAATAAATAAATAAAATTGTTGTTAACCCAGCGAGCAAAAAAGAAGGGATTTTTGTTTTGTCGAAGAAAGATAGAGTAAAGGGTTGCGTATAAAGTCTGAAAAATATAAGAGAACGAGAAAATTTTGTCTGATAAATTCCTATATTTTTTCATACAGGAGGTGCTGCGTTCGAAACCCACTTAACCGCCTTAAACGTCACTTTACAGTAATTAACTGTTTTTTTATAAGTACGAACAGTTCCACTTCAAAACGTACCGTAAACGTTTATCATAACCGATTTCCACTGTTTCGCATTCCCCTTACCGAAAACAACCCTTAGTTTATTTTGTTCGCTGGGCAATAATTTTGAACTAAAAGTGTATTTAGTATTGTTAACAAATTACTATTAAAAAATTAAGTAAACAACTAAGTGTTTTGAATCATGTAATTTGTTATAAAAAAAAATTAAATGTAAAAAAATCAAAAACTTAACTACGCGCATACACTCATGCACAATAAAATAGCAGTATTTTTGAATACATGAGTGTATGTGACACTTAAAATCAACTAAAGCAAATATACAAAACAAGTGTCTTTTAGTATTTTAGGCATTTATAATTAACTGTTTGTTTAAATTTTTTATTCAAAAGCAGCAAAGCACAAAGGAAAGTATTTTTTTTTTTTTTTTTTTTTTTTTGTTTTGAGAAAAATTGAAGGACGTGAAAAAAATTTACTCTAAAAACTAGTAAGAAATATAATTCGAAGCAATATTTTGGAAAAGGTAAAAATTATAGGAAATTTTTTTTTATTTATTTTTGAAGCTGTCAAGTGTGAATTTTGGATATTTCAGCAACTAACCGGTTATCTATGGCCATGGATTGAGCTCTGTAGCGCGGCAAAACAAGAGACTTTTGATGATATGTTGACAAAATTGTATTCACACTACCGATCAAACTGATTTATTTGATGGATGTAGTGTTTTCCCTACTAGAACGCTATGAGGTAGATAGCATGTTATATAGCTGGTAGGCGTTACTCATCAAAAATGAAAGTATGAATTTTTTTTTTAAATTTGCTTTTATCGAATTATCAAAAAAGTAGAAACTATGGAGACAAAATGTAGTGATTTGCAAGTTATGGCCTTATTTGTCAACTATTAAAAAGTTCTTATGTGTGAATCATATTCAATTTAAATATCTTTAAATTACCAAAATCTGTATGATTGTATTATAAAAAAAATCAGATATACATAGTTATTAAAGCATTAACTAGTAAATATAAAGTGCTTCAAACAAGCATTAGATAAAAAAAAAATAAATTAAGATGTCTTCATTAAAATAGTTAATAGAATAAAAATAAAAAATTGTTAAACTATTTAAGAAATAAACATAAAATATGTACATTCATGGTTAAGTAATTATAAAAAAAAAAAAATATTTTAAATTTTAGTTAGTTAAAAGAAAAGCAAATACATGAATAAATTTGAATATATCATTTACGAAAAAATATTAAAAAAGAAAAAGAATGTTGTTTGATTTTTATTATTGATTGGTTGAAGACAGACACGACCACAAAGGTCCTGTCGGAAGTTATCGGACGATATCCCCTTCATTATCTGATTTACCAGATCTTAGAGGGGGACCACCTCTACCAAAGAATTAATAAGCAATTTGGCCTCAATTTTTGCCTGGAACATTTTGGTATTCCTCTAGAAGATCCACGACAGGAGTTCACCACATCTTTTGAACCCTGTCCGCGTCGAAAATATGATAGCCGCCTTTCTAAAGTGATGTTGATACCCCTTGCTTATTTTTAAGGGCGCCTAGTGCGTAGAAATAACAACAATAATAATTTCAGTCATACATTTCTACCGAAAGCCATCCAAAAATTACAAAACTTTTAAAAATCGAAAATTTGTGAAAAGTTGAAAAAATGTTTATTCCAGTAAAAATAGGCATATAAATAACATAATAACTTCTAATATCTAATATTTCTACCTTTCTTCTGAACTGCACTTAAATGGCTATCAACAGGCGTCCAAACCACAACTCCATATAAAATCAAAAAATCAAGTAGTTTGGCCCACCATCTTTTATAGTTTTTCAATAATTCTTCGAATTTCATACAAGTACATTAGAAAAGGAATGCCCCCCAAATCAAACAAAATTCAATTCTCAGACTCAGACGGCATCGCATAACTCATTCTACCAGGCACGCAGAAAAATGCACTTTGACGAAAGGAACGAATTGTTCCGCCATGATATTTTTCATTTCCGTTTCCGTCATGCAACCCTGCTATGCACTGCAGCTGCGTGTTGGTGTTAATCGTTGGTGTAAACAGAGATCAGCTGTTTGCTAAATATTTTCCGGCAATTTGCAATGGTAAACAAAATAGTGGCTTTTTAGGTGTAAAATAAAAGATTAAACTCAAATTCAATGTCTAATAAAAACACAAAATTTTGATAAGAATGACGAAATCTTTACTGCAATACCGTTATAGCTTCACAGCAGGTGCATTTGCTGCCGGTGGCAGTTTCTTTGGACGTGCACCAAGTCAATTGGCGGCAGTACCTCTGCTAACAAACTACTTTATGCCCACCGAGGATATAACATATTATTTGGGTATAAAATGCTTGCTTATTATTTCGTATATTAAAAATAAAGATGTTTTCTTCTGTATTTACAACAATAGAATTACTTCTCCTACGCTGTTTGCCAATTGCATTGATGTTAATTTGTAATGTGTTGAATTGGCGTTACTTCCTCAAAGCTCTACAGTGTGCCGAACAAACCTTAAAGGCTACAGTGCTTACGGCTGCCACTAATTATATGCTATCGGTAAGAAGTTTTTTAAAATGTACGCTTTTGTCTATTTAATAAATTTGTATACTGTTTTTAGTTCATATTAGGAGCGCTCGTATATCACGAAGAGGTTACATTCTTGTCCACATTGGGTGGCACGTTTATTGTCGCCGGCCTTTGGTTTATTTGTAAAGCGCAAGAAGAACAAAGTGTGAATGATGATTTGAAAAAGTTATCGTAAATTAAAAATTTAGTTGTAAGAGTATATGAATTTGTTCCCCAAAACTGTGAAATGTATGTATGTATACTGACTTTTCCAGAAAACAGCCAAATTGTGTTGATGAAATGTAGAATAAATAAATTTATTTTAATAGATGTAAAACCGAGTTTTGTCAAGGTTTTGGGGAGTGGAGTCGAATGGACAGTCCTTGTCCGGATATAAATCCGGTGTTCACTGCCCGATTTTGGAACCTTCTAGGTCATGTCATCCCTCCTTCCGTAAAAAAAAGAGAAGATCGGTAATGAAAGGTGATAGGCATCATATCCGTATATCAACCATCGAGTTGCACGTCTTTGCCTTTGTGCATATTAGTCGCCTCTTACGACCGGTATGCCTACCTCGGGCATATTCTAAACCCCTTACCCGCAGGGGGTTGTTAGTCCAGGGTGTATTTTATTAAACAAATGCTGTAAAAATTATCTTAGCCGTGGCCACTTGCAGGCGACATAAAACAAGTTATCGCTCTAATTTTCAGGAAAACGTAGCACATCACATCCCAAAGAAATCCCAGCTTTAATCTCCAACAACAAAATGTATGCCATGTGCCATATATTTCATTAAAATTGACTTAATAGGTTAAGCTCTTACCTGTCGAAACGAATACCCGAAATACCCAATGTATGCCCGCCATGTGGTGTAGACCTCTTAGCAGTCTTAGCACAATGATGTCCATCGATCCGGTATCAATCTGGCAATCTCAGCAAGTATAGCGCTTCCTTCGTCATTCATTTAGATTTCCTTCTCAAAACAATAAAGACACGATTTTTTTTGTAATTTTTTCTGTTGGTTGTTTCTTTCTCTTTTTTTAATATAAGTAATATTTTTTTTGTATGGTTTATTTGTTGTTTTTATTAATTAATTTTAATAATAATAATAGTAATAATAATTATTATAATATAGGTAGGCGTATAATTACTTTCTGTTATGCTCTTCACTTCAAGTTGCTCTCAATGAAATACTAAAATCAGCTTAAGAGATAACAACAGCAAACGACACAAATGACTTGATCCGGATATTTGATTTTTTTTTTAAAGGCATAAGTTCACTTTTTTGAGAACATTTTTTGCTATAATTTCGATTAGGGAATATCTGCATATACAGTGTTTAAATTTATTATTTGGCAATTTTAAATAAAATTCAGGCACAGTTCCATGTTATTTGTGTCTGTATCTAATTTAAAATATGCTGCTTTGGTTTCTAAAACTTCGAATTTGTTTTATGAAACTCTGATTTTGTAAAGAAAAATCTTTTGATTTTAAAATTTCTGAATTTGATTTTGAAAAATACATTTGAAATGAAGCACTTACATACTACTAAACTTGAGTTTAAAAGTGAACTTATACTACTTTCTAATATGTTTTTTTTTTTTGCATTGGCAAGCTTAGAGCTGCTACTAAAATTAATCTTTTGTATAAGTACGATATTCACATTTGAAATGCAACACTCAAAGTGCTTTGAAATAATTTTTAGAATTTATACAGGACCAGCATGTCACAACTCAGTTGCTTGGCTACACTGCTGCCTGTTGCTAACATATTTATCATTTTTTGGTTTTGTTCCTTTGTGTCATTTGCTCGTTGTTGCTCGCGCTTATGTATATCCACCGAAAATTTCAATATTCCTTTATTCGGTTTTTATTGTTATTTCCTGGCTTACACACATGATTAAAGAGCAATTTCACATACATTTAATAATATTTATTTTATTAGAAAAAAAAATGAACATAAATAAGTATTTCTTGTAATTGAAATTAGCACAAAGTTTTCTTTGCATTTCTTTAAATATAATATTCTTTTTTTCTTTTTCTCGTTTTCTGTACTTCGCCGTGTTTGTTTGCTTTTAATATTATATTTATTTTATATATTTTCATTTTATATGGTTCTTCCCCCAAATTATTCGCTTTGTTTGTAGTTTTTGTTTACGAAATGAAATGAAAATGCGCACTTGTTTATGTTTGCATTTCATTACTGCAGTTTCGGTTACCTGCTTTTTGTGGTGTTTACTGCTGCTAGTTGTTGTTATTATTTGTTATAATTGTTTTTGCTGGCATACACTGCATCTTTACTACTAATTAAAGTTTACGTTTATTTTATTATTTTCTTCTCAGTTTCTATATGTGAAGTGTATGTGTATATGTTTATGTATGTATTTGTTTTTTTTTTGTATATGTATTTTTACGATTCTTAAGAGGTTCTTATCATTCTGCCTTCTGCTTCAATGCTTCAGTTTATTCTTGTTTTATCTTCTGTTTCTTGTTTTCATTACACATCCGTCTTCATTCTCTCCTTCTATCCTGTATTTATGTGTGTCACATTTTTCTCTGTGCTTCAGTTTTTATTATCCAGCCCCATTGGTATACGCTGTGATGAACGATTCATGTATGAACTGGATGATGAATTCGATTGACCACCAGCGCCACTACTATTGCGCCCACCAAGTGAGCGGGGCGGTGGCGCATTTCCACGCCCATTACCACCACCACCACCACTGTTGCCGCCGCTACGCGGTCCACGATAATTGCCAGAGTCGTAACGTGAGCTCGTCTCTTTGTTTGAGTACACATTGCTGCCACCGTTTTGGTAGTAAGAACCACTCGAGGTGTTATCGTTGTTGCGGAAGTAGATACCACCGCCACCACCACGACCTCCACCATTTGGCTGTGAATTACCGTAGCCGCCGCGACCACGTCGTCGCTGGAACTGTCGTCCATTATTGTAGTGTCCTGTAAAAAAGGAAATGTACGATTAGAATACAGAATATAATTAACTTCTAGACCCTTGGTAGACCGTTTATACCAAGTATTTGAAGGGAAGAAGACACAAATAAAAAAATCGTCACGTTGTCTCGACTTAAGTTTGACTATATAATGGATCTAATATGAATGTACATATTCAAAATGTTCATGCCTATTACGGTATCCGACGGATGCTTTGCGAAGGGAGTGCGAATCGATTCGCGTGAAAACAGTTGCGGATTTAACCTTTAAAACTAAAAAAACGAGATATTCAAGATAATTTCTTCTATTCCTTGTGTTGAATAGGCTAGTAGATTTAAAGGAAATCGATAAAGTTGATTTTTTAAAGTTTTCTAACTCAGATCCGCAACTGATTTTTCGCCAATCGATCCGCACTCCCCGCGAATGGCATCCGTCGGATATGGGAATAGGCATGGTTTTTTCCTCACCATTATCTTGTTGTTGGTTCGAGTTCCAGTGATTGGAGTCATGTGAACTTGATTGAGTCACACCGCCATCGCCATAACCACCACCGCCCACATTGGCGTTACCAGCTCCACTTCTCTCACTACTGTTGCTAGATGTCCATTCGATTTTACGTACAATGCTGGGCGTATTATCGCTAGGTGTTGAAGGATTGCTAAGCGCATTCATTTCAGCGCTCCATTTTGTAGGCGCTTCCATAATACCAGCTGATCCAGTACCACCACTGCCAACACTAGTGCTGTTGCTGCTACTAACTGCGCTAACACCGACGTTAACAACTCCACTATTACCCGATTTCAAAGCATTGGCAAGTGCAGCAGATGCTGCTACGTTAACAACGTTGTTGGCGTTACTATTGATAGTGGCAGCTCCACGCACACTGGTATTTGCTTTTGACATTGCATCCCATTCGTTAGCTACCACCGATTCACTGGCACTGTATTTACTATGAGCCACTCCAATATCCTCGCTTACTTTTTTCTCCTCTGCGGCTGCAGCAGCAGCAGCGGCAGCAGCAGCTGCACTAGCTTTGGCCACCACCGCCAATTGTTGTTGCATTTGTTGTTCATAGCTGAGGCTTACTACGCTATTATCGAAACCGAGAAAACCTGAAGCAGCAACTGCTGATACATCCGATACGCGCACTTCACCAGGCTGCATACCCAAAGTTGGGTGTGGTTGTTGTGTTTGCTGCACGCTTTGTGGTGGTAGCCGCGCTTGTGGTGCTGCTAAACGTGCCATTATCATCATGGGTGGTTGCTGCTGCTGCTGTTGTTGTTCTGACAGCAAAAGTTGTTGCTGATGCGCAGCGACGGCGTCTTGTGGCTGCATAACAGGGCCACCGCTTACAGGCGAGAATAATTGTGGATGCTTTTGTTGTTGCTGCTGTTGTTGGAACATGGGGCTTGGTGTGCTACTTGCAAGCGTTGGTGTGTTGCTATTGTTCACGGTTGGTGCTGCAGCTCCGCTTGCCGCTGGAGGCTGCATGGGTGGGAATGATTGATTTGTGAACGTTTGCGTTGGAATTGCCTGCTGTGGCTGTGTTTGTTGTGCCTGTTGCTGTTGGTGGTGCTGTTGCTGCAGAATATGCTGTTGTTGTTGTTGCAAATGATGGTGCTGTTGTGTCTTGTGCAACTCGGCTGCCGCTGCTTGCAAATCTCCACCATGACTTACTAAATTAGGCTGTTGTACATGTTGTTGAGCCTGCGGAGGATTGTCTTGTGATATGGGTTGTTGTTGCTGCTGTGGTGGAGGTTGTTGATGTTGCTGTGTTGGTTGCGGTTGTTGTTGCTGCTGTTGTTGTTGTTCGAATACAACATTACCAATTGGGCCATTTCCGCCCAACTCAGGAGAATCTAGTTCGCTTTCCTGCAAGAAATAGAAACTACCACCACCAATAATCTCAGCTACTGGACGCATCTGCTGCTGCATTGCAAACTGTTGTCGGTTGTGAGGAAATAAACCCTGTTCTACAGCACGAACCGTTGTTGGTGTGAAATGTCCCGCTGGAGGTTGTGGTGCGCCATGAATTGCGATTGGACCTTGTTGCAATTGTGCAGTGCCAGCAGCGCTAGCAGGGCTAGTCATCATTTGACGTTGCTGTGGTGGGCCTTGAGCAACCGGCAACATTTGGGGTGGTACTTGAGGCACACCTATAATGCTTCCTGGTGGTACTTGCTGCATTTGTGGCGGTGCTCCTTGCATTTGTTGTGCTGTAAACATGGCAACATGTACTGGCGCTGCACCGCCGCCTTGTAATGGTGCCTGGAAGTTGGGCACTCCTCCAGCAATAGCATTTGGTGGTTGTAAAACGGCTGCATTGGGTTGTTGTTGTGGCTGTGGTGGTTGTGCAATACCAGCCTGTACCTGTTGTGCATCTAGATGCTCCTTCACAACTTGTTGCTGTTGCACCATTTGTTGTTGTGGCGGTTGCTGGTGATGTTGTTGCAGCTGATGTTGTTGTTGTTGTTGCTGCTGCAGGTCAGCTAAGCCACCGCTTTGTTGTGGTATTCCAGTATCATCGACTGAGCCAGAGTTTACCACATTCTGCTCATCCATATCCTCTTCCGTCTCAGTAGTTGCAACATTCAATTTTTCCATACCCTCATCTAAAGAATTGTCTTCGGCTAAACCGCCTGATTCCTCGCCGTCAGCAGCATTGCTATACTCTTCTTCTTCGTCCTTAACTTCGACTTCAGGTTCTGGGGTTACCAAATAAATTTTATCCAAATAACCAGATTCTTGAATTTGATTGAAAACGCGACGAAGTTGATCATAAGTAATATTCTCGAAATAAGCTTTGGGACGCCCATCAATGGTCATTGAAAAGAGTTCAGCAGCTTTTTGAGCAGAAGTTAGGAATGGTGTATCGTCGGTAGACTCGGGACGGCTTGTTTGAATTTCAATGCAACTGTAAATAATTAAGTCAATAAAGGTTACGTATATTTATAAGATTTTTTCTTTACTAACAATTTCTCCAAAACATTAATTTCAGCAGTTTCCAATTTAATGGCACCATTATCGCCATTGATAAAATCAGCACGAATGGTGTCATCGGTGAAAGAGTTAATGATATTTTGAATAACTAAAACTTCTCGTATTTTTGCAGTCTCCGCAATTGCACGTGCGATTACATCCTGAAATATGGTAAGATTGTTTAAATATTTGGGAATTAAATTTTTTTTATTTTTTATGCAATTTTATTTAGCGAACCTTTCGCGCTTGCTTTCGTTGTTCCTTCTCAGCATCCTTCACGAATTGCAACATTTGCTTAGAGAGTTCACGTGCAAAATCCAACGTAGCAATGACAGCATCATACTTGGCCACGGCAGCTTTTTGATCGCCACTTAACTCCTTGCCAGAAGCTTGAATGGTACGATATGATTCCAACTTAGTCTAAAAAAAATTAGAGTTAATTGTGCATTAGATACTTATCGAACTGATCGAATGCCGTGGTAGCGAGTTCGGTTATGCTAGGACATACCAGTTGTACCGGTCTTAGTCATGCTTAGACCCCTCTTAAATTAATTGAACAAATATATAATTATCTTTAGATTCATATTTATAGTCAACAGCGATTAAATTTTCGCAATGTTTAGAGGCATATATTTACAAATATAAACAAACAAATATAAAACATTTTGCAAAGAAGATTGTAAATCGCAAAGATAGAAATATGTGTTGCCAGAGAAATGTTTGATTTTGGTTTCACGCTTATTACGAATCTAATGGAATGTGAAAACAAATGAAGACGAAATAACAAAGACTCTGCGTAGACAATAAACAATAAAAAGAACAAAGAAAAGTGAGAAAAGGAGAAGAAAATATAGAAAGACAAAAGAAAATAGTAAAAATGTTCGAAATTCGAATAGCACATGGAGTTCCTGTGTTTTGTGTATGATGCTGCCACATTGCAAAAACCATCAAAAAATATGACCAGAGGCTAATTGACGTAGGTCAATGTAACGAGCTTACATCTTTAGTTACATATATGATATATCACATATATCATGCACGTTTATAAAAAACCAAGTTTAACATCTGCAACCATTAACCAATATATTTAACATAACCAAATGCGTTATGTTCTTTGTTAGCAATTTATTGCTCCCCCGCACAGTTGGCAACCGTGTTGTAAATTGCTGCTACACCTCTTCTTCTGCTAAATCGCCGTAAAAAAGATGGCGTCGCGCGAAAAATATATGCGAAACACAACGAACCGAAACGAAATTGTACGAATCGAAAAATTTTCTTCAAATAAAAGAAAATGGACGCGATGCAAAAAATTTGCAATTGCACTAAATATTTTTATGTACAAAAATTGATCAGAACTGTCCCTGAGCTGCACCATAGTGGCATTTCCCTGCACATTTGCCTTTCTATAGGCGTTCTTAGTTTTTGGCCTGATTTACAAATATGCGGCCGGCTGGGTCAATTCTCTGTACGCCGTTCTTGTACATCGATTAAACGAAATCACTGACTTCACTAGGCGTATTTTCCAGTAGGAAAAAGCATCTCAATTTCTTTCTGTACCAACAAACAGTATACCAAAGTTACAACTTACCTTCCGCTTTTCCAAATTGCGTATTTTATGATCAATTGTGGTAATCGTTTGCTTCATTGGATTATTTGATTCCAGAACTGGATTTATACCAGTAACTCCCTTTGTTGTATTGTTGCTATTCGAGGTAACGGAGCCCTCATTAGTCGTACTATTGTTATTGGTATTATTCATGGTGGCGCTGCTTATGGCATTGTTCTCGATAGCATTGGCATTGATATTGCTATTAATCACATCCTGAGACTTCTTTATGGCACCACCACCATTATTACCATGCACAGAGCCTATGGAGGCTTGTTTCTCCAATTTGTTTGAAGCAGAAGGCATACTTCACTGATAAAAACCGAATCGAGAATGAAGCGCAGCTCGTTTTTAACGTGTATATGAGAACGTGAATAATTATATACTCCTTGTGTGTCAATAAAAATCGCACCGAAGACAAAAAAGAGATAGAGCCGCAGCAAGAATTAAACCACACAACGACGAAAAATCACGAAATTCGCTTAAGCGGCCTTTTCTAGGCGAATTACATACAATTTCCGAATTTCAAACACAAAAGGAATTATACAATTAAATTGAAGGGTATGCAAAATTACTAAAGAGTAAAAGAGAAAGAAGCTATATGTTTTCCTCACGCTATCTGAAAAAGTTGAGTTGAGTTCGCCGTGTTTAGTTCGAAAGCCTACGAATAGAGTTGCCACCTTTTAAAAGTTGTTGAGAGTTTTTAGAGTAGGTATGGCAAGAAATATAAGCCCATATTGTGTAAAACGCAATGTATCTGAAATTTTTGAAACGCTAATTGAAACGTTAATTTGACAGCTATGACACGCTATACGTCAATTAAAACCCCGTTAGCTTTTAACATAAGTATTTAAAATGACTGAACGATTACTTCTTGACTTCTTTTGCAATTTTAACAACAATAATTAAAAACCATTGGCGACCGGTACTGGAACCATTGACGACTGGGGGGTATCGCCCTAAAATCACCATATCTATTCCACACACGATATGGTTTTACTGTTTCTGATAAAGTAAATTAGAATTTCAGTTTTATTTCCTTTACAGTTGTTTTCACGAAGAGAAATGGTTGCAAAATTTTTTGTACTCTCAATGAACGGCCAGGATTTCCAGAATACAAATTCACCCCACCTAAAACCTATTCCTTTTTGGAAATTTTTTTTTGCAATAAAACAAAGTTTTTAATTTGAAACTTTTATAATTTATTAATATAAGTTATTGTTTTCTCTTTGTTAAAATTTATTGATTTATAATAAACATTAAAAATACGCCATTCAAAGTGCAACTGCATTTCTTTACTTATAAATTAAAACACAATATCGGGTTTACACATTTCTATGTATTAAAAAATATAAGACACTTCTATTTGTATTAAATATTTATATTTTTGGATGGGATGTGTGAATTTTTTTTTTAAATATATAAAATAAAATAAATTGTAATTCCATTTTCCAAAATTTAACAATAAATTTATTTTAGTGACCATAATTAAGATCAACCAGTGTGCCAAGTTTCGACAATTTAATTGCATTGGGTTTTTGATTAGCACCTTTTTTCCATTTTCAGAAGTATTCGTAATGAAATATTGGGAGTATAGATGAAATTCATTACATACTAAAATACAAAAAAAAAAAAAAAATAAACAACTTTTTATGAAATACAAATACTTTAAACTTACACTTATAATTTAGAGATATTGTTGTAAAATATATCGACGGTTAAGTGCCAGAACTACCAATGTTCAGGTCTTCTTACAACGTCATATCTAAGAATTTGACTGCATCCCATCTAGTTTCAGCAAGAAATACAAAGAAAAAATGACGGTCATAAATATTTTGAAATTAAACAAAATTTTGAATAGGACAGTTTTGAACAACACCCATTTTTTTGAGCCAGATTCTTAAAAAAGGTGTTTGTTATGTTTTTCAAAAAAATACTCCAAGATTAGTTTTCTTTCACTTAGCCGTCGATATTTTGATGGGTTCTCAGCAATGATACAGTTTTATTGTTTAAACTTAATAATTTATTTTATTTCTGCAATAGTTTCACTTTAATAGTATAAGTAATAATATCCACCAGTGGCTTAAGTCTGTTACAGAGAGAGGAACATGTCAGTATGTTACATGATTCGAAGAAAGAGAGAAAAGGTATAGAAAAGCGTTGGAGACAGCTCAGTGGTTCGAAAATTGGAAGCTCGGTTGCAGGCACTTAAGAACTTAAGAGACTCGCGCAGGTATGAAAAAATTTAAATAAATAAATGTTATGGAGCTTTTGGAAGATTTCGGTTAATGGAAGTTCATATCTTCTTACACTAGATAATATGGAAGCTTTGGTTGCAAAAAAAAAAAATTATTAAAAAATATTTAAACTAAATGCAGACTTAAAATATTTTCTAATTTAAAACATTGCACGCAAATATTTTCTAAATAAATTATTTCAAACAGTTTTTAATTTCAATAAATAAATATTATAGAGAATTTGGAAGATTTTTTAATGGAAGTTCATAACTTGTTAGACCAATATGGAAGCTTTTAATTCAACAGAAAAATTGATATAACCTTTAACAAATATCTAGATTTATATACTTTCTAATTTAGAATATTGCATGGAGAATTTTTTTTTATCCGATTATGTTGAAGCACAGAGAAGGTTCACCAACGAGTTTAAGTGGGAGTTTCAATTTTGCTGGTAGGTATTTCACCACTATATCTGCTTGAAAAGTGCTTAAAGTCACTCTTTTCATAAAAATTAGTGTTCCAAAAACTTTTTATTCTGAATATGGTATACAAGCACAATTTTCGGCTAAATTTTCCCCACTATTCTTCGTTTTCGACAATTCTTTGCCTTCTCTATGCTTTTACTTGCTCGTTTTGATCAATGCGCATTAAATTATTTTATTTATACGTCACTAGCTCTTCACTGGTTTTACATCACTAGCAATTTGCAGCATCAGCTGTTACACATTTTAACAAATAGGTGGCGCTCAAATATAAAGGAAGCAGTATCGCGCTAAATTTGACTTGTTCGGTTACGTTTTCGATTAAACTTAGTTAAAAATTTTAAGTGATATGTTTTAGCAAGTTTTTAATATCTAATTGTGAAATTTTGTTTGTTACCAATTTGCATTGTTTTTGCAAAGTATTAAAAATTCGTTTGTTTAGGAGCTGCGTCCAAATACACAATAAAGGCACTTTGTGCAACACCAACGCTGGGCGTGAGGACGAATTAACGCGAATAACAACAACAGCAACTGCTAATTTGAGTAACGGTATTGTAAAAAACCACGTACAAATGACCGTCAGCATTAAGTAAACTTTGTATTTGTTTTTACTGATATTCAATTGAGTCGCTGTCCAAAATAGTCGATGACTTGTTCGACGAACGTCGTCGTGTCCAATAGTCAGTGTAGCCTCGTGCTTCATCATACTGTTGGACAGTTGTACGCCACGGTGGCCATTGCAGCTATTCCTCCACTAAATCCCACACCATCAAAGAGGCGTCTGTGCCGCCAACAGTTACTACCATTTGATCGCCATAAAGAAAACGCGCACATGCCAACATGCCGGAGTATACTTTAGATTCATGGAATTCGGCACGCGGACTGATGCAAGGATATCTGTAAAGGTAATAAGAATATTTTTAACAATTTTGTCTTAGTTGGGCACGTGCCATATGTTTGTATATGTAGATATTTTTTCAGTTTTTGTGTGAATATGTATGTAATTGTGTGGTGTGTTTGTGTGATTGATATTTCTGTGGTCACAAGTCATAAAAGCCTAAGTCAAAAATCATGCAATAAAATAGGTTGCAGAAAATAGTTTAAATCTCGAGTCAGTAGTATATATTTGTCAAATCGTCATTCTAAATCAATTGTAAAAACAAGCACGATGGTAAATATATAACAAAAAAACTGCATTATTACTTTCTAAGTGCATATTAAATGCAACTAAAAATTAATTTGACAAAACGACATATCTCGACTTAAGCGATTATGGTTTGTGACCACAGATTTGGTACGTAAAAGGCATGCCGGAGGAGTGCATTTAAATTTTTTTTTTAGAAATTCCAATTCTTATAGATTTATGTTCTGTGGTGATACCGTGTACATAACAGTTAGATCAACTTCAATAACACAACACTAACCTGAAAACACGTAAATAACCATCCGCATCGCCCGATACCAACATATCCTGCGCCGACGAACGGCTGCAAGTGGCAATAATAGTATTGTTGTTGCTATAGTAACGATTGCTCCACATGCCCGCCACCAAAAATCCAACTGTACAATTACTAGTCAACCATTTAACATCCTTCATGGCGATAGGACTGCGTTCTGGCGATAATGACTTGGCATCCCAGAAGAGTAGATCAAAATCGATAGTAACCGTCTGCACAAAATTACCATCCATGCTCCAGTCTAGGTGCGTTAGTGGTTGTGAGCCACGTATCTTATTCACCTTTTTATAAGAGAAACCATCGCGCGATACGCGAAACAAATAGATGCTGCCATTTTGTGAACCCATGGCAATCATGTCACCAACTAGAAAAGAGATGAAAGTAGACTCTTCAATCACTGATACAAATATCAAAGAGAAGGCCTACCAACTTACCTTGATTATAGGCCACACAGTTCAATGGTGAACCGCAGACGCGCAATGTCAACATAACCGAACCATTCTCACAATTAATGACGAGTAGATGACCCTCAGTGCTGCCAGCAGCTAAGGCAGTGCCAAATGGATGAAAAGCTAATGAAACACATTCATAACCAGTTTGTATAGTCCAAATAAGTTTGTTTTTACGCCATAACGCTATATGTTTGTCATGACCGGCAGTGGCAAACACCTCGTCCTCGGGATGTGCGGCCAAACCCCACAATTGACGCCCGTGTCCAAAAACAACTTGTGTAAAACGGCGTTGCAATGAACCCTCTAAAATATTGTTGCGTGTAGTGCCAACATAAATGTTGCCATCGTTACGTCCAGGACGTTGTGGATAAATGGTACGTACGCCGCCAGCGGCCTCAGGAAGCTGGAAAATGCATGAAATTTGTGTGTGACCAAGGGAAACAATATGAATATAAGTATTTAATGAGCTCACCTTTGTATCAGCAATTTTTTTGTAGTTTTGTAATGAATCCCATGCAGCAATTTTACGATCTTTTTCACCACCTGACAACAGTGTACCCTCACCCAACATAATCAGACAACCAATACCTTTGGTGTGTGCCTCAAATTCAATGCGTACAAAGTATGCGCCATCCGAATCGACCGAATAAATGGTGATGAAACCATCCGAATCGGCAGTGATAACATCGCCATCTGGTTCAAATTGCACGCTGGTCACATGCGAACGAGATGGCTGCTTAACAATGTCGGTACGTTCGAAAAATCCATCTTTACGACGATGCCAAAAAGCTAAATGACCACGCCCATGTGTTATAATAAGATTATCATCGAGCGGATGAAATGCGGCGCCGGAAAGTCCTTCTTGGAGTGTCTAAAATGAGGTGTGAAATGCATGTTTGGAATATTGAAGCTAAGTACGCAGCAGAAAAAAAACACCTACCGCAACTTTACCGAGCAGATGACCCCACTGCCATTGCCATACAGAGAGTATGCTTTCACGCCCACTATCTACAGCAAGTATATAACTGCCGCCGTTCTGTAAAGAAACAAGATAATAATAAGACTTCAAAGTGTATTGGCTGCCTAGTATACCAATTGCGAGAAGGCCACCGCTGTAACGCCGCTATCCAGTTCGCCCATGCCGAAGACGTAAAGCGTCTGCAATGATTCTGTGCTCCAAATACGTACGTGTGCTTGTGATTTACGATCTCGCCCTGCTTTTTGGCCAGATGCGACAAGTTCACGCGAAGGATGTACATCCATGCTGCAGAGGAGATAAGAATAAAATCTATGAAGTAGTACAAAATTGAAAAATACGTCCGCATAAGCCCCACTCACCACATAATATCCTCCGTGTGCCCAGTGTAATGTCTTTGTGCGTCCTCATCACGATCTAATAATACAGCCACAGCTGCAACATAATACAAAAGCTCACCCGATGGCAGCACCCACAGATTACGCCGTGCATCAATGCCGCGATAACCATGACTGCGCGTGTTTGTAGAAAAGAAATAAGAAAGATAAAGGAAGTTTAATAAAGAGTCGATTACGCCAGTTAAAATATATTCACAACTTACACCCACTGCAGTTGTAACTTTTTATCTGGCGGTGTATTGTCGGCAGGTGCATGATGTAGTGGCGGATAAAAAGTACGCCGCAGTCCGCGTATAGTTACTTTGGTCGGTTCCTCTTTCATCATATCCAACATACTGTATTCACCGTTCGTACGTAATATCTCACTCTCTGGCGCATAGAGAATGCGTGGACGACTTTTACTGCGTGGACGTGCTCCGCGTAAAGGAACTTTTGGCAGTTCTTCTGTGGGTAAAATAGGTGCTGCTGCCATTACTGAGGGGCGTGAACGTGAACGCCTTATTGGCGAACCGGCAACTAAGGCAGCACCAGTTGCTAAATAAAATGTGTCAACGTCCGCAAATTCATTGCGTAGTTGTGAAAAACTACGGACCTATTAAGCATACAACAAATTACAAAGTGATTAGTATAAGTTTGGACATAGAACTTCAGTTGTACATATGTGATGTGGGAAATAAAAAGAAAAAATTATAATTTTGCAGTAACGAATGAACGAGCAGCAATAATTCAGAAGTGGAATAACACAAGTTCGGGCAAAATTATATTCTTTTAAAATATTTTTAAACTATATACAAATTCGTAAAAGATCTGTTTCTTCGGGATTACTGATCGGTGATTGAAATTATCTTGCAAAAACAATAGAAAGCAAATCTATCTCCTCCTTTTTCCGCTACTGGGGAAATCAGACTTTCTTTTGCTTCATGGCATTTACTTTTGCATTTAATAAATGTGTATATAAAATTTTTCCGAAACTTACCTCCTGTCCCGTGCCTGTGTACATTTTTTTAGCACCATTTATTTTCAACACTTGACCCAAATCCTCCAAGACTTCTTCGAATGGTTGTGATGTACGCAAATTGAGTAGTACACGACACTAAGAACAGAAATTGAGAGCGGCATGAGTTAAAAAATAAAAGCATATTGTAACTATTAAAATAATTATTTTATATACAAAAAGTAAGTGGCACAATGGTGAATTAGTCATGGTATGACCTGTGGCCTTTCTAGCTCTTGGCGTTGACAGAAATCTTATGCCATGTCAAAAGAACATTTAACAGCGATTAAAGCATGTGGCACAGCAACGATGGCGTTATAAAAAAATTGGAGTCAGGGTTAAAACAATAAAGAAGTAAAAGCTAGGAATTGGTTGAAAGGGATTCTTACAATTTATTATAATCCTTTTCACCACCACGGGCAGTTTACTCATTCGGTTATGTAGCCGAGTTATCGCAATTGTTTCCTTTACCGTTTTCATGTTATGTGTTTCAAGTACAGTTAAAATTCTGTTATGCTCTATATACTCATATGCATGTATTTGCTGTCGACTCTATTCAAAGCGGGAGCTTTTAGGGTCCAGTATATTTTTAGCCAGGATAGTGAGTTCTTGAATCAAATGATACTCAAATTTAATTCGAAAATATTGGCATCCCTCATTAGTATTAAAATCCTTATTCGAAAGTATGCTATAAATTTAAAGCGCTCTCAAGCCATTTAAATATTCACATTTAACGTCAACCTTATCGTGTGATTCCATTCTGAGCGCACGCACACTCATTAATTTCAGTCATATTGCGTGAGAGTTAACCCAACGTGCAAATACAAAGTGTCTGCAGTTGCAAGTTGAAAAATGTGATTCCTTACGTGCGATAATTGCATGTTAATGTGCCAAACTATAGACAGATATCAAAAAAAGATATTGATTGAATGTAAAGGGAGGAGAGAAAGGGTGCAGAGCAAGCGGGATTGCACCGTGTATGGCAGACAGTTTGGCATGTTGGCAAAGTAAAACGATTAAAGTCATTTAAAACAAAGTTAAAACCATTTCACTGCCATTGCACTGATGTTTGGTAGAGGCCGCTCTGTCAGCACTTAAATGAGCAGCACAATAGGATTACGGCAATTTTGCAGCTGTGCGTGTGTTTGTGGGCTTGCGTGTCTTTGACATTCAAACAGTTTGACTTTCGCGCAATAAAAATGTCATTATTGAAGTTCGTATAAATATGTTCGGCACAAGTTTGGCTGAAAGTTCGTGTGGAAGAGATTTTGGCACATGACTCTGCCACTTTTACGCCAATAAGTATGCAATATGTTTTAAATTAAGTGGTGATAATTGAAATTCCGAACAGCTGTGGCCCTCTCAGGCAACATTTCGAAAGAAGATAAACTGGTGCTTCTAACGAGCGTTTTGATATTTAATTTTTTTTCTGTCGGAAAATTTATGTGTATAAAAAATTATAGTTTGTTTAATTTTTGATGGCAGCCTTTGAAGACGCAAGAACATACATAGCTTCTATACCCAGCCGAATCATTTCAATTTCTAACGAGTTATTGAATTAATCATTGTGATTGAACTGAAGAGCTACATAGAAATTTCTGTCAATTTTTAAAACATTTTTGCTGTTGTTACTGATTTTGAGACTCGAGTCATTCTGGATAAAAATTTTGTGAGGTTATTCGAAATTACGAGTAATGCGAGCAATCTCTTTCTCTCTCTAAAACCACGACCATAACCTCAAATAAATACCTTAAACCGTAATGAAGACAGTCGCTATTACAACAACTGAGAAATGCATGCAATCTAAATTGCTCACCTAAAGACAAACCAATATTCAAGTTCTGTAGTTCAATGCTTGGCATTGGGCGCATTTAATGGTTGAATTGGCCTTTACAAGTCATTGGTTTCGCTTTTATTGTAGTTTGTATTGGCATGTCTAGGTAGGTGATGAAAGGTTCGTATTTGGGTGGCTTTGTTTGTTTGACTGAAGTCAAATTTATAGGGAGTTGAATGAAAACCGTAAGGACAAAAGTTTCACTTTACAAAATATTTCGCGCAGTCGAAGGTTGCATTCAATTGCTTGTGTATTTGTAAAACGATTCCAATGCATTAGTATTGAATGGAAATTCTTGTGAAGCTTCAAACATTGGCCTTAGTTGAGCTCTTGGCCATGGTAAGAGATACGTTGGCTGAGTATTGCTTCGATCTGTGACGTAGAAGTAGCTTTTGTTTGAAGGTCTTTAATACACGATTGTGGTGAAGACCAAAGGGATGAATTTCTGAATGAATATGAAAGAAAGCATAGTAATATACTCGTACCTCGTGCTACCCACACAAATCCGAGTTCGTTCAGCAAGAATTTCGAAGATTTGAAATTTACTGTTTGATTTTAAGGGTGACCAAAATCATATGCGGTGAAGTATGGTTGCAACACTCCACCAAAATCTCTACAACAACAACATGCATGACAAGCACGTGGCTTCTACGCTGCCGAAAGGTGTAAATTATTGCGGAATTTTTGATATCCGGCTGTAGGCGTGTCAGTTGTCAGGTATAAAACAACTACAACTACAAATGCTCGTAAGATGTACCCCACCACAGTACAACGTGGCGTATGAGTGACATGAGAATGAATGACGGCACTTGTCGTAGTCATATTCTTGGTTCAGTTTTGGTAGTTCGATTTTGTTTGTAGGTATACTATATGTAATTGAATACAAATCTCAGTTTATACTATGTACTCTCTAAACTATTGCACTAAAACCCATTCATCTTTTAGTTTTCGTTAGCGTATGGAAATTACCAAATTGACCGTGACTTCAGTCTATTTTGCATAATATTCAGACAATTGATTTTGAGAATTTTTGGGAAAAAGGTAGCAAACTAAGAAGTCGATATTGATATGTAGCTTGAGTGTATGTTGTTTTGTAAATTGAATTCAAAATTTATTACATGCCATGACGCTTCACTTTTAGTAATGGAAAGAAATTAGTAACGCGCGTGGGCGCAAAGTAACAACTAAGGCAAGGGTTAATTGCCTATCTCGGAAAAGCCGGAAGTGAAGTTTCGAAAAATATGGCCAGCGCTAAACTCATATTTACATATTAACTTAAGTGTGAATAAAGAATCAATATATGTATGGATACACAGATTAGACTGAAAAAAAAAATTTTTTTTTTTTTTTATTTAAATCAAACATGTGATCAGTTTAAAAACTTTCTAAATGAAAAAAAAATTCTGGATCAGTCTAATACATAACCTAATGATTGCATTTTATTTGCTTAGCATTTGAATAAAGTTTGTACTTTATGAGAAAATTAAATAAATAAGAGAAAAAAATTATACTCAGGCTTTTGAGGTGGTTTAAATAACTTTTGCTTAGTACAAAATTTTAATAAATCAAATCAGACTTGTTAAATAGTGATTACTAATCGTAATGATTATCTGTTTGATTGATTATTTTCCGGAGACTCCATTTAATGATTGATTATCATTTCTTTAAGTTGTTAATGATTATTTTCCAATTAATTAAAAAATAATCAAAAAAAATTACAATTTTTCACGATTATTAAAATAATAAAAAAAAAAATTTAAAATAATCGATTTCTTTTTTTTAATAATTTGTGATTATTTTCACTATTTTTTTAACTTTTGTTATATACAATTTTTTAAATTTTTTTGATTATTTTGCTTTTTTTGAATTCTTTTTGAACTCCTTTTAATTGTGTTTATTATTTTTGATTTTTTGATGGTTTGTTATTACTTTTTTTCTTTTTTCATTATAATTTTTTTGTTTTGATTGTTATATTTTTTAATTATTTTAAGTGCAAACATTTTGTTATCATAGTTTTTTATCGTTATCATTTTATATTAACATTTTCTTGAAAACATTTTAAATAATCATTAACCAATTAAAAACTCAGTCTAATCAATTGACTGAATTTAACAGGTCTATTTTCAAGATGCTATAAAATTGTTTTACAGTTAGAACTATCCCAATTGACCAATTATTTGTTGATAATAGATATGTAAAAATTTTATTTTTTTAAATGAATTTTTTTCTGATTTCAAAATATTTTCCAAAAACCGCTTTACTTCAGAATTTTTTAAAGAAATTTTATCCAGATAAGTTATTTTTCAACCTATTTTTGAAATAGGGCATTTAAAAAAAAAAGAAAATTCTAAAGGGATACCATTTTACTATTACTATACTATTTTTTTTTAGTAATTTTGAAATAATCAAATACTCATTCGTTGCATATCTTCCCTCATAAATTATTATAATTGCAATGAGTAGCTGATCATTCCAAATATAATTTTTTTACGACCCACCCTAATGTAGCTCATATTATGCACCTACATATGTAGATGATACCTAACATTATTGTATGCTGATTGTCAGTCATGACTCCTCTAGCTCATAACTGCTGCGCTCATTGATGTTGTGAGGCAAAGTTGAACTTGAACTCTACCAAATTCTTTTATATTTCACACTTCAATACAGCCACAAAAAATAATTCAAGTATTGCGAATTTACAGCTGAGAAATTCATACCTCTGTCAGTTGGTAAAGCAAACGCTTGCCATTACCCAAGCCTTGTTGACCTTGCCATTTGGCCTTAAATATGCAATTTGACGGAAATTATAGACATTTGGTGTGAAATTTCCGCATATTGAACTGCTGTAACGTTTGGCAGCAACTCGGTGGTAGATGTTTTGAATCTGCATGTTTTGCATATTTTTTGTTTTCGGTTTACTTTTTACAAAATTATTGTTGCTGCTGCTGTTATTTGCGCCCACTCATCTATGACGTGTCCATTTTGCTTCTGATTTAATGTCAGCCAATTTGTATGATTTGAAGGCCAATGTCGGTTATGCCGCTGCTTGACCTTGAAATTCTTTGGCGAATGTAGGAGTATACTGCTTTGTGGGAAGTCATGGTAATTGACACTTAACTATCTGGAGGCCGCAGCATTGGAATGTGCAAGGGAATCGTATAGCTGTAGCACAAAACCCACAAAACCTACTAGCATACTAGGACAGTTTTATGTTAAATGCTATGGTTATAGAAGAGTCTTTTCATGGGCTCAGACTTAGTATTTTCTTTCAGACTTCCTCATACGAGGGTGGCTGATATCTAAGAAAACCTTTGCAAAATGGGAGCTCAAGAGATCTGTTCATGTTTGAACCTTAAAGAGGGTTGCAATTTAAAACAAAAATTTGGTACTAACCTAGCTTGACTTATTAGAGCTTATAGAGATAGACCTTATAGAGACTCACCTGCACTGAATGATCCAAATTGTTGATGATTCTTATAACACGTCCAGCGCTGCGCTTTATCGAACCGGATGTCGTTGATAATGTGCCTAAATCTGCTTCCATAATCGATGGCTTTCTGCTTGCGGGTTTCGAACCCCAACCCTGATTGCCGGGTGAGGCATACCACATGCCGTTCTTTTTACCGTAACTAGCAGGCTATGAAGAGCACGAAGGAATTGAGCAGGAAGTTGGCGAACAAATTTCGTGTACATAGTTGAGGTTATGTTATGAAAAGAAAAGAAGAAGTGGAAGAAGAAAAAAAAAGGAAGAGGAAGAAAAAAAGAGAGGATTTATGAAAGTTACTCAATATCATTTAAATAACTTGTTTTGTTAAATGCTTTTTGTTTTTGTCTTACAAATAAATGGATTAAATATGGTTTTTGCGCTTATCTCGAGTTTGTAGTTACAGAACTTTTCGCATAAATCTGATATAAATTAAATTGTTTTGTAACACGCACGCACGCACGCACCATTCATACTAAGTATGAGAAAACAAATGAAGACATTGCCAAATATTTAGAAGGTCGTTCAAGCTTGCGTTTGTTCATGAGTGACCATGACTGAGGCTAATAACCTAATCGAGGTTTTTTTTTTTCTACAACAATTAAAGTACATAATTTACTGTTAACTTTGTCGGTAATAGTTTTAATAGTTTTTGCTGTTAATTTTACTTAAATTATAACCTTGATGATCGTGGCCGTACAAGGTTTCGAATCGCGCACAACAAAAAAAAATTGAAAAAATCTATTTAAAAAATTGTAAAATTTAAAAAAAAAATTGTTTTTTTATATTCATTTGATTTCAATTGTAAAATAACTTTATGTATTCGTGGTTATTTAAGTTTCTCAAGCAATTTTAACGCTTTTCTTTGCAGTAAATGTTTCAAAATATCTCATTAATAAGAACCAAGGGTTTCCAAAATTGGGTGCAAAGTCCATAAAATTTCACTCTCCTCTATATACCACAGCCGTAACTTGAGGTAGCGACTTGTAAGTAGCTAACTAAATTATTTAAATTATTTAGTTTTATTGCTTTTCCTAAAACAAAGTAACTATATAATAAAAATTAAGAAAAAAATGGAAAAATTTCCACAATGGACTTAATGATAGTTATTAGACTAAGGAGGTAGAGATAGAGCCGTTATTGATGATACGTGGGGTGCTATCACTGCAGAAACAATTCCTATATGAGCTGCTGAGAATGACAGCTTGAGGAGGGGCCACGTGAAAAGTAGAACAATTTTCCCAATCCATGCAAAATTACTCCATCGAGCTAACTTTTCCTTTAGCCTTTTTCAAAATGGTTTCCTCATATTTTTTTAAGTGGCCTGAAGTATTAAAAATGTGACTTTCATGGTCAGATCTTTTCTAAATTTCGCATGAAACCGATTTAAATTTTAAGATTTCTTTTGTATATCAAAAGTTCCATTGAATTTTTTTATGAAAATTACTTTAGTTTTTTTTTTTAATAACTTAATTTTTTTTATGAAAATTATTTTTATTTACTTTAGTTTTTTTTTAATAATTTAATTTTTTTTATGAAAACTATTTTAATTTTATTTTTATAATAATTATATTTAAAACTTAAATAATTTAATTAGATAATTATTAAAAGTTTTTAATTGAAAGAAAAGGAAAATTTAAGAGACAACCGCAAAAGCTTTTCCTATATATCCATTTAGGGAACTGTTAGACTTCTTCATCACGCTCTGCTAAACCGATTTGCTTGATTTTTAGCACGAATATGTTCTATTGTAAAACTTAATCCCCAAATAAATATTATTATTATTATTTGTAACAGGCTAAAAATATATCTATGGTCATAAGCAATAACAGCTTAAGTCGATTTAAAAAAAAATATCTTGACCTATTTCTCAGAAAGTATTCATGATTCAAAATAATATTATTACTTGAAGATATTCACACAGAAAGTGAAAGGCAACTTGATTTAACACGTTCAAATTTAAAAAAAAATTGGTTCCACCAAAAATACATACATACATTGCATTATGTCGACTTATGGTATTATTGCTAATCATCAAAGTTATACAATTTTAATTTAATTCACCACCAATCTCATCTCAAAATATTCAAATTAATACAGTTCCTTAATTAGTTCTGTGCTTAGCTCAGGCGATAATTTACAATTAAAGGTGGCAAATAAATTAACAATATTTGCTACTTCCCGCACCGATTTCTTTCTTCAACACGGTACTAGTCAGTATAACTGACGCAATTGCGTGAAAAATAAATATTAAATTATCGCCAATGCTTCATTGAAATGCGTGAAAATATATAGGACGTACAGTGTAGGAATTTCTAAAAATTATTAAATAAGGAAGTGTTCACGAAGTTATAACAGGAAGCGAGGATCACGGATTTGGAAATTGGTTTGGTAATTCAAATAATTTTTTTAAAACCCTTTATGTTGGTTTTCCTTAATAATTCCGGTAGGGGATTTACTTAGCGAAATTTTCTTTTTATTTTTTTTTTCTTTTGTTTGGTTTTTTTTTTTGTTTTTTGGGTTTTTTTCTTCTTCTGGTTTTTTTTTGTTTTTTTTTTTGTTTTTATACTATCAAATGACACATAAACATACGAGTATACTAATATTTATATATTTCATATTTTTACTAACCCAAGATTTCGTTGGCGATGAGAGCATCACAAACGGCGAATAATCGTCGCTATCGTCATACATTGCACCGGTGATTTTTTTTTAATTTTCTTTGGAGGGTTTCAAATTTTATGTTTTTTCTTTATTGTTTTATTTGCAAATGCTTTCCTCATTTAATTATCTTAGGATCTTCACATTTTCATTTTGTTTACTTGTTTTCACACAAAAAGCTTGAAAATTATAACTAATACAGGATATTGAAGAAAATGATGAAGTTAAGAACTAAACAATTCGTTGACTTTCTTTTTGTTTTTTTTTTTTATTTTGGTCTCTTTTTGGTTGAAATTTTTTTCAAATTTTCTTTTAAAAAAAGTGATTTCTCAAGTAGGGTGTGTCAGTAAGGACCTACTAATTTATCTCACTGCCCAACTATTTCATAATAATCTGATGGGCTACACCTGAAGAGTAGGAGGGGTGAGGTAGCACTTCGTAACATATACTATCAATTTAATTTTTTCCCATGGTGACCACAAACGTGCGTGGCAGTAATTTTGATTGATAGAACAAATTTTTTTTTCTCACCAAATGTGGTCGCTTCTGTTTCAACTCAATATCAAATTTGTTCAAAATGTTCTGGAATATATGCCAGGAATCGTGTTACCCCAAAACCTACTCGGAAGACCGGCTCACTTTGACCTTCTTTGGTACACGTTTAGCCGAAGAAACATTTCGTCTCCGCTAACAAAACAGCACACCAAAAAGTCCTTTTGATTGCCAAAAAGCTTCTTTAAATTTCCGAAGATATGATAGAAGAACTCAGTTAACCATGTTTTAACCATTGAAACTGATGGAACAGAGCTTTAATAATATGTATCATGCCTTGTCCTGGTTTCGCTGATAGTTTTTTTTTAATGAAAATAAAAATTTCATAACATTTTCTTTTCTATTGAAGCTCACGTTGTTTTCGAATAAGGGTCAGCAGCGTGATCAAGTTTTTAAAATAGTCTTTTAAGAGATGGATTCAAAAAGTCAACGAATATTAATTTTTTTTTAAATGACCCGGAAATCCTACAAAAAATTTAGGCAGTGAAAAAAAAATATTCTTTCACTTCAACACAATTCTGTAATTTTAACAGCTACATTCGATTTTTAAATATTTATTACACACATTTTTTTTTTATTATATTATATTTATTTCTAATCAATTCACAAAAATCACGTAATATCAGCAATTATTCTCGTCACATTTTGCTTTTGTTTTAAAACGTAACACAATTTTTTGCACCATTGCGTGCAAAACTAATGTGATGGTGTTACGCTGGAGCTGCCGTGCAAAGACTGTCGCAGCGTTTACGATTTAATGTATTCCTAAGTGTGGTAATCGAGAAATGTGCAAAGTGAGAAAGTGGAACAGGAGAAGAAGTTGTAAAAGAAAATAATTTTGTAATGTGTGTGAATTGTTGGACGATTGGCTATGCTGCTAGCTCAATGGAGCGGAAAGTTTCTAACTACTTCGTAGGCTCATTGGTAGGTAGGCGACTAGAGCAGCACGTTTGGCAGAGGTGGCATATTGTAATCGTAACAAACAAACAAGTATTCAGTTACGGTATTTAATAGTATAACAGTCAGGTCTCGTTTAACATATGCACATATGTATGTATGTATCTACATTAGGGTATTTAATTTTTGGCTTACTTTTTTTTGATGTCAGTTAAAAATAAAGCAAATCACAACGGCCAAATTGAAGAGTTGAGAAAATATAAAAAAAATGAGGAGGAAAAGGACATCAAATAGAGAAGAAGAAGAAAAGGAAATCAAATCACCACTAGTATATTTGGAGCTCCTAATCCGCTGGGGAGAACATAAGCCCCCAACTCGGATTTAATTATTGATTACTTGAATATAAGAATAAAGAAAAAAATAAAATTTTTTTTCGCTTAGAAATAAAACAACCTAATGCACCTATTGAAAACACTCATACGCCATGTCGGCCAACAATTGGCATTAAAAAAATTTTCGGCAGCGTCTACGACCACAATAAATGCGCTGACGTTGGCGCAAATTGGCATACGACATGAAAATATGGTAATATAATGTACAATTTGTATTTATTACAACTCGTTGACTATTATTGTTGTTATTGTGCTTGCCTATTGCATTGTTATTGCTATGCTTGTATATGCTGATATGTTTACCAAGCATGTATGTGTGTGTACAAAAACCGTTTCCATTTCCAACACCGAACAAATGTTTTTCTTGTTTTTCTTGTGGGCAGCTCAAAACGATTATTTTCCTTACAAACTTTCAAAGTATTTACTATTTACTTTTTGTTGTTGTTATTTTTATAAATTTTTTTTTTTTTGACTTGTGTACCTAGATTGCATGTGTTGCTTTATTTCTTTATTTGTTGTCGTTTGCTTTGTTTTTCTATTGTTTTTCGTAACTTTGTTGTTGTAAATTTTCCTGCTTTCACTTTACCTTGCATTTCACTTTCATTGACGTGCTTTTGTGTGTTTGTGTGTTGGTGTTTGTCTTAGGAGCCTAGTAAAGCAAAAAGAGGCAGGTCTTTTACTTTGCTTTTTTCACTTCCGTGAAAGTCTTATTTTCTTATTTATTTAAAAAAAAAGAAAAAAGAAGAAGAAGCACAGTTGGGTACAAGGGAATATAGATCATCCATTATGTAAGTAGGCGCGAATTCTTCAATGCATTAGAGAATTAGAAAACAACAAGAACAGAATTTGTTTCGCATTAGGTTCTTAAAGCAGCTGGGCAGCCAACGAGGATCTTTACATTGGGCGCTGGTGCTACGCCCTGCCCTAGGAGTGCCTGGATCGAAGATATTCAGCTAATATATATATCTCAGCCTGCCTTACATTTCTACATTGAGCCGTCCATACATTAATCCAATTGTATTAAAAACTTTCAAAGCAAACTTTGTGTACTCGTAAATTAAATATTATGACGACTCGTCGCTATGAATGACCACATAAAAGCTCATTCAACGTATTCATAATAATTTCTTATGGCTAATCGAGCTGGCAGGAATGCAAGGAAACTTAGTAAATAGACGGTAAGCCGCTTTGGGTATTTCCAAACTATTTAGCACACATTCACTGCAACAAAAATTTCCATGCCATCACTTTCAGTGAAAGAAATTTTCAAACGAAAACGCAAAGAGAAGAAACAACGGTTTATTTTGTTTCTGTATTATTTTCCGTTAGGCGCGTATGAAGGTATGTAAAAGTAACAGTTATGAGGGTTTAAACAGTAACAGCAGTAATAGCATAACACTAATAAAAAAGTAAACCATATGTTAGTAACAACAGCAAAAAGGGCGGTTAGAATTTAAAGAAACGAAAACACCAAAATTATTGACTAACTAAAAAATATAAGAGCTATATACAAAGTACTTAATTGTAATTGGACCAATAAAAATACTAGAAAACAAATACTTTAGTGAAAATGTAAGAACCCGAAAGGAAAAAGCAAAATAAACAAAAAATTCTTTTACAACGACAAAGTTATATACATTTGGAGAAGTCAAGCATGAGGCTACTTCTACGGCATTATTGGTCAGACGTGTCGTATGAGCAACTTTTTAGCTCTCGAAGTAATACAACCAATTTGATTTTATTATATTTTATTCTATTTTATTTTATTTTATTTTATTTTATTTTCTTTTATTTTATTTTATTTTATTTTATTTTATTTTATTTTATTTTATTTTATTTTATTTTATTTTATTTTATTTTATTTTATTTAATTTTATTTTATTTTATTATTTTATTTGATTTTATTTTATTTTATTTTAGTTTATTTTATTTTATTTTATTTTATTTTATTTTATTTTATTTTATTTTATGTTATTTTATTTTTATTTAATAATTATTTTAAACGGTGCCATGCAACATCACACGCTTGTTACCACCGCCAATAACTTATTTGCATATATTTAAAAGCATACATAGGAATAAATTGTATATAAAGAACCACATATGAAATTCATTTCGAAAACAAATTACTTTGGTATGAAAGCCAAGGTTGCATAAATTTCAATCACAGCGCATAGCAACTATTAGCCCACATGAATTTTGCCCCTGCCCCTCCACAAATATTATTTTCTGTAATAAATCAACGAAAACCTTGAAAAATAAAAGCTTTTGGTCAAGAGCAGGAAGGAGAGCGAAAGTGAGATACAAATTAAGTCAGTTTAAATGTAAAAAAAAGTTATCAAAAAGTAATTGATACAAAAATAAATTTGTTAATTATAAAAATCTATGCAGTTTGAGTAGACGTCTCCCAGTCGGGTCAACAGACCACTTTCACATGGTAATTTTCTCGATAAAACGATCTATAAGTGGCATGTTTCTTACCGTATTCGAAGTCTTTGCAGCTTATGAGTAGAACAAAGTCAGATCTGCGAGCTCAAGCTGACATGTTATTCATGTAGGGCAAATGCAGCCATATACATATTTTCATTTAGTCAGGCTTTTCATAAATCTCAAACCTTTTATAATTCAAACACTCACTTACTAAGAGAACGAACTCGATATGCGGTTCACGTTATCACCAGTTGACAAATGCCATAGAACTAAAAGCATTAGGTCAAACGAATGGATTTCATATAAATTGTGGGGGCCTAAATTCGAAGTAATGCAACAACAAATATTTGTGATTTCAATACCAAAATAATTTAGTGCGTGCCCATAAAATGAAATTACGCGCCAAAAATAAATCGTCGTTAAAAGGTACTCGCTTAAGGGAAATTAAATTAATAGCGCTATGTTATTCTAGACCGTAGACTGATTAAATGAAAATAAAAGAAATATTTGGTTCAATATCTTATAACCAATTTGAGAAATATACTACGTACTTTTACATTTACTTTTGCTTTTATTTTTAATTTTACTCTCACTTTCATTTTTACTTTTATTTTTACTTTTACTTTTGTTTTTAATTTCACTTGTACTTTTACTTTTACTTTTACTTTTACTTTCACTTTTACTTTTACTTTTATTTTAATTTTACTTTTTTTTAATTTGACTTTTATTTCTACTTTTACTTTTTTAAAATTTTTTTTCCAACTTCTACTTTTACTTTTATTTTTGCTTTTGCTTTTACTTTTCCTTTATTTTTTTATTTGGATATTTTATTTATATTTCTTAAGCCTATTTATAACCAAGACCTGAAGTCCGACTGATCCAACCAGGGTTAATTTAATTTTTTAATTTCTTTTAAACTTTATCAAGGTAATAAACGTGAGTCACAGCGGTTTCCACTTTTTCATTTAAACTTGATATGGGTTGACTTGCTCTCCTGCGCTACGCTTCATTCCAGCTTGTAGATTACTAAAGTATTCACTTATGCATAGCATATTTCTAGGCATGTATGTACGTCTTAAGTGTGGAAATGTCCGATAAAGTGGTGAAATATTAAACGCTTTGGAAAAATGCTAACACGCATAGTGAAAGAATTTCAATAATTTCCACATGCTCTCATTTTACGAGTATGACATTTTAGATTTCATTCATTCACTTTTACTCCTAAGAGGAAATGTCCAGCTGTTTGTATATAAACAAATACAAACACACATGAGAAAAGTGCATAAATATGAGTAAAAGGGCAGTACAAAACAAAAAAAAACAAAAACCAACACAAAAAACAAACAAAAGAATCGGAAAAACAAAAGAGCACAAACTAAAACAAAAAAAAAAAACCAACACAAAAACTAAGAAACACACAAAAACTCGGAAAATTAAAACAACACAAAAAAAAAACGAAAAAAATATTAAAGAAAAAAACATAAAAAAAAGTTTTCCTCACCGGAAAGACGTTTGAGTCGTATATCCATAAATCTCCAATTCTTTAGCTGACATAATAATTATTTTCTTTCGCTTATTTTACTTCTACAATAACTTAATTATTACGCTGCACGAAAAGTGAAAGTAAAATTGTTGTGTTGAAATTAAATTTGTTTAAGCGAGTGGATAGTTCTCAACTGCCGCTTTGATTAGCGGAAAATTAAATGTTTTCGTCATTTTTGTAACTTAGGAAAGTTGTAAATTGGCAATAAGAGTATGAAAGTGAAAAATTTCGGTGACTTGTGCACCACGCAATGGTCAAACTTTCACTTTTTATTGACTTTCATGCTTACCAAAAATAGTCTTAAATGGGTACATGCACCTTGATGACTTGTTTTGCCTTGAAGTTCTTAGTACGAACTTCGTACTTAAGCGGTTGACGTGACTTGGGCAATTTCATGTTGACATTTTGTGATATTTGTAATGAAAGGGATAAAATAATTTTTTTTTTGGGGCATTATACTTTTGGTTTTCTTAATATTTTTGCAAATGTTATATGAATTTTATTTTAAGGAAATTGTATTGTTCCAAAAAATAAACAGCCAACAAAAAAAAAATCTGAAAAGCTCAAGCTGATGGGACACATCAACTTTTTTCGATACCGTTCATGATTCCTAGTTGCACATTATGAAGTTTTGATCAGGGACTTATTGACTATGATATCCTATCGTCGATAGTCCAAAGTGTCAATTGCGGCTTGGGTGATTATCCATTAAATATCTCGGCTGACATAATTTCTTTTTAAGTAAAGTTTAGGGAAGGGCGGTGTCTGAAAAGTCATTTGATTGAAAAAGTCCTCTTAAATATAAGATTCAACCGTCCACCTTCCTCTATTTTTCTTCGCTTTTCCCATGAAAGAGGGCAAAGAAATGCTACCTTTTTAATCTAGGAAGACTCTGGACACTAGTCACCACCATGTCGATCTCCCTTCTTAAAAATCTCAACCTGTACCGGAAAGTTTCCCTGATTGGATTTTTTTTTTGTAAATTCTCATAGTTCTTTCTTAAGCGACATAAGCTGTAATTATTTCTTTCGTTTAATTCGTATGCTATTGTAATTCGCAACCAGTTTATGAAAATTTTTAAAGATATAGTTTATGTTTTGCAAATCCCAAATCGAGGGTGTTTCACAGTGAAAATGAGAAGCTCAGAGCCACAGATGCCCACCCCAATCAATACATATAAGGTGTAACAGCTCCCCCCGTACCCCTCGTTCTCTAAAAATCAAATAATTTAAAAAGCCTTTTGCGCAACATTGTCGTCTAGGCCTGAGTCGAATAATAAAATAAAATAATATACAAAAACGAATCATATAACCTTCTCTCTCTCTATAAAGCTTAGAGAGTCCTTACAGATTTTTAATGAAGTCGTCTAATTATGGACAGATTGCACTTTATACTCAGATCAGAGACACCACTGCGTATGAGTAGTATTTTATTATAGAGATTATTTTTTAAGAAGATTATTTATTAATACAACCCCTACCCCTTTAGAGCTTTAGCAATATCTAAACTAAGTCAAGGCTTTATTTGGTAATTCAAACCAGAAATGACATAGGCATACATTAACCCAAATGCATACAAAAACAACTGTCAGAACCTAACTCATCATCGAAACCATGTATGTACTCTTGCATGATGTATTTAGCTCATACATGTGATGACAATGCGTTAATTAAACCATCAATCATTTTATTATTTTTTTTTTTGCGAACAAAATTGGAACAATTAAATATACACAAAGCAATTAAACAAAACTCACATAAGTTAGTATTATAATATTTAATTGGTGTTGATAGATTTTATTTTGTTGAAACAAAGTGGGTGTAACAAAACTTTTACAAGTTAAAAGGTTTACCCAAAGAGAAGTGCTTGCTAATGGCATTACTCATATTTAGTGTGAGCCTCAGTTTAGCCGAAGTTCTTATGAAAATGACAAGCGAGATCAAGTGTTATTCCACTTATTTTCCTCAAACCCGAGACTACCCCCTCTCTCCGAACAAGTTTGATCTTGATTTTTTTTTTAATATTCATAGAAAAGCTTGCTCAACGTTTCAAACATACAACAAAAATGTCACCTTGGCCCATTTGCCATTTATTGCATATTTTCCTTTAACATTTGCTTTGGTATTTGAATTATTTTTCTCCAATGTTAATTTTTATGTCATTCTAATATGCCACATAACTCTGTTGCATGCAACATCCGTACAACAAGCCATTAAACGCATAGATACATACATATGTTGAACATAATAAAATAATTATAACAATAATGACTTGAGAAATATTGAAACATGTTTGTCGTGCAGCGCGTATTTAAGTCAAAACAAATGTGTTAAGGACACGAAGATTTTAATTGTCATAATGATGACATAATTCAAATTGTGTATGTATGTACATATGTACGTATATAAAAGTGGCATGCCACTTGACAGTTTATTCTGTTGTGCGTTTTAGACCAATGGCAGCAATAAAGAGTCGGCTGCTTGTGTGTGATAGATCAGCGCAATTTAGCGAAGTAAATAAATCAAACACAAAGTTTGACACACATTTCATTATTAATTGTTTTGCAATTCCATTGCTGTGGAAATAATTTCATATGCAAATTTTGACACACGAAATTAAAGGCACATACATACCAACATGCCACATATGACACGTTCTCCAGCGGTAAACAAAATATGACATACAGGGTGATATAAGTTATTTATGTTGAGGTGTAGTTTATTGACTAAATAAAAACGTAAGTGGTAACGGAGATGAACGAAAAAACGTTGATATCAAGTTGCATACTTTTAGGCACATATGAACTCTACTACCCTGCGAACGGCGAAACTGTATAAATCTGAATAAGCTGTGAGTCCCGCATCCAAAAAAAAATTTATGAAAAAAGTGGGTAAGCTGTATAGGTGTGAAGTCTTAGCTTTATAGGGTAAGATCTGAAGACTTGCATACTTTTAGGCACCTATTATTTTCCATACCAATCCATAAATATTCGTTGGGGATTATTTGTGATTGTTCGGAACTACAGTTTACCCTACAAAGCAGGGCTAACCACCTCTAACGGGGAAAAAACTCAGATGTCAATAGAAAAAAAAATTTGGTTCTCCTAAATATGAGCACCAGCAACTGCCTAAAAGTATGCAATCTTAGCAGCATTACTATGTTGAAAAGTAAAATTCTTTCAAAAAAATTACCCACATTTATGGCCAACGCGACTCACTTTGCATCCAGTTTTTTCCCAATTGGTGGTTGGCAGGGTTGTGTGCACTTACTAAGTTCACAAATAACGCCTAGAAATATGCTATAAAACTCGTAAAGCCCACTTTTTATTTTTTATGCCTAGTTGGTTCATTTCCTTTTGAAAGGTGAATATTTTTACTCAACTTAAAATATTTTTTAGAATATTTTTACTCAACATAAAATGAATTTAAGATTACATAAAAAGTAAAGCTTTAAAACTTATTTAAACTTACGTCTGAGCCTTGCAGAAAGGCATTAACAGCCGCTTCTTTAACTTTGTAATCACGAAATGATGGTTTTTCGCTAAAAGCCATTATAATAGAGAGTTAGCAAATGTGCTGTCAACTCAAAACTTTTGATTAGTTAGAGCCGATATTTTTAGTTAATGTGGCAGCCACTTTATTGTTTTATTGCAGATTTTATTGCTTTATTTTATTATGCACCATAATTTTATATACTAAAATAATTTTATTACGTTTTTATGCATGCAGAATACTTTCCTATGTGTTTGTATGTATGTGACTATATTTTATCCACTTGTTAACTTGTATTTATTCTTTGCTTTTGGCCTATTTGGTAGCATTCAGCACAACTTGATTTACTTTCATTAACACTTTGGCATGCGGGATGCATTAACATAATTTTTTTTTTATTTTATTACAGTTTTTGATATTTTTACTATATTTTTTCTCTCTTTCACAATTACTAAATATTTTCTTACGTTTACTTAAATCATCCTAGTTCATAGCAAATTTCCACAGAAACTTTTTCCCTCATATGCTTCTTCTCGAATGGTCACATAGTTGGAATTATTTTTTTTTTTTTTAACTTCAGTCGTTTCGTTTGGAAAAATTAACTTCCCAAACAAGAAAAAAAGTGCAATTTTAAAAATACATAAATTTTAGAGGGAAATAAATTTTTAAAATTTTTAAAATTTTTTTCTTCAGCAAAAATTTATTTTATTTATTACTAAGTCAATCAGTAGTCCTTGACATGGAAAGACCCGTATTAGAACTAATAGTTTCGGAAGATTTTATTCTCTTTTTTCCGCTCCATCAACCTCTCTTTTTCTTTTCGCCCTTTTACAAACTTCTTTTCTATATTTCTTTCTTCTTTAACTACTTCTTTGATTTATCTCTCCTTCTTGCTGCACTTCACTTTCTTATTCCATTTTCTCTACCTCTCTTCTTCCGTTCTATATCACCCCTTCTCTCTGCCTCTTCTACCCTTCTCCTTCTCCTTATCTACATACATATATGTAGCAACGAAAATTTACCGAATTTCCTTTCAACCTAGTAGGGAGCGTTGCACAGCCCACTTTTCCACAAAATTTTACAGACCATTGGTTGGGTTTTATATATATGTATTTTTTATTATTTTATTGCTCTCCCCTGCTTTACTATTATTCATGAACCTATTTTTAGCTGTGTTTCAGTGAGCTTTTCAACAAGTTGCGTGGGTCCAAAATTGCGTGCTTTCAATCGCTGATGCGTGAGCACCAAATATTTCTTTCAACGATCTGATGAGTTTGGGCAAGCTTAATTTAAGTTGAATGAACTTTTTAAGAGTAGACGAGGTCAATTTACGATATAAATTTATTTATAGTCAGGAAACACACTTCAAGCTGGGAATAAATCTGCGGTACTAGATAGTGGGGTATTTTGTCAAAGGACCGTATATTTCGGTAGTACTCCCCTCATTCGTATTTATGTTACTCAGCATTCAACTTCAACACTTGCACAGAGGCGTTCTACTCAGCTGATTTAATACATTTTGCAAACAACTTTTTCACCATTTGCCAAACTAAGATCGATTTCACTTTTGCAACTAAAGAGCTTTGAGGTTATGAAATTGCTTATAGACACATTTTTCTTTCACTCTCAAACTATTAGCACAATAACATATTCCCGAAATATTTTCACGCCACTTGTGCCTATATACATTTTATTATTTCACTACACAACTTTAAATATGTCAGAATCATGCCAAAATATTTGTGTCAGTCAGTCAAATATTTAACGCATCAGCGAAAATGCCGCAAAATCGTGCGCTACAGCAGCGATAAGGACGATAGACAACTGTCACGTTGACACAACACACTGGGCGCACATGACCAATACTGATGGTGGATAATGCTAATGATGTTAATACATAGATTTGGGCACAAACATATGTAAACATTAGACTGGACCTAAAAAAAATTTTTTTTGTTATAATTTTTTTTTTCGAAAATGGTGAAAAAATGCCAAACAACTATTAGACCTAAATTAATTTCACGGATGATTAATATTTTATACTAAAATTGCCAAATCATTGAAGTCAAAAAATTTAGCTTCATAAAGTTTTGTAGAAAATTTAATTTCCCGCAAAAAAGCTTTAAATAAATTAAATTTCAGAAAAGGATACAGAGAATTTTTTAAAGGGAAGTGAGTTCTAAATCCGCAGCTGTAAAAATTGCTTTGTTTTCGTTTTTTGAGGTTAGGACACATTTGAAGTAAAAATTAGATCAGTCCAAAGACATTTAAACCAGCAATAATAGACATCTAAAGATTTTTTTTCCACTCTCTAAATAACAATCCGAAGAGTTCCAAAGAATTTTTCACTGTGAACTTTTTAGTTTAAAGAAAAATTTACTTGGCCCAGTCTAATATACAACCACCCAGAACAGCCAGAAAATGTGCAAGGCAAATGTACGTTTTAAAAGTTTCAGCTGAGTTGTTAGAAATGCAATAAAAACAAAGCCGACCGGAAGTGAAAATTATGCATATGTATGTAGAAGCCAAAGTTGTATGCGGCTTAGAGAAATATAGAGACACATTATCACCGGAAAATGTGCGGAAGCATAAACCAAACGGCATAAAGTACAAAACTAACTCATGCACTGAGAGACAATAACTAACCCCTGCCAGAAAATTGATAACCATTGAGCTATGTTGAAGAGCACCACTACGGCTTGAACTAGCTTTTTCCTACTGGGCTACATCCTACCCATTATCCTTGTCGTCGTTAAGCTTTCAATCGGGGTCTATGCCCAAATGGTATTTCGCCTTGCGGAATGTGGTCGCTGAACTGCGGAAAAGCGCATACAATCGCCAGACATTTTTGAGCATGAGCGCGGGTTGGTTGCATTGCTATGCAGCGCCTTTGGGTAGTGCAGTCAGTTTGCTCAAGTGGTGTCTGTTTGTTTGTTTCCCTGCGCGCCTGGTACTAAACACTGAAATGTCACTCGTTAAAGTGGAAGGACGCTAATGAAGTTGGTGACACTAACGCGCTTTATTTACTTTCCCGAGTGTGTACGAGTATGTACATATGTGTGCTCGTTTATGTCTGTGTGCTCGTTATGGTTGTTAGTTGCTGACGACAGCTTAGTTGGTATTTCCGCTTGTACCAGTTTTGCAGAATTTTTATTTTATGCCAGTTTTTGTGTTGAGTTTGAGTTTTCACTTAAGCAACATAAAGTTGTTGTCAAATGTTGAAAGTTTTATGAATGTTGCGTAAATCAAAGGCAAAACGAGGAATGCACCTTCTACCACAAGCAAAGACATGGGTCGATAGAAAGTTTGTTGTAAGGTATTTGATATGATAACAAACATTGTATGGAATGGCTGGACTTAACCCAGTAGTGGATTGAAGTGACTGATAGAATCATCGACAGTCCTTACTATATTATTAATTTAATTTAATTTAATTTAATTAATTTTAATTTAAGTTAAATTAACTTAATTTAATTTTATTTCATTAATTTTAATTCAATTCAATTTAGTTTAATCTAATTCAATTTAATTTTATTTCATTTAATTTAATCTATCTTATTTTAATTTAATTTGATTCAATTCAATTTAGTTTAATCTAATTTAATTTAATTTCATTTCATTTAATTTAATCTAATTTGTTTTAATTTAATTTAATTCAGTTTAGTTTAAGTTAATTTAATTTAATTTAATTTAATTTAATTTAATTTAATTTAATTTAATTTAATTTAATTTAATTTAATTTAATTTAATTTAATTTAATTTAATTTAATTTAATTTAATTTAATTTAATTTAATTTAATTTAATTTAATTTAATTTAATTTAATTTAATTTAATTTAATTTAATTTAATTTAGTTTAATTTATGTTATATTTTCATTCTAATTTTTTTTTTAATTAGTCCTAGTAAGGCGAGCCAATACAATTTAATATTAGGTTCTTTCAGACTAACTTAATTTATTCATCATTTGACAGCAGTAAGTTGTCAACTAGTGAATTGCATTAGACCTATTGACATGCTATGTATGTACATACGTATGTGTGAATGTTTTGACAGTTGACAGCAGTGAAAGTTGTGAGAAGCGCTCGTCCCATGAAAGGGTTTTCACTTTTGCCATAACTAGTTTAGATACATACATATGTAAACATATTTATATGATACAGAACTTTTCCTTTAGCTAAATAAAAAAATAGGACCACTTAAGTATAGAAAGTTTTATTGCTTTGTGTTGTTTTTTTCCTTTTACCAAAATTTAAGGTTTCCCCAACTTAATATATTTTTTTTGGAAACGCTTCCGTTTGTCTAGTGCCACCTCAATTGACGTCAATGCACTTTAAAATTTATATATGAATTATTTCATTTCCCACAATTGCAACATTTACGAGTATTCTCCAAACATATTCTTACAAACATTTTTGCTTAAAGAAATCACCAAATCCTCAGTTGTTTTTGATTCAGAAGCATTGTTTGTCTGAGTCAAAATATCGCGTGATTACATTTACTGTCGTCGTTTTTTGCTGTCACTACAATAATTTGATACGTCATTTGGGTATAATTTATGAGATAGTGCTATAGTTGTCTGATGTTTGTATCTGTTTTTGTTATACTCACTTCACCGAAGTCAGATGCCAAAACAATATATTAATATTATTACGTAAACAGTTGAAAACTATATTGATGTGTTGGTAATTTACATATCGTGTTAATACTTTATTATAAAATTATTCTAGACAGCCTCATATTATGCGGATACCACGAGTCGACATCAGATGACATCAAATCGTAAGCATCAGCTCAGATAACCTCAGACAGCTAACTAGTTGCTTTTAAATCAATCACAGGTAAGATGCAATTAGGATAGCAATCATAGTAGAAATTATCATATCCAAGTGATGTTGAATCACATCACTTTGCACTAAACATATGATATCATACATTTGATTTGAACCCCTGCCCTAAAATCTATGATTAAATGATAAGATATTTCAAACGAAATTTTTATCTTCCATGTGATATGATGCTAGTGTGATGATTTTTTATAGAGTGATGTGATGTACTTTTGATCATGTGATATGTGGAAATGTATGTTATGGTGATATTAAAATATATTTAAGCATCTTCTACAACAACATGTAATAATTAACTCATTACTTATACTATATCACATCACGTCATAACTTATTACAGTACATCACATGTAAGTGGTCATGCGATGTACTTTTGATCATGTGATATGTGGAAATGCATGTTAAGGTGGTGTTAAAATATATTTAAGCATCTTTTATAACAGCATTTGATAAGTATTTAATATCTTAGCTTATAATATATCACATCACATCATATCTCATTACATTACATCACATATAAGTAGTCACATCAAACCATGCTAATAAAATCACATATCACTGCGCATCACATCATACTACAAATCGCCAAATCAATTTTATAGTCACTTCTCGCAACGATAAATGTTCTAATGAGATTCTGTGGAGAACAAGTAGTCAAATAATCCACAGGCCGACAATTCTCACCGCCAATAGCATGTAAAAGTGAAGAGTTGAAAACATTGCCTGGGTACGGAGCCAGAACTAGTGCTGTGTGAAATGGTCTTGTTCTTGATTAGTTCTGAGCCAGTAGAATTTATCATAAAGCATTTCCATCTTCATGTCATGCACAAACTAGCTGTAAAACGCATGAGCCCCATTGTGCATTTTTAAATGCCTTACCAATGACCATAGCCTATAAGCCTTCATAATTTAATTGCCCCCTCCTCACCCTAAGCAGTAAACAGCGTTCCCTTTTTTCAACTAAGTACTTCACATGTAAGCAATTGACCTTGTTTCATTGGCTATTTTCGTTGCAAAAATCGCTGTTATTATAAATTTTATTAATTCTTTGCGACCTGCCTTCCGCTATTGCGCCTAAATGTATACTTCGCATAAATTGGGTTGACCGGAATTGCAAGCGATGCGTGAGTTCACACAATGTGAGATGACTAAATATATTCATATTGTCGGTAGCAAATTGCAATTACTACAACAACATTGATTACACGATTAATTAAACTCGAAATAAAAACATGAAAAAGAACATAAAAACAAGAAAAAGCAAAAAACGCAACAAAAGCGGCAAAGCATTGTAAATCATGCCAGCGAGTTCCGTTGTGCGTGTCATTGGAAATTTTAAAAAGCGGCGACAATTAACTTTATAACTTTTTCCTGTTTGATAGTTGCACTTTTCGCGTAAAGCATTCAATGAATGAGTGTAGTTAATTCAAGCCATTTTTTCTGTGTTTTTCCGCTGCATTTACACACCTTTAGCGGAGTAGGTGTCTTTATTTTTTTGTCACTCTTTTGTTTTTGGTTTCCTTGGCGATGTGCTTTTATGGCCCTACCTTTATTCATTCATTTAATTATAGCGCAATTTAATTTTATACAAGCGCACTTACATCTTACACCCACCAACCTTCTAAGCACCCCTTTTTGTCCTACTTTGCTTTGATCGCCTTCACCATGTTTGCGGCGCGCGTCATTGACCAACTGATCCGCCTTTTTGTCGTTTTCACACGCCTAAAAGTATTCTTTTAATCAAAGCGCTTTTAATCCAAGTGCTAGCTAGACCCAATATGCCACCCGCCTCTACTTTCATTATCTTGCAAGGCAACTCTGTGTAATCTCATCAAAATATTTTGCCTCTTTTGCGCTTACCCTTCGATTCTTTCTTAAATTCCATTGTTAGATTTTTTCACACTTTTCCTCAATAACTTTGGCCACCCATCGTCAATGTCGCTAAGAGAGGTGCTGACGCGCCTATCAAACGCCTTTTTAACGTTAATTTTACTACTCAGCGCCACGTGCCCATGCACATAGTAACCTTGTGCTAGTCTTGATTTCATTAGGGTTTAGTACTGTATGAATGAACCAGGAAGTAGGTGCGTTATTTGAAATGCATCAGCAGAGTTGCCATGGGCCCGGTATTTTGATAAAATTAATTTGGGGAACAAATTTAAGTACCAGTAAGGGAAAAAACTAATTTTCAAAACGGGGTCGGTCCTCGTCAGTGGTCGATACCTCTCTTGAAGAATGAATCCGGTATGCTCCAATAGTTCGTATTTTTGTACTAGGCTGACTGCCGCAAGAACGATTTTTTTAAATCTTTTTTCGGAACCTCTTTGCTGAGAGCCCTGTGATTGGAAGAAACTTTGGCTGTGGAGAAGGTTCCAAGAGGACATTGATCCCAGTCTCCGTGGCGACTAACTTTTGCAATGAAAACAGTCGGGTTTTGACGATAGGAAGACTACATATTAACCAGAAAGGCGGTAGCAATTCCTAACCCCAAAACAAGATCCTCCAGAGGGGTAAAGCGATGATCCCAATCATACAATTTACTAGGTATGACAACAAGAAGATCAAAAAATTTGGAAGATATTTAAAAAAAAAATGGGAAACAGCTGCATGAGAATTTTCCAGAGTTCTTGACCACTGGGATAAATGAGATGATCGCTATCCTTAGAGTCTTGGCTTTACAAGGCTCGCAGGGTAGTCCCAGAATCCTTACAGGACTGCTTGCAGATCATAGCATACATAAGCAGCTCTACGACGATTTCTGCCTCCACCAAAAACACTGCGATAGGGTCAAATCAAAATGGCCTAAATTATGAGTCTTAGAGACGACAAACTCAGGAAGAAATTTTCTTACGGTTTACAATTCACTCCCTGAAATTATTGGATTATTGTAATTGCTACTACCGAGAGCCATGGAAAAACGAAAGAGCCTAAGGATTTTAGGTTCTATAAGAGTGTTGCCGTATTATCCCCAAGAGCCTTAATTTCTCAGAAAGGAAAAAATTATAAAAATGGTCCTGAATGCGAAAAACAGTGATGGCAACTCTACAACTACCAACAACGCATTCAATGAATATTCATTAAGCATACTTTTAGGCTTGATGAAAGAAATTTTTATTTACTCACCACACTACTTGCAGGGCGTATAAAATGCATCGCATCTCCTCCCTTGACTACGTCGCATAGCTTCTATACCACACATCCGTTCTTTGGGTGGGTCTAAGCTAATGCAATTTATTTCTGCATATTTGCTAAAATATTTTTAATTCTCTTTACCATTAAGGCGTAATAAAATCACTGCTAACTATGGAATATTTAATATCTAAAGTAATTGCTGAATGGGAAAATGCCATTACAAGGCAAAGAACTATCAAATGGCTTGACCACACCTCAGCTCTATTATACCAAACCCAGTTTATTCAAAGCAATCAAAGCAACCTTAACAGTGGCGAACAGTTAAGCGGGACAGTAAAGTGCTACTCAAGGTGGAAGGTGTTAAATGTAATTTTCTTTAGATGGAAAAATTGTTCTAATAAAATGTGCAATGCAATCACACACGTGCTTCCGCAGCAAAGAGGGCACGAAAGTTCCAGTATTGAGAAAGTCGTTAAAGCCATTTGTAAACGTTAAGCGTTCATCATACATAATCTGCCAATTAGATTTACGGCAATCATTTCGAGAACAAGTCACACCTAAGCAATGCAACTGAAAGACACACAAGTAGTTTGTTGCTGGCTCAATTACTTTGAAGCGTTTTTTTTTCTTGCTAACAAAACAAATGCCATAGCGTGACGAAGTAAAAAGCACAACCAACACGGCTGCTGCTACCTCAATGTGGGTCCTAAAACACCTTTGGGAGAACGCAATAACTTGACGCCAACAGCGTTGCCACTCAAGCACTTTTTTACGTACCAAAAATCGAATTTCTAGTTCTAACGAAAACTTGGAGATGGGCTCTAGTAAACTCACATTATCTAAAGGCGAGACGGCGAGTTAAATGTTTATAGTTTTGATTTTACAAAAGTCCGTCGAAACCGCCCGCGAAGTAAGACATTTCTTTCGATCTCAAGGACGTCGTGTGGTCGACCTTGCGGCTGTGTGGTTTTCAAGCCCTCGAGAGTGAAAGTAGGGACCCCAGCCCAATACCACAAGGAAAATAATTGGAGAGTTTCATGAACCGATAACAACCACAATTTTGATATTGCTTAACCTGTAATATGAGCCTGCGATCTTCAGTACAGCAGGCCAGCACACTGCCCTTAATACCACAGCGTTCACTAAACAGCCTATCATTGGGTAATAGCAAAATCAATTTTGGCCCGATTTTGTTCCAATTTTGCTAACATACAGTCCGGCATCACTGTCAGCTGTAGCGTGCTTCAACACTCTTCTTCTCGCCGTTGACAGCGCTGTCAACGATACCGTTTATTTTTGAGTTGTTGCGAAAACATGAAAGAAGAAGCATTACGCTCGTTCTACAGCTAAGCACTCTCACTTTCTTGTGCGCTCATTTTACACCTTCAGCTCAATGGTGGGAAGGGGGGTTTTTGCTGCCTTCTGATTTAGGGCAAAGGAAGTTGAAAGTGGGTTAACGTTCCACTTACATTCGCATTCACTTTCCCACATGAAAAATATTGCGTATGTATGTATGTGTGTGTGTTTAGTTGAGCTTGACACGTGGAACATTTAACTATTTATTGGGGTGCGTTTTTGGAATTGTTTTTACTCATACTTTGACTTTGAAAAGTTGGCGATTTTTTGACTTTCATACAATTTTTTCTTTTTTTTGATTGTTGAATACATTCATACATTGCATGCAGTCAGACTTTTGGTAACAACTTATCAGGAATGTGAGGATTATTTCAATAAGGTTCAACTAATTTAGAAACTTATTCAAGAGCACTGCAGCTCCTGAGTCCAATATATTTTCCTATGAATTTCGAAAAAAGAAATGCTTTCACCTGCTCATATCCACTTAAGTAGTGGCACCCCTGCCCAACCTCCATATTCATATCGTTATAATTATTCACATTTAGATAGGGGTTGGTCGACTAGCTTATTTAGTTGTAAAACCTTTGCGTGTAGGCTTAAGTTGAAGTATTAATCGCTGTCGTCAAATCTCTTCAATAAAAGAGCAATAACTGCCCAGACTTGATTTGACTAAAGCTCGGATATATGAGTTTTGTTATTACACTCACGCACTCGATTAGTGCTAAACTAGCCTATGACACTGTGCAACATAAACCGAGTTAAGAAGTTTTATGTGTATGGTATATATCATTTTCCAAAAAGTATAACCCAAGAGGTAAATATTGGACGATTTTCCCTCATGAAAAAAATGTTATTGGGCAATCTTCAGCATCAATTATTGTTCAAAAATCATAAGCCTGTTAGATTTTATGAATGTGGAGCTTGATATGTATCATTTATTTATAAAACCCCAGCAAACCATTGGAGTCATGAATGAGTCAAAAATGGATTTATGGCGGTTATATCTAATTGTCTTTCTCCTTTTCTCTTCAAATAAAAATGTCCAAAAGTTAATACAAATTAATTCTTATATATTTAAAGACCAGATAATTCCTTCAAAAATTTCTTCACTTATTCCAAGTTGAACTATTGCAGAATACTTAATACCCAATCCCTTAATACCCAAATTAGATCCAGAATTCCAGCATCTTTTAATCAAAGAAGAAGGATCTATACTTTTATTAAGTTCAGCCAAAAGAAATGCGAAGTTAGCATACATATTTGCAATATAATTGTTGTACTTTTCCATTCTAGTTACATGGAAATTTGGCTCTCTTTCTCTCACTTAATTGCATACAAATATTACGAACTCTCTACTCAAATACGAGCAAAAATTTTGCTTTCACTTTCCTTTTAGATATCGTCAGCTGGATTTTCCATATTAATGAAATCTTACACAATTGTAGTTACAACTATTAAAAAAGAGAGTAGAGAGCACTAATTTACGCTGAGTGTACCTTTGCTGAGAAAGCTGTACAAATTTTAAAAATACACTGAGAGAATGTTGTTCAAATTTCATTGGGCTAACGCCATGGTATAGTGGAAAATCTGCTTGCCTACCATACAGAAAGTTCCAGGGACAATTCACGGATGCTTGAGGCAAAGTTCCTAGGCAATGTTTCCCAGACAGTTCGAGCTTAATTCAAATTAAAAGCTTTTCAGCAAAAAAAAAAAAATTAATAGGCCTCCCGGAGTCATCTAAAAATTTTGAAGCAAAAATGAAAGAAGCACATCTCAACTAGGAGATACTTGCCCTGTAAAACTGACTGGATTTGTCAAATGAAAATGGCCCAAACAGAGGATTGGGTTGTTGGGGTTTTTTTTTTCACTAAGAAGAGCTCAAGCTTTTCATTTGGATGACTCAAATTATTCAAGAGAGGTCGGCAATCGGTAAAGAGAGTTCAGGCAAATTTCTTAAGTAGCAAAAAGGAAGTGTAATCACAGAGTGACCCTGGGAGTTAAAAGTACAGAGCAAAGGCGGATCCACAGAGGGTGGTTTTCGGGACGAAATAACTGCAAGTCATTCATAACGATAAATTTGTTGCGTTCCAAATAAATAAGTGAAAACTCAAACAAAATTCTCCCAGTGTACAACGCAAATACTCTCAAACTTGTACTTCAGAAATTGCCAAAGTTTGTCGCGATTGAGGTTTGAGGCACAGCAGAAGTATAATTTGGGGGAGGGGTGCCTCTAAGCAAGCGATAGCGTTCAACACATTGTGGTCAAAACAGAAAAATGTAAAAAACCAAAAAAAAAAAACAACAAACCACAGCACCATAAACCAGCGATTAAAAAGGAATGGCAAATAAAATTTTACCGCAAATAACAAGGAATTGCGACTAAAAACCGGCCAAGTGGACGTATGCGATAATAACCATAAAGTGGGTGCAAATGAAAGTTAAGGTACGAGAATGTAAGAAAGTAAGTAAGAAGAAGAGAAACAAACATGCCAACAAAATATTCAAATTTTATTGATTTCATGATTTTCGTAAACTGCTCTAGTTAGGTGAAGGTGCACACTACCAACACAAATGTAGTAAACGTAGTAAGAAACCCTGCAGGCAAACAAGTTAGGTGTCCGCGTCGGCAGCACTAGGCAGACAACTGTTTCCTAATAGGGGCTTTTCGACGAGAAACCTAAGGTACTGTAATAGATTTGAGGAGGAGGAAGCCACTAGCAGCAAATAAAGGCAACTCAGGAGGGACTCTATGGCTAAGGTGACGAGTATGATTACTGTTGTGGTTATGGCTTTGTTTTAGTTATGGTAATAGTTATGGCTATATTTATGGTTATGGTTGAGGTTATGGTATGGCTATGTTTATGGTTACTGCTATGGTTATGGCTATGTTTATGGTTATGGTTCTGGTTATGGTTATGGATATATTTATGGTTGAGGTTATGGTATGGCTATGTTTATGGTTATTGTTATGGTTATGGTTATTTTTCTAGTTCTCGTTATGGTTATGGCTATGGCTATGTGTATGGTAATGGTTATGCCTATGTTTATGGTTATGGTTATGACTATGGTTATAGTTGTGGGTTTGGTTTTGGCTGGAAGAAATGGTCTCTATACTTCAAAGGTCCAAGCGCCTGGCTTTTGTTGATGGATATAAAGCAGATATTCCCCATACCAATGTCCATGATATAGCACAACTAAGGCCGAGGAGCATCGCCACTTTTGTAGTCTCAGAACCCGAGTATACCAAAAAAGGATCAAAAACTTGGATATTTGCGCTAGGATACAGTTTTTGTTGTTAAAAAAAAAATAATAAAAAAAAATCCCAAACCAGTTTTTTACGGACTAGTTTGGTGATATAACTACTTTAGTAGTTTTGTGAGTATGTGCTTCTTAACTCTTATTCTTAAATTACCACAAATATTTGCAATGCAAAATAAAAAAAAGCATATCTCAAATATGCATGTTCATACATAAATGCCGGCGCAACATGAAATTCACACACGAAATTTTCATTTTGAAGGAAATTTGAAGCTGAGCGCTGAGTTGGACAATATTTGGGAAACCTGCTGTTTGATTTAGGGTAGCAGCTAAAGGTTTTTTTTTCAGGTCAATAGTAGAGCGTGGACGACGAGGTCAATCGCATGTTTGTAACAAGAAAATTTTGAAATATTTCAAATTAATTTTGACATACCAACTTGACACGCACACACACACACACACACACAAGCACGCGATTGCAGTATAATAAATTTAAATAAAAAAGTCATAAAAAACATTCAAATCGAAATTGACGACGTCGTACTCACCTTGAACGCTTTAAACGAGGACACCACATACGATGCACCATCTTCCAACTCATCCAAATGATATTTACGATCACCATCCATTGAGAAGACATAGCGTGCACCACGCGGTAAATCCATTTTTGGCGATATCTTATCTAATAAACTATCAATCGATGTTATATCACGTCCCGGACGATAACGCAACTCAACGCCCGGAAAGAAGGGATCACCATTGCGATAGAAAACCACACGTCGCGCCTTCCAATATGATAAATTACTATAACGACTTGCGGCGCTCATTGTGGTATTCATTTGCGCATTGGATGATAACTCTGGCCGAGATTTGGAGCGTATTAATGGCGCCATTGGCGGTTGTTCCGAAGTTTCACTCATATTATCCATATATGTGAGTGGACTGTGTGTACGACTTTGACGTCCACTTGCTGATGCGCCACCGCCACCGCCGCCACCTATAACAGCGCTACGTTGTTGCCAATAATCACCGATTAGTCCAATGCTACCAATAGCGGCACCCTGTAATTCATAATCTTCATTATCACTCTCTTGTTCGTTGGTTGCTTGTAGACCGCGTTGATGATGCTGTATGGGATAGAAACTATTACTCTCACGTGTGCCAACAATGCGTATGTGTTGTTGTTGTTGTTGTGGTGGACTCTTTAAAGGACTACTACGATTGCTGCCACTTTGTTCGTAGTGCGTTGTATTATTGTTGTTGTGCTGATAACCGTTAGTTTGCGTATAATTAGTATTGCCGTGGCCGTTGTTGTTGTTGTTATTTGTTTCGTTTAAATGCTTAAGCGCGCCGTGTGTTGAAACGCTACTCTCGAACTGTGCAGCTGAACTAATTTGTGCCATGGCGTTCACATCGTCCATAGCTGTTGGTGATTGTGGCTGTTGTGCTGTGCCGTTTGATGGTGGTGGTGGTGGTGGTGTTGTTGATATTGACGCTGGCGGCGACGCAGGTGCTGGCTGCGTCATACCATTGGCCGTCTCAGCAGCGCCATTAGCAGCTTCGTTAGAGGACATTGCGAAACAGGCGCTAGATGTTTGTTGTTTTGTGTTTTTACTGTTTATTGTTTTGTTCTTGTAATTGTTGTTGTGGTCACCCGCACACGCTAAGTCAACGCTGTGCTTATTTTTCACTTTTTCTTAGCTGTTTTCTAACTTTTCTAACTGTTTTTTCTTTGGTGTTTCTTATCGTCACTTTCGCTACTCACCCAAAGTCTTGCCGGCTTGTCGCTTGCTTTATTGTTTTTGCTTTTTTGCAAGCGTTTTTCTTTGTTTAACTATTTTGTAACTGTGACTCTCTTTAAGATTTTTAAAGTTCTCTCAGTTTATTTCTTTGTTCTCAATTATTTTAATCAACTTTTCTTAGTGCACCTCGCACTTTCAGTGTATCAGTTTAACCCTCAAGTGCACCGGCTCGCCTTTAGAGTCTAAAGAGTGCCATAATCAGAAACTGAGACATATTTTTAAATAAGCACTCTCCTTCCCATTTCCTTGTCTTACTATAAATGCCACTAGTCTTAAGGTTTTTTAGCACATCCACAGATGTGATAATCTTCACTACTCACTATTAATCTCCTGCTTTTACTTGCAGTTAAAAAAAAACCAGCGGTTAAGTGAGGTTATAATAAACCGGGGGCAAGGTATGCTTTTCTTTAGAGACAACTTAAAGCCTCGATCAGAAGGTTTGAGGGAACTAAAAAATCATTCTTACTACAAATAAACAAACTCACTTCAATGGATGTTCTCAAAAGCGATGTGCAATAAAGCCAAGTGACCTTATTTCATAACATATTGGAGAGGATAGTTGAAAAACAGAGGGGTGCAATAACGCCATATGACCTTATTTCACAACATACTGAGGAATAAGATCATATGGTTTTATTGCACCCCGCCGTTTTACAACTATCTTGTCCATACGGATTCGTGGCCACAGTAGCATTTATTAGGCTGACGAGTGGACAGAAGCAGCGTGGTTATATTTTTGAAACATAACCTAAAAAATTTCTCACCTCAATTAACTGAAACATGCCCCATTTGACATTGAAATATTCTAGTGGCTAAGCAAATTGTGTGGACTCTCGTGCTTTCAGTCAACACAGAAAAAAAAATACAACAAGATTCCTGATTATAGCAATTAAACGCATGCACTAAAGGGTAACTTTCACTGTTCCCTTTACCTTGTTTTCACTTTCTATCACTTTCGCTCTTTTGCACATTCGCTCAATTCCAAGACGTTTTCAAGTACCTTTACTTTTTAAATTTTTGTTAATACGAACTCATTAGCAGCTAAGCCGATATTGAAAAACTACGTTAGTAAGTAGCCGAAGTTTAACGATGGAGAGCGAGAGCGCGATATATAGAGAGCGCGTGTAATATTTCTTAACTAGTTAACTGTCACGTTGTTGTATTTGTGGTGTTTTATTGAAGTAAATTGCAAGTTTTCTTTTGTTGTTGGCTCACCTTTACGTCGCACTCGCATTTAACAAACATAAATTTGCGGCATTTAAGGAACACTTGTGAGATTTCATTGCATGACCGAGATTTTATTCACGTACTGAGTGCATTGTTATTGGAATTGGCTATACGAATACTTCAGAGCGAGCTGAGTTTATGATTTTTGTTGTGGTAGTTTATGATATGGGTGTTAATCTTTTTTGTATTTTAAGTTCTTTAGCGCGTGTTTTTGTTGTTTTAATAGATGTGTTTGCTCCTTCTTTTTTTGTTTTATCCACTTTTCTTTAATGTTACGGTTTTTTTAAACTGTTTCTTTTTACTGCTGATGATGTTATTTACAAGCATACATTATGATCCTTTTTGTTAATTATTATACTCGATTGTAATTGTGATATTCAGAAAAATATAAAGAGAAATAGTTTAAGATGGCAACCCTGCCTAGTACCAGATCAACATTTGTTTTTCTTAAAATGTCAATAAAAATAATAATTTTAATAGGCAACCCCAAGTGGTTCCCTAGTTTTTATCGAAATACAGTGAAAAATACCTTTCGTTTGATACCGATATTGCCAAGTTTATTTAATATTTCAAATAGATGGCAACCCTGTAAAGTATTCTCCGAAGAAAAATGTACAGTAACGGTAAAAGAAAAACAATTTAAAAGACTGGAAAATATATTCAAAGGACTGGAGGACACATATAAAAGGACAATATCTGAGAAAAAAAATTTGTTTTTTATGAATTTCATTTTACGAAGTAAGTATAAAATATTTGATTACACCCGAATTTAGACTCTCTTACTAGTGTTGTTCTCTGTAGTTATTTTATATATTTATTTCTTTTGTCGAATTCCGTCATTTTTTTTTACATTTTTTTTGTGTTTAATTTCTTTACCTCACTTTCTACTAACTACCATTGAAATTGTTCTTTTACTCTTTGCATTTCCAAGCTCACATACATACATACCTTCAGATTAATAAATATTTATTTCACTATTTTTTGTAATCTTAAGAACAATTTAAATGGCACTGCAACGGAAATCGCTATAGTGGGACAATATATGAAACGCTTTTGTGTTGAGTCATTTCATATTCCCTGCAGTCAAACACGTAACCAGAGAGGAAATACAGTAATGAGCTATTAGAATTTTCGGATGAACCTCGAACTAGTCCCAAAAGGTAGTAGGGTCCGTTGTTGGGACAATCCTAATAAGGATTTTAATTTTATATTTCATAGGCTATTTAAAACTATAATTAACCAACTATCCTTAAACTAGTTCAAACAGTACCAAACTTAAGCAAACAAGAATTCAAAGTACTTACAAGGGGATATCTTTAGATATTTCCTTCTAGTGTCAAACTAGGCCGAAACATCCCAAAAATTTAACAACAAAAAATCAAAATTTTAAGAGGTAGGACATTTTGTGACTGGTGTTGCACTAGTTCGCAAATTCGCAACTACTTCGTTTGACTGCAGGGTTAGTTTATTCTACATACAAGCAAAAATTAATACACACATACACAAATATATTTATGTCGATATTAAAAAACACTCTCGCTTGTTTTAACTGTAACTGCGAAGTCGACGTTAACTGAAGCGAAAGCGTTATAGCGCAGCTAGCGCCAGCAGAGCTTTCCACATTTCCGGTCTAATATGCGAATTTCGCTAACCTATTTAAACTGAACTGAATAAAACAGATTTTTAACAGTTGGACACTATCACAATATGGCAATAGATGTCGCTGGAAACTATAACTGTTAGGTTGCGAACTGTTAAGTGTGAATCGAGTATAGAAGAGAAAACATTTTTTTTTGTTTTAGAAGACTATTTTAATTGAAATTTTTATTAAAAAGTTTTACAAAAACAACAATGATAATTCTTTGAAAAACTTAAGCAATTAGAAAAATTTCAGAAGAATACGTATGTACGTATACCTATCAAATTCTAGTAAAATAAATTTAAAATTTTTCAAAAACTTTTTTATTCGAATTTTTTCCTATCAAGCTTTCTTCCTATAAAGTAATCTACAGGTCAATATTTTCTATTTTTTAATTAAAAATTTTCAAAATATTTTAATGCATTTTTACACAATAATTCTATGTAAACAAATTTTTAAATTCAAATAAAAGCATTTAAATGTTTTAAACATCTAAATTCTGAACGTGCTATGTTTACGAAACTCACTGTAGATGTAACGTAGCGAGCTTGGCATAAAAAATTTTCCCTTACTTGGTATTGAAACCGAATTTGCTATTAGAATTTTTCTTTGTTCGGAATTTGGACTACTGATTTTTAATCCATAAGGAAATAGGGACTTGAATCGTGGAACATAATGTTGATCCCATTAACAAATTTCCATTAAAACGCGCACGAGATAATTAGGGAATTGGTTAAAAATTTCAATTAAATTAACAAAAATAATTTTTTTAAAATGATTTTGTTAAAGCAAACATTTATAAAAAACTGCAGAAAGCGACTATGTGTACACTCTCATCCGCCACTGTAGATACATTTATTAAGCTTTCTTCGAGTTGTCGTATATTATTCCGGTAAACTGATTAAAAACTCCCTAATTTGATGAGAACTCTATGAAGCGAGGGCCATAACCTATCCACTCCGATGAAAGCAAATGCCTTTTACTTTTCTAGAAACACTCTTACCCTGTTTGTTTTTCACAGCTCTCTCTCTCTCTCTCTTTTAGAGTATTTCTGCACTTCACAAAAGAAACTCGTGAGAGTAAAAAGGATGACACTATGTAGTTATTTACAAAATCAGCCAATTTTGCAGACAGGGGAATTTTTTTTTTTTCTGGAAAACAGGGATATTTGATCGTTTTCCTTTTCGAGTTTTTTTTTTTATTAAAACTCAACAAGTATCTTCAAGATTTATCAATTTTTTTTATAGTTTAAGGATTATAATAATTTTGAAATAAATTAATAATGGAGAAATGTTTGTGCAGAGCGCTGTTTTTCCAACTGAGAACGTAAGATTGGACACGGTCGAAGAAGAAAGACTAAGATTTTAGTACTTGTAGGTTCAGCGAATTTCCGAACTAGAAAATCGACTTAACTTTAAATAAAAAAGAATGATTTTAGAATAATTTAAAAAAGAGTAGCTTGGAATAATTAAAAAAATGGAACTATTTAAAAAAAATTGTTTTAGAATAATTAAAAAAAAATTATTTAAAAAAGAATTATTTTAAAAAAAATAAAAAAAAAATTATTTGAGTAAATTTAAAGAAAAAAACTTGATTTAGAATTATTTAAAAAAAAATTATTTTAGAAAAATTAAAAAAAAAGTATTTTAGAAAAATTGAAAAAAAAATTGAAGCTCGAATTTACGTACATATTTGAATTGCAGTTTTAAGGCAACCCTTTTTTGCTTGCGGTTCGTGTTTTTGTATAAATTGTGAAAAAATTTAAAATGACTTAGGTATCCAAAAAAAAACCAGGTAATTACCCTGAATTAGTCTTTATATATCCATTTAATAGTCCCACTCTTTTGCGCAACTGGGTATACAATATTCATAAAAAATTTTCGATCAACAGAAAAACTTAATAACCAATTACTAAACTTTTCAAAACACTCAATCAATGTCTGGTCAATAGAAATTATCGTTTATATAGTCATATTTGTGTCATCACTTACAAGTTCCATTTCAGCACACATTCCTTTCCATTTGCATACTTCCGCTGACAATTTATGCGAACTCTGACCTCTTTATGGAAAATACACTTTAACAAGCAATTTCACAACAACAAAAAATTATGTTGTTATTATTGTTAATAAGCAAAAATGGAGCAGCCTCACACCAAAGTATTTAGCTTAGTGTGAAAATCTGCACGCTCTGAACATTTCCACATTTTTATTATGCCGCTTTTATAGTCACTCAGTTACATCCTTTTCAATTTGCCACGCTATTTACACAAACAAACAAATGCGTGCTCTAATTCCCACTCCTCCCAGGTTAATAACACTTAATATTGTACTATTTTTAAATAAAAAAAAAACATGCACTCCAAAGGGTTAAAGTTTCTCGTCAACTTTCTATCTTCAATTCACAAATCTCTTAAAAATATTTGGTCCACTAAATATTTCAGAAATTTCACTTTTCAAATTACGCACTGCACTTTTGTGAATTTTGCGACGCTGACTTTTGTCGGGCCGCTTGCAAAATTTGTATGGCGTCTACTAAGCTAGCCGGTCGAAGTGAGTTTGAAGTTGCTTTTGCTGTAGCACACAAGTTCTTTAACGTTCTTTGGCTAGCTCCCTCAGTCGGTTAATCGGTTGGTTCATCAGTCGCAATGTCGTTTGGTTGCTTGCTTTGTTGGTTAGTCAGTCGGGGGCAAGCGTAATAAAGTATGTCTAGTGGGTGTTAAGTTGTGCAAGAAATTGAAAGCGTATAACCCTTTGGTTGGGTGGCTGGGGTGGTGGCTAAGCTGTCGTGATTGCATATTGTACGGCTCTTTTTTGGTTAGGTTGTGGTTGTTGTTATATTTTTTATTGCTGCGCTAACAGTTGTATGGCGTTTTTGTTTTGTTTTGCTAGGAGTAAGCCAATTGTGCCACGGCAGTGTGTGTTGAGTTCCGGTCGCACTGTTGCACAGTGGGAGCACTGTGGCTTTAGCTGACTGGCAAAAAGTAAAATTAATTGAAAAGCAAGATTATTATAATTAATATGAAAAAGATGATGGGAGGAAGTGCAACTCATCTTACACCAGTTTATATTCCAGAGGACTTTTTCCTTGGACTACCCCGATCGCAGCAGCTTAATTTGTATAGTCGTCCAACCCATTTCGTTTACAAGAGTCCAAAAGCCGAGCTCGGGAGCCGTATTTTCGCAGGTGCTCTTCCTCGACTTCAACAGTATTTGACTCCTTTCATCTCAACGTCGTTTTTATGAATCTTTGCTCTAATGTTGCTCAATGATCCGTGTGCTCTTGGGGGTTCTTGAACCAGCGTCCCATTATCTGGCGTCATTTATAGAATCAATATTCTAAAGGCTGCCCGTTTTGCTTGCTTTGTTGAACCCTAGCTCTTCCTCCAATCGCTTTATGTCGACAGTCAGCAAGAAGAATCTACACACAAGATACGGGAGGGTTCAGTCCAGTGCGCTTCAACTAACTCACGACCCAGCTGTCAGTAGTTAGGTTGCAAACAGTAGAATACCAAAGTTCGGGTACTCAGCCACGTCTAGTTCTAAAGTTTTCGTTGGGGACAGAGATCTGAAACAACCACGAACGACACTCCCTGGTAACCGTCGAGCTCATCGTGATGAGCGAAAACTTGTTTGCAAAATTCATTGGCTGTTTTAGTGGCCAGATTGAATCCATTTGTGAGCAATCTCACTAGGTTCCTACACCAATCTACTTATACCGCCATTCCACTTCTCCCTAGAGGGCATAAGAGTTATGAAGCAAGCACCTGGTATCCGAATTTCGACGCATTAATAGAGATTAAAATTAAAAAGTAAATCCTGGATTGATTTTTTGCCACTTCCAAGAAACCCTCCCACTGTGCTCTCTGTGTGTCTCTACCTGTAGCACTACCACGACACGACAGCTGAACGGTAAAACATAAACAAAATCAAATAACAAAGGCAACAGTAACAATGTGTTGGTCCCCCCCTCCAACTTCTCGAACCTTAAATACTGCAGAAACCCAAAGAAAACACCAAAAGTGTAGACCCATAATATTTTTGCTAAGTACCTATCCGCCTGTCTGATATACTTCTTCCTTCTTCCTTATATACATTTCACTTTTAATTTTTCTTTCGTTTACATTTTATTGTTTTTACCATGCCACTTGCCGCTGTTCATATTCAATTCATTTGCCCCACCGAGTTGTGCTCCCATGCTTCCACGGCTGGCAGTTGCATGCGACTTGAATTACTTGTAGGTCACCACAACGCGCGTTCTACCGCGTTTGCTTAACCGAACCAACTATGCCAGGTGTTATTATCCTTCCTTCTTTTTGCTTTAGTTTGTTGTTGTGAGTTTCCTTCGTTGAGACTCACTTCGTTTGTAAGACTCGCTGGTTGAAACTTTTGAACTATTTTTTTTTTTGCGTTCTTGATTTGTCACGCTCACTAAATTGGCCAGCTCAAGCGTGATACAAATCGCGTCGTTTCAGGTTTTTACTTGCCTTATGCCTTTGTGGGTTATTATTTGTTGTATTAGATGCATACATTCACACATACTTCTATATACAATTACTAACCACATCAACAATTGGGCCAACCGCTGGTCAATTGTGGTGCATACATATGTATGTATACACATTAGGGTGGGTTGAAACAAATGAAAAAGTAAGTTTGGTCGAAAATTGTAAAAACTTCCATAAATTGTTGAGTGTGGTTTTATTAATCATCTGTCATTCCAATAAAAAAGGAGGAGGCATTTAATTTTACGAAAAATATTCTAAAGCAGAGAGTTTTTAAACAAAAATTTGAATTAGGACGTTTAAAAAAAATTCAAAAGAATTGATGCATTGAATAGAATTTTTTTTAAATATATTGAATTTGCAAAAACTATAATAAAGTAGAGCTTTGAAAAACAACATCCTGAAATAAGACGTTTTAAAAAAATTGTAAAAAAATTATTAACAGCATTTTTTTTAAATATTTTAAATTTAAAAGAAAAATCCAAAGTAGAGCGTTTTTAAAAAAAATTCAAATACAATATTTTAAAAAAAATTGGATATAGCGGATTGATTGAGTAGGATTTTTAAATATTTTGAATTTGTGAAAATTATTATGAAGTAGAGTTTTAAAAAAAAATTCTTAAATAAGACGTTTAAAAAAAAATGTAATAAACTGATTGATTATGGCATTTTTTTAAATATTTTTAGTTTAAAAAAAAAAAAAAATTAAAGGAAGTTTAAAAAAAAATTCGAAAAAATTTCGTTTGATAAGGTTTTTTTTACTAACTTGAATTTGAAAAAATATTTTTTTTTAGATTTAAGTAGGACTTTAAAAAAAATTGCAGAAAATTAAATATTTTGAATTTGAGAAAATTTGAAGGACGTTTAAAAAAAAATTGGAAAATATTGATTGATTCAAGAAGATTTTTTTAAATATTTCGTATTTTTAAAAAATCTTCTAAAGTAGTTTTTAATATTTTGAAATAGTTTAGCCCACCCTAATACACATTGTACGTGGTGAGTATGGGATTTTACAATTGCTGTATCGTATTTCGTTTTTCATTTTATTTTATGCGACTTGTAGGCGAAACTACTGCACGGTGGAACGAGATGTCCTTAAATTCTTAAAAGTTGTAAAGCTTTTGGTTTACTTACATATTTAAGGATTTAAAGTGATTTTTATGTAATATAAATTTTCTAGAAAACAAACACAAGCATAAATGGATCACATTTTCGATTCTGTAGAACTCTGGGTCTGCATCCTGCCTGCCCATCTCTCTCTATTTTCCCTCTCCTACCCTTTGTCGCTTATCTGTTGCCCGAAAAAATTAAAAAAAAAAATGTAACAACCAACGTGCTTCATATTCGATATGATGCAACCTAACCTTACTTAACATAAACTTAACCTCACTTAATATAAACATTATGCATATTACCGTTACACTCCAATGTGTTTCGTTTGAAAGTGAGTCGTAATAATTTGTGGTCCACCAATGCGGAAATTAAAACAGTGACTTTGCATATGAAACCACTGTTATCAAATACTCATACAAGTTCCTATTTACATTTAAAACTTTCTAATCTAATGCAGTTAGTGCGAAGTCACATGCTGCACATAGTTTGAAAGCAATAAAATCAGATTGTTATCGTTAACATCAAACGACGTACGACACAAACACATACCCATCTGGGTGCACATGTATATGTGAGTTCGTATATAATTTAAAAAAAATGGTAGCACAAAAGTTAAGGTGCAGATGTGGATATGTACCCAGTAGTCACACCAGCCAAACAAATTTCGCGAACTAACTTAGTTTCAATCCCAAGCCAACTAGTTAAATACCTGGTTTTTTTTAAGGCTCTTGATAGTGTGACATGGCGATTTCCTACAATCAACCAGTTATTATTATCTTTTTATTTTATTTTATTTTATTTTATTTTATTTTATTTTATTTTATTTTATTTTATTTTATTTTATTTTATTTTATTTTATTTTATTTTATTTTATTTTATTTTATTTTATTTTATTTTATTTTATTTTATTTTATTTTATTTTATTTTATTTTATTTTACTTTATTTTATTTTATTTTATTTTATTTTATTTTAGTTTATTTTATTTTATTTTATTTTATGTTATTTTATTTTATTTTATTCTATCTTATATTATGTTTTCTGTATGCAGCGCAGCCTTAACCCATTACGCGCCACCTAAATAAACTTGAATACTTACGTTACTCATCGGCAATGCGATAAATCCAAAACATTGACAAAACTGTGGACAATAAACTTAAATATTTATTCTTTCATTATCGTTCGTGATCGTTCGTTTATTTGTACACTTAACGCTTTTTTCTAGATCGCAATCGGGCATCAATGTTTCTATTTACATTTATTTACTTCTGTACTTAAACAAATAAAATCAAATTTGACCAAAATTTAATTTATTCACACGTAAAAGAAATAAAAAAAAACGAAAAAAAGTGTGTGCATTGTAAGTTAATAAGGTAAACTCACGCGAAGACCTTGATTCGTGACAGCAAGAGTAGCGCAAAGACCATGTAAATTATAAAAATTTACATGAGCAGCTAAAAATTCTTGAAGGGGTACAGTGGAAACAGTGGGGGTGATGAGCGAGCAGCGGAGGTGGTTGAAAAAAAATTAAAATATTGAAACCTCAAATCAAATTATTGAGGAAAGATTGTATGCATTAGGGATGTTCATTTCTTGTCATACCGATTAAAAAAGCAAATTTAATTTTAGTGAACATCAATAAGGTTACTACTGATTTTCCTGAAACTGTTTTCCCGTTTAAAATTTTTTTTTTAAATAATTTCCAAATTTTAGAACATCCCTAATATTCATTTCTCTCTAGTACGACCACTGTAGCATTTTGCTAAATAGCGTTTGATTAGCAGCTACCACCACAATTCCGCCATTCTTTAGGCATTTTATTGGTCGCGCCAAAATACTTGTAGTTCGTCTGCGTCAATGAATCGGTTAACCCCTTCACCGCCGCAAGCGTCTTGTGCGGCAAACTTAAATTTGCACTTGTTCTTAAATTTACTCGCCTTTTCGTCACTCATTTGCTGGTTGTTGCTGCTGTCTGCAACGCCTTCACTCGTTCGTCACTCAAGCCCAACCTCTTGCGATTTCAAGTCTAATGGTGATTGGTGTTTGTAATTAAAATTCGTAGGCCTGCAATAAATGAGTAATGAAAGAGTATAAACAGTGACTTTTTCGTATGTAGGTGGACGTTTTTCTATGGAAAATCCAATTAAGCAAAAGAAATATTTTTCGAAATAATATGAAACGACACAATTTTTTAAAATACTTAAGTGCCTTAAAAGTATTTATAACTTACCCAATGCACTTTCACACGTAAAGCGTCTGTTTGTGTTGAATCCATTGAAACGTTAAGCAAATTAGGGTAGGAAGAAACATTAAGTTAATATTGTAGTTAGAGTAAATATACAAATATTTCAAGAAGACTGCAAGAAAACGAGCTTACTTTTAAGTTTTTATATGTAGGTACCCTAGGAAGCACTGGGTAACCAAGTACATTGATACAGTGTATAAAAAAAGTCATATATCTTAAAGTGTTCGCAAAACTCTTAAAATTCATGATGTTCGAAAATTTAATCACCGAAAAAGTTAAGCAAGTACGAAGTATCAAAAACTCGTGTTGAAAACAATTAAAAATTGCAAAATTGTTGAAGTTCGAAATATTCGAAATTTCAAAAAGTCAATGTTCGAAAAATTTAAATTTCCAAAACGCAGTTGCCAGTTACTTTTACTAAGCATTATAAAAAGTATCGGTTAATTCGAATGTTCAAAAAAGAAAATTTCTTAAAGTTCGTAAAATTCGAAATTTCAAAAAGATTGTATTTCAAATAACTCGAAGTATCATAAAGAAGTGTTTAAATCAGTTTCTTACACTACTTGCATTACGCATCACAAAATATATTTTAATTAATACTTGTGTTCGAAACTGAAAATTTCTTAAAATTTGAAAAATTCGAAAAAATTCGAAATTCCAAAAAATGAAAATTTGAAAAATTTTAATAAAAAAATTGAGTTGCTATACCCTTTCGTAAATATTCAAATAAAAAAAATTCAGTTGAACTTGAAAAATTCTTGAAGTTCGGAATATTCGAAAGTTAAAGAAGTGAATGTCCGAAAAATTCGTATTTTCAAAACAAAATTTTTTTTGCTGAAATTTTTTTTTACTATTTTTCGAAATTTTTGAAACTATCGGCAAGAAAGGCAATTAAAAACGTTTTTTCCTTAAGTTATTGCTACGTTTTGAAAAATCCTCATTTTGATTATATTCGAAGTATAAAAAACTAGTGTTTTTTAGTTAAAATTGAAAAATTCGGTATGTTCGAAAAATTCGGAATATCGAGAAAAAACATTTTAAAAATATATATGAAATATTAAAAGTTATTATTAAATTTAAAAAATGTTGATGCTTCTAAAATTAATGTTCGAAAAAATATTACTTCGGTAAATTCGAAATTCCAAAACCTATTAAAACAGTCAATAGCTCAGCGCTTGACCAACTCTTAGCAACACGAATATCCTTTAAAGTTGTTAGAAATTGCAAATTTTGTTTAGTTCGAAAATTTTGAAATTTCAATAATTTGTGTTTAAAACAAAAATTTATCAAAAAAGTTTAAATTCCATCCCAACACAAAAACTACACATTTACTATTTTAATAATTTTTTTTGGTTTAGTTTTTAATATACATTTTTACAACTACAAATCTATAATACAATATATTACATTAGCGCAAATACATTCATATAAAATACAATAATGGACATTTTTGTATACAAACAAAACGAAAAATGCTACAATCTAAAAGCTTTGCATTAAAGCTTGCACGATGTGCAACAACAACTATACACTTTCTTACTTAAACTAGCAATTTTGTTCACGCTGCTTATTCAATAATAATAATTATTATTATTTTTTATTTATTTTGTTATACATATATTTTAAAGCTATAATATATTAAATATTTTTTAGGATTTTTTGGTTTTAATTTTTTTTTTTGTAATTCGTTCTAAATTCATTTAATTTTTTTTAATATTTCACAATTTCTAAACTCCGGTAGCATTTGCTACTTTTTCGCATATAAAAATATTACGTATACGCCTAGGTGAGCTAGCTAATACAAGGAGCTTTTTTCATATCAAATAGGGACTACCAACAAATATGTGTGTGTCTCATGTTTTATGCTCTTCTTTTTTTTTGCGTGTGTGTATTAGTTAGACTTTAGCGCTGCTACTTTACATTTGATCAACTAGCTTTTGTTACTTTACTGTCTTGTTTTTGTTCTTTGTGCTGTGCGTGTTTTTTTGTTTGTCTGTGTTTTTTTTTGTTTTTTTTTGGCATTTATGGCACAAGTTTCTTAAATCCAGCACCTTCTTGGCCAAGTTTGAGCTCTTCATAAATTGTCGGATTTACTTCGTTGCATTGTGTGTTTGCATCGTTGACATCACGTTGCGCAGGTTGTGCAGTAGAACCAGAATGCGTGATGGAAGAGGTCACTGTGGGCAGCTATGTTTGGTAGTATAATAAAGGAAACAGAGTAGGATGTGAAAGGATTTAACACATATATTTAAACAATCAACAGCGACCAGTCGTGCAGTTGAGGAAACACCACGATTGTAGTTTTTAAAAGTTAGCGCCCAACACAAATATATGTACATCAAAGCGAAAAAAGAGAGGAAAAAATAAAATGGGAAATATACATATTAATACAAATATAACATATAGAAAAATATTTAAATATACAAGTAAATATATATTTGGACACAGAAATAACTGTCGGTGGATATTTTATTAAATTTCATGCAAATGTGTTTTAGTGATACCCGAACAAACGTGCAGACAGAGAAACAAAAATTCCAAAAAGTTTTGTTTTGGCCTTTAATACTTTAATCTTCTGATGCATTTTTTTTTATTACGTTTCTGTAGTATCCTAAGTAGTTATAAAATACTTGAGGCCAACTTGTATTGCCACCACTGTGTATAACGGGAATAATAGATTTTTGTGCTGTAAAATGGATCACAAACTTTAAACTAGAGATCTACCAATACATTGCTGAAAATTTCATTAAATTATTTGCAACAGTTTTTGTGTACTGCGCGAACAAACGGAAAATCAGACAGACAAAAACAATTTCAAACTTTTTTTTTGCTTCTAATACTCTAACACAGAACATCCTTTGTTTTTTTTTTTAATATTATATTCTGCAACAATATTCAAATGAAAATATTTGAAGCCAACTTTTTTTCCCACCACTGTACATATATAGAAGTTATATAATATTCCTATGCGATCAATTGGTCTCAAATTGTAATTTGATCATCTAAAAATGCATCGATGAAAATTGCATTCACTTCTGAGCAGCAGTTTTTGTGTGATGCGCGAACAAACGGAAAGGCGAAAATTCTAAAAACTGTTTCGGCTTCAATTATTTTGCCAAAGAGCGTAAAAGCTTCTTCAAAATATTAACATTAACACACTTGCAAGGAAATAGTTAGATCCCTAGACAGCATTGTACTTTTATCACTACAACAACATCATCTCAAACCCCAAACTTACCTGCACTTGCTCCAATCCTCTCGTATACGTTGGATTCTCAAATGCCACACCACTGCCCGCCTTACCGTTATGTGCGCGATGTCGCCGATAAAACACTATCGCCGCTGCAGCCAAAATAACAGCTAAAATGCTCGCCACAATACCGCTTATAGTGCCAACAGAATTCGAATATGTCGTGGCTGACGTGACATGATGATCACCAAGAGTGAATTTAACGGGTTCGGTGAGCACACTGGCGCCTAGGGAGTATAAGTGATAGTGTTGAAATAATCGATCTCAATTTTCTGAAATTTTCATTAGCTTACCAAAAGCATTGCCAGCTTTCACTACCAGCTCATAGAGCACATCCTTCTTCAATCCGTCAATATTCACTGTTGTATCCTTCACATCGATACGTCGTATCTCTGTTGTATTTTGCATATTCGTCGCATTAGCGACCACACCATCACTACTGGATTCACTGGAATCGGTGCCGAGTATGGCTGCTTCGTGATAAAATATCCGATAACCATCGATCATGTTCGGGTTCTTTTGTGGTGGATTCCAGCTGAGGAGGAAAAGAAGTAGAAGAGGATTACAATTATTTTTTTTTTTTCAGTGATAATGATAGTGATAGTGATAGTGATAGTGATAGTGATAGTGATAGTGATAGTGATAGTGATAGTGATAGTGATAGTGATAGTGATAGTGATGGTGATAGTGATAGTGATAGTGATAGTGATAGTGATAGTGATAGTGATAGTGATAGTGATAGTGATAGTGATAGTGATAGTGATAGTGATAGTGATAGTGATAGTGATAGTGATAGTGATAGTGATAGTGATAGTGATAGTGATAGTGATAGTGATAGTGATAGTGATAGTGATAGTGATAGTGATAGTGATAGTGATAGTGATAGTGATAGTGATAGTAATGAAACTCCCTCAAACACTTAACCCTCGTGCGCCAATCATACTAACCTTATCATCACCTCACTATCCGACATCACGCTGACTGCAATATTTTCCGGTGGCCCTGGCAACTTCTCTCGATTCATCTCAAAGCAACCCACAATCGTGCGCGCATATTGCAAACTGCAAACCTCCTTCGAACGCACAACATCACCACGACACCAATTCAAACATTTCCTCGGCACATTCGATTCAGCACAACAACTACGATGATCCGAACCATCAGCGGCACATTTCATCAATTTATCAAAATCGACAATACATTCCGGCCGATCCGCAATTGCATCGAAATCAATATAATAACTACAAGCGGCACTGCAGGCCGACGAAACATTCATTTGACGACAACATTCCGATACGTTACGTCCGAGCGCTGGCGTATTACGTATGCGCACCGAAACTGGACGTGTCGCCGAACCAAAAGCATTCTCCGCATGACAAAAATAATCACCAACATCGGTGGCTTGCATTTTATTGATGCGCAGTGACATTGTGTAAAGCGTCGATTGTGACTCATTCATTTTGGTGGTGATATCATAACGACCACCTGGTATAACTGGCATACGACCATCGTGATCACGCCAAAAGATGGTCTTTGGTGTAGGTTTCGCATCGACCGTGCAACGTAATTCGACTTCATCGCCGAGTGAGGCGACTGTGATGCCGGCTGCATTAATTTTTGGTGCATCTAAAGGAAGCGGAACGTGGATGTAATATAAATGCATTAACTCCCTTTCAAACATTTCTTAACTCACAGCATATATTGACTCGTCTTGTGGCCTGCATCGCCACTCCATAACCATTATCGGCAAAGCAAGAAATATGCTCCATATCGGAGCTAACATTATGTATAACGGTAACCATATGTCTCGCAGTATCCTGCCTAACTAAATGACCACCGACGTAAAGTGAAATTGTAGGCGCCGGATTTCCTAAAGCCAAGCAAAGTATAGTCATTGAGCCACCTTCGGGTATATTGTCTGTTGGATGCACGGTGGGAGGCTGAAAGGAAAAGCAGCGTTATTATAACTGCTTGTTTTAATTACAACCTTCTCTTTTACTCACATCAACAAAAGCTGGCAATGCTGGATCAGTCCACGCCACTAATGTCTCGGAGGGCAAAGATGTTGCATGTTCGCCCATAGCTTCGATGTAGAGTATATGCTGAGAGCTGGGCTTGAGGTTGCTCATACGAAGCCAGGCTACTTTGGTATCGATTGTGTTGAATTTTTCCGATTTCATTGGCTTGTGGTAGACTCTAAAAAAGAAGAAGAAGAAGAAAGTGTTATCAAACTTAAAAAGTGAATCCAACTTAAAAAGTAAGGGAGGTGGTAGCGTTTCTAGACCTGTAGAATGCCTAGGACTCTTGCCTAAGTATGCTGAAAATGAACCCTTGTAATTATTCTGGGGTCGCAGAAATGTTGGAGCACCTGTCGTGTGAAAGAAAAACCCTTCTTCGGAATCGTGGGTCTACCCCGTCTTCCTTTTCCCTATTTTAGAAATCAGTTGCTCTCTCTTTTTTATCGCTAAGTTTATCTTTCTAAACGTTTACGGGTCCAGAGTTAGGTGGGCCGCAGATTTGTATGAGTAGGATTCATTTAAAAATTATTCATTTCTTATTTAAACTCACCTGTAAGTAATCTTTTCATGCGGATGTGAGTACTCTGGTGGCTGCCAAGTTAGCTGCATCCAAGTTGCGCTGTGTGCTGTAATCGACAATGAATGTGGAGGTGAAGGTGCGCCGAAGGTGTTATTGTTGAATTTGTCTGAAAATTGTAATATAAAATTTTAAGTTGGATGAAAAAAAAATAAATTTAAAATATTCTAAAAAAATATCAAAATCTGGAGCTCGCGATCAGTTCGACTTTTTTCATAAGATAAGGCATATATTCCCCCCTAATTTATTCTATTTTCACCATAAACACGATTTTAATGTCTTTGTAAGAGAAGGGGGCTGTTGACCCCCAAGTCTAGATTTATAGGATGTATTCGAAATTTGAAATTCGCAGTCTTTGTCTATTTGGTTAGCGCAACAACAACAGCGAAAAAACTATTTTAACTTTTTTAGTAAATAAAGACGTTTTTACCAGTGACGGATGCAGGATTTTGGGAAGGGGAGATCAACATTTTTTTTTTTTTCAAATTTTTAAGCATATCTTTTATTCACTGATAGTATGACTTTTTTGATTCCGTAGGTCCAAACCCCCATCGTGAATTCGCCCCTGTTCTTGACTAATCCATACTTACCATTTTTATCATCCGTCGTATTGATTAGCAACATCGATGATGGCAAAGCGGTGCCATAACGTCCACGCGTCACCACCGTTATGCGATATAAAGCATGTGGCTCCAAATTAGTCAACATAATGTTGGTCTCGTTGGTTGTCAATTCCTGTAAGCAACAATACCAAAAATAAAATTATTATGAGCAAGCGTTTTATTTATAGTTTTTGTTGATTTCGTTTGTTGGTTGGTGGTTGCCAGCGGAATATTTTGCATTGTTGTACAAGTATTCGGAGCAGCAGCAGCACCAAAATAGTAGCAGCAACAGTGACAACGAAGGCAAATCAATTTGAAACATGCAATTGAAATTTAAAACAGTAATAGGAATTTTTGAAATTGTAATGCAATTGGGTATATATTTGGTGTGGAATACATGAAATTGTATCATAACTTTGGTTCGATGTTTGTAAGTATGAGAAGAAGAAGAGATAGACCAATAAGTACACAGAAATGATGAGAGCGATGTGCTGAGTCGATTTATCCATGTATGTATGTACGTCTGTCTGTATTTTTTTGTACTCAAACTAGTCCCTCAATTTTTGCGATCGCTGAAATTTTGTATGTGGCCGCCATTTTGTATAACATTAATCATTTATCGAAACCAGCAAGATCGGAACAATGCAACGCATAACTCCCATACAATCGATCGTTTCGATAAACGGGTTTTGGCCTGTAAGTCTTGCAATTTAAAAGCTAGGAACGTAAAACTTTGCAGGTTTGGTACTTATGATATATGTAACGCGCGTAGTGAAAATCACCCAGATCGGATCAACATCATTTATATCTCCCATGCAATCGATAGTTTCGATAAATGGATTTTGGCCTGTAACTCTTGCAACTAAAAACGAAGGAACGTCAATTTCTGCAGGTGTGGTACTTATAATATATGTAATGTGTGTAGTGAAAATCAGCCAGAACGGACTAACATAACATATATGTAGATCCCATACAATCGAAAGTTTCGATAAGTTATTTTTGAGCTATACATTTTTGCAATCACTACTGATTCATTAGCTCCAACGCATCAATAATTGCTAAAGCGTTTAAGTTGCTGCCCATTTAGCGACCTTCTGACTTAGGATGTCAATCTTTTGCCGAAATCATCAATGTAAATGGTGAAGCAATAGGCCAACAAAAAAAAATAATAAATTAAAAAAAGTCAAGTAAACACACACAAAAGATAAAACGAGTGACATAACATTACTGCAGCACAAACCAAATTGAGCACAACTGGCTGCTGTGCCATTGACTTAGTTTCAATATTTGTAAAACGGTGTGGCTTGTTTGCGGTAAAGCAATTTGCGCATGAGCCACCGCACACTTTAAACGTGAACAATTGTGCGCGCACTCTAAGTAATATAATGTAATGTGTAAAAATTTGTTGTTGTGTTAAATTTGTTGTATTTTGGCACATAATATTGATGTGCTATCGCTGATATAACACAAACGTAACGAAAAAAAAAAAACTAAGATAAAAACAACAACTTCATGAGTAAACTATTATGGCACAGTGGCTGTAAAATTGTAAAATCGTGTAACCTTGCCAAGTAAGTAGCTGGCCTGCTGCCACAGCAAATTACCATTTATGACCGTTGCGCACGTTGTTGGTGTTAAGTATTATGTTATAAAAATTTTTTTTTATTCAAAGTTGTTTTTGTTGTTTACTAATATTGTAAAATAAATCGAGCTATAGCGTAACTAAATTTTTTTTTTCATCAAAACACAGCAAAAATTAAGAAAACCATCCTTTTGAATTTTCAAACCCGAAAACAAATTTGGAATGGAACTCGAAGAGTCAAGTTTACTACTGGCATTGCTCGATACCTCGATAGCAGCACTAAAAAATTTTAATTGCAAATATTTGTACTCGTAGTTTACGCATCACTGCTTTAAAATGCCTATCATGCCAAGAAGTGGTATGTTAATTACCAAAATAAACAAAAAATAGCTCCACACTTCATTAGCGTACGCCAATAATCACATTTGACCGTGTCAACTGCGCCAAGCATCACTACGAATATTTAGCGGTCAATAGCAGTGTGCGATTAAGTGCGCAAGCACATGCCAAAGTTGACCAAGAGTGACACCTTCAGCGAAGAAACAAATTCCAATTTTGGGTATTTTTTTCAATTATTTTGGAACATTTTATTCAATAATTTTGGTACATTTTTTCCATTTAGTAGCATGTTCCAAAGTAAAAAGTATTTGTCGTTCTCCAAAATACATTTAGAACAAATGCAATTTTTATAAGAAAACAGGTGGCAACTCTTTTCAGAAAATATCTTATTATTATTATATATATATATAATATAAACCAATTTCAATTTTTGAGCACAAGCTCATAATTTTTGGTAATTTTTACTTAGTTGGAAGTAGGTGAAAATCTCATACGAATGTTTCCCGTTTCAAATCATACACATTTGAAATAATTCTATTAAAAAAGAAAGTAAAATACTAGATTCATATTGGAACGAATTTCCGTCGTTCCAATATGAATCTAATATCCACCCTGTCGGAAAACACAACAACCAAACAAACGAAGTAAAATACCTTTTTTTCTATACCATCAACGAAAATTTTTCAGTGCGTCCTTAAATAATTGCAATTTCCAAATCAATAATTTAATTCTCAAATAAGTGGCAACCTTGAAAAATATTTAAAAAAAAGTTTTATTTCAAACTTCTTACATGGCTGCCAACAATAAAAATAAGCACTTAAAACGCAAATTAATTTAAAGTGTCAAAGCCAAATGAAACTAAACGAGACGAGCTTTTGTTTTCCAAATCTCTACAGCTCCAGCGATTACCAGCTGTTCGAATTATTAACTTGACTGTAACCGAAAAGTTCAAGAGCAACAGTTCGCACATAATTATCATAAATTCTTATGCGTTTACTAACCTTTCAAGCTAATTGAAAGCAAAATGAAGTCAGAAGCAATGCACATAATTTGTTGTTTTAATTAATACTCACATTTTCCAACTTGGCCACAGTCTCATAGAGCGTCATGTTGTTGACTTTGCCATATTGCACAATAAAATCGATATCATCATCAACGGTCGTATCATCGACGGCTGCTTGACTGGTCGTCGTAGCGAGATCTGTAGTGACATTTTCGGTAGAGGATATATTGGGACTTTCTTTGCTAGTTCTTTTTATGGGCGTAGAATCGCTGGCTTCGAAACCAGGTTGACGCCAGGTTAGGCTAATTGAGGTATTTGTTACTGAGGTAGCGTGAACATCTTCAGCTGGGCCAGGTATGCTCTCAGTGCCTGAGAGAGGAATGTGGGGATTAATAAAAATTAAGAAAAATTAAAGAAGAGTTGCTAGAGAAATTATTTGTAAAAGTAATGACTTATGATAATTCAGTTCGAAAATAATGCTCATGAATTATTAATGGTGAGTTCGAAAACAATACTTAATTAATATTGAATAATAAAAGATCATTAACGAACAATAAATAACGAATGTATAATTAATAAGGAAAAATTAATAATTCAATAATAATTTAATGATGAACAATCGATAATAAATAAAAAGTAACAATCACGAATAATGAATACTAAATAATTCAAAATGAATACTAAATGAAAATTAATGAATGTGAGTGATGAATAATGAATATTAGCTAATGTACTAATCATAATAAATGATACAAAATGAATACTGGAGATAGAATAATGAACGAATAATGAGTAATGAATAGCTTAAAATTAGTAATGAATAATGAAGAATTTAGTAATGAATAAGAAATCTATGATGAATAAGATAAGGGATAATTAATAATGCATAACTAGTAATGTGTAGTGTGTAACCTATGAAAAATTAAAAACTAAGTTATGAACAATGAAAAGCGAATAATAAAAAAAATATTGTCGAACAATGTTTAAAGAATAATAAAGAGTAAATAATTCATAATGAATAGCATGATGAATAATGTATGAGAAATAGTATGTAATGAATAGTGCATAAAAAATATTTACTAATAACTAATATATAATCTATGTAAAATGAGGAATGATAAATAATAAATAATTTAAAATTAGTAATTAATAGGAGAATCAAAATAAATGAAAATGATGACGAATGAAATATAAAAAAGAAATAAAGTATCATGCATACAAAATAATGTATAATAATCGAGAATAAATAATGAAAAACAAGCAATAAGTAATGAATAGAAAGCACTGACAAACTAATAAGCACTAATGAATAACGAATAACTAATAATGAAGGATGCATAATGAGTAATGAATAATGAAAAATGTACATTGAGTAAATGATGAAAAATAAATAAACAGTAGTTAATAAGGAATACGTAATAAAAAGTAATGAATAAAGAACATTGACAAATGAATAACTAATGACGATTAGTGAAGCATAAATGCTGAGTAGGTAATGAATGATAAGAAATTAAAAATAAGTAATGAATGATGAATAATTAAAAACTAATAATGAAAATGGAATAATAAATGGATAATGGATAATAATTAATGAGTAATGAAATAGTAATGAATAACTAATTATTAACTATTAACTATGAATAATAAAACATGAATAGCATGAATATATTTTACGAAAACAACAACACATTTACATTACTCAATTGGCTTAAATCGAATTTTAATGAAAAACTTGTTGCTGTCATTCAGCCAACTTATATTGACATTAAGCTTTTTGCTATGTTCGTTGTCATTGCCAAGCCAAATAGTGGCAAGTTAGTTTAATAAAAATGTAGTATAATAAAACAAACAACAACAAGTCACCAATATTTTGTTGCTATAAAGCTGAGAGATCATCTTCGCTTTCAAGGTCGCTTGGCAAATAAAAGCAACGCAATGTGAGCAAATAAATACACGTATAACAACATCAACAACAACAACAAGTATAAATATTTAATCAACACCAATGTCAACAAAATACATAATCAGTGATCACCAATAACGTCACTCAAGCGTACGCGACACATCAACAATCAAGCGCACCCACTCTACTCGTACATACCACCATCATCTCACATTACTCACCTTCCTCAATGCACTGCAAGATATTGCCCGCATACGATAAACAATCGCTAGTTGTCGTGCTATTTGTGCCACTATAACTGCTGCCACTCAAAGCGCCACTATTACTGCCGCCACCATTAGCCGCAAGTGGCATCACGCCACGACAAATCGACATACATGCAGCGGGTACACCACGTCGTTGACAACAAGGCGTATGATCACGTCCACCAGCAGCGCAGCGCACAACAACAGCTGCATGGAAGAGATTAGTTTGATTTTGATTTATTTTGTTTTTTTTTTGAGTGCTTTACGTCTTCATGCATTTGGTACTCACGCATTTGTGCTCGGCAAGCTGGTCCCAGTCTCTCAATATCCGACAGTTTGATGTTGTACGAACAAAGTGGCGCACATTGATTTAACAAACCGGATGCTTGGCAACATTTTGTCATATTATAAAGTGGTTCGGGTTCATCCAAAGTTTCGGCGGGTTGTGTGCGTGTTATGAGACGTGGCGAGGGCTCACTTTTGCCGTATTGATTTACGGAGACTACATAGAACTCGTAATAGACTTCGGGCGCCAGACCTTCCAATATGAGTGGTGGATTTTTCTGTAGAATAAAAAAGTTGGAAAGAAAATAGAAAGTCCGTCAGATAAACGCTCTTGGATGGGAATTTTAAATCTTCTAATTCTTCTTTTTTTAAAAGGTTATGCGCAATTTCACCACACAAACTCACCTTCACCACAGTCAAATAATCGTCACCTTCACCTAAACGCCTGAATTTCACATGATAAGTGGTAATCGTATCAGCCAAACGCTTTGGTTTATCCCAATCCACAATAATGAATGTATCCGCCTTAGCCACGGTGCGTATCATGGTCGGAGGACCGGCTAAGACGCCATATCCTTGGAACAAGCAACTGCTGTACTCAGACATAAATCGAATGCACCTAAAAAAAGACGGAGGTTAAGAAAAGTCTTACAATAAACTCGCACACATACTCACTTGAAGAGACTAAAGTCCAAGGTCGAAACCTTTCCCGAGCACAACGGAAAGCATACAGCTGGTATACCACGCGCTCTACAACACGGCGTATGATCAATTTTATTAGCCAGACAGGTGAAAGTGATATTGGACCAAGGCGCACACACCATAAAATCAGGCAGCGTAGCCAGATCGGTCTTTTGCGGATCACACATTTTATCGAGACACATACGATGTGTCATACCTTTGGACTCACAACAGCTACGTATATTCGGTAAGTCGGGCATATGCGATTCCACAGAGGCAGAGTTTTCATCCTCAATACGTGGCATATGCACTTCGCTGGTATGCGTGAAGATGCGCAATCTTTCGCTTGGCAAACTCGAACCATATTCATTGTGCGCCGTCACCACGAGAGCATACATTGTAAGCGGTGTGAGATCTTGTAAAGTCAATGTGGTTTGATTAACGGGTACAGTGCGTATGATGGTTTGTTCAAGTGGACGTTTCTTCCACGCATACGCATTCGCAAGCTCATCTTCGTCGAAACTGTGCAGCGCCGACAAGTTAACACTATAATGTGTCACCTTTTCCGCTAATTTCGCAGGCTCCGACCAATGCAGTGTGACACGCGTCTCGGATACAAAATCAACCGCAATGCCAGTTGGTGCGCTGGGTATATTTTGTACACCCTGTAGTATACATTGTAAGCCGCTTAGCGTGTGATGTACGCATGAGACGCGCGTCTTCAAGAGATCCGTGAAGGGTGAATACTCACCACGACACATATCCTGACATAAATCAGGTATTTGTTTATCCACGCAGCAGGGCACATGATTGCGTCCATCGGCCATACAACGTACGATATTTGGGAAATCCTTCTCGCATGCTTCTGGCTCAATGCCAGTGGTACCATCGATGATGTTGTGCACATTACAAAAACCCATGCACTCGACGCTAACATTGGCGCGCTCACAACACTCGGTGAAATCGTGTGTGATTTGTGGCGCAACAGTGGGTGCGCGCCAAAACGAGCGATTGTCGGTGGCATCAAAGTGTGGCGGCACAAGATAAACATCGCTCGTCTCTGTGGTGGTGCTGATGTTGCTGTTATTGTTGTTGGACGGTAACGGTTTGACTGTGTGTGTGTGTGTTGGAAGAGAAAGAAGAGCAGCAGTTTGTAGGTAAAGAGTTAATCAAACATCTCCATCTCACTTACCTGTGAGTATGTGTATACTACGCAACACTGGATCTGAGTTCAATTCACAAATATAACTACCCGAGTCATGTGGCGTAAGTCGTTTCACCAGCAGCACCCACACCTCACCGCCTGATTCGAGTCCTTTGGGATCTGTAAAAGTTGTTGGTAAGCATTACTTGACATGTTTTAGTTTTCTTATCGCATGCAAGTTATATATACCCCCTTTCCACTCACTCTCATCATGCAGCACGCTAATGCGTGCATCGCTTGACACTCTCACTACACCGGCGGTGAGTATTTCATCCGACTTCTTCCATATCACAGTGTGATTTGCGCGATTCTCCGACACGACACATGTCAGTAAGGCGTCTTTGCCTTCGTAAATTAGCGAGGGACCACCAGTCGCTGAAAGTGGAGGAGCAATGGTAAAGTGAAAATGAACGGTTTAAGTGTTTGTGTGTTGCGTCTCACCAATTGGTACACCCGAATTAACAGTCGTAAATAAGCATGTCGATGTTGTTAGTACCACCAGCAGCTTTAACATTATTCCCATTAATAGCGGTCACCTGCAAAAATTAAAACTGAGTGGGTTATTAATTGGTTTTTGTTGGAATTTTATTAAGGTGCTGCCTCTGAGAATTTTGTTACAAGGTTGACACACATTTAAAATTTAAAAATAAATTATATTTCGTACTAAAAAGATTTCTAGATGGTGCTAACATCTAGGGTTGCCACCTAATTTTTTTCGGTGGCATTTTTTTTATGTAATACGAATTTGAATATACTAATAAATGTATCGAACGATTTTTTACATCAATGTTCAACAAAAAATTGTTTCGATATGGTTACCAGCTAGAGTTGCCACCCAATCCTTTTGTTTTTTTTTTTTGTAAAGCTACTATTATCTCGAAAACGACTTGACTCACTTGCATGAACTTGCGTATTTATGCTAAATTAATAGGATATTTTCACCGGATTGCCACTTATCTGAATTTTGTTTCGAATAACATGATAACGTCTGTACAGATGAGTATGTTGAACCAATTATAATATTTTGTCTTCCATGATTCTGATATCTCAATCAGGGATAAACCCTTAAAAAATATATTGCCTTTATATCTAATATTTGTTAATAATAATAGAAAAGTATATTTCACTAAAAAGTTCAAGGGTTAAGGCATTTATTTTCAACCACTGCGCAGTATAGTAAGCAACTAATCGTTTAACTATGCAAGTAATTTGAGGCTTAAGAGCTCCATCGTCTTATGCTTTTACTTGGAATGTCTTGAAAAAGGTCAACACCAAGTCTTCAACCCACAATTTTTTCTTTGCAATAAGGTGGAGAAACTAAGGTTCCAGTAATAAGTATCAGTACGTGATACTGTTTTGTTGTGTATACATTAGTTAGTAATGCTTACATACCCCGCATGGGCTGTTGCAATCGAACTAGCTCACACTAAGCTAGCAAAGGAATTTGTTGTAGTCGTATTTCTGTGCGAAAGTTACTTAATGCAAAATATTTCTTGTTGCGTTTCTTCATTTCACATTCGCCTACTTTCTTCATAACGCTAGTGGCAAAAAATTTGTTAATTGGGTTAGATGCTCACTGCTAAAGAGGGCAACTTAAGTCAATCCCACCTTCTTTAGACACTATACATTGGACTAGTCCAAAAAAAATCTTTTTTTTAAGTTATATTGTATTTTTTTTTTTTTGGATGTCGAAAAAAAAATGTTCCCAATTTCTTTGGACACTATACTTTTGAATGCCGAGAAAAAAATGTTTTACGATTCTTTGGACACTATACATTAGACCTAGCTAATTTTTAATTGTTTTGGTTTTTTTTTTTTAGAATTCCAAAAAAGAACATTTTTTTCTAACTACTATATAAAAAAAATAATTTTTTTTTAAACTTATATAGCTATTTTTTGAAAATTAGTTTTGTTAAATTTTTTTTAAAATGTCGGAAAAACAATGTACACACTTTCTTTTTACACTGTACCTTAGACCGGACTAAAAGAAATAATTTTTTTTTGTAAGTTATAATTTTTTAATATTTCAGAATTTCCAAAAAAAAATTTTTTTTTGCAAACGGAATTTTCCTTCAGAACTTTTTGTGTGGAAACTTGTGATGCTACCAAATTTTGTCTCTTCAATATTTTTGCAGTTGTTAAGCAAAAAAAGAGATCAATGTTAAAAAACATAAATTAGTAATGATAGACTTTCAAAATTTAATATTATTATACCTATACCTTTTGAAAGTATTTTTTATTTCCCACTGAGTAATAATATCAATATAATTTTAATAAAAATACCGAAACAGGGTACTTAAAAAAATGTGCCATAAAATTCTCCTAACTCGCACTAAATTATTGATTGTGAAAACAAGCAATAACCGACTAATTGATTGCCGGTTAGCCGGCACAATCGAACACAAACACCTTAACACATTCATTTTCAAATCAATGTGTGTTTTATATTACACTATGACCCCTGCTGTTGGAGTTTAACAGTCTCATCTCATTTAATATATAGCTAAGACAAGTAAATAAAAACGACTAATTGCTACTTTAGCTGTTACTAACAAAGAAATTAAATTTTTTTTGTCATTATTTTACATGCGATCTCTGTAAGGTATTTCTACATTTGAAACCTGAATATTTTTGTGATGCAAAAAAAAACGAAACGCAAAAATCTGTGAAGTAAATCTCTCACAATCATACAAAGTTTCAAGGTCAAGTGCATTCAAGCAACCCATAATCAAGTTCACGTTGGCAGTACTACCGTGCACTAAACGGTTAGCAAATATATATTTACAAATTCAAGTACTAAGACTCACATATTTATTCGTTGCTATCTTTGTATGTAGATCTTAACACTAAGGTGACCCTTTCAGTTTTATAGACACAGGTTTTTGAGCTGTAGAATCTTTACTTATGCAAATTTGATTTAACAATTTCTTGTCTGTCTTGGAATATAGAAATGTTGCTTTTCTTTTGAATTTGAAGATCATTTAAATTTATTTTTTATCTCCCATTGGTGCTACATTTTTCTAATATTGGCTGCGGTTATTATAAATCATATGGCATGACCAAAAGTAGTGCCATTGGTGCCTCTCAAATATGCTTAAGGGACGGATTCACCATAGAATCCGTAATATGCGGCAAGGAAACTCACAATACAGACAAGTTTTTAAGGAAAATTGGCATGTTTCGAATAATTCATTTATTTTTCAAATCTGTTATTAAATTACCCTAGTAAATCACCCTAGTAAACACCTTGCTTAGAAAGACAGTGCGAGAAATATCGTAATTTTGTTCGAGATGGAAATTGATTAGTTATAACAAAGTAGGGGTAATTATGTACTTAGCTCAATGTGGAAAAAATGTAGCTAATTATGTTTAAATATACCCTGTAGGAATGGTAATCACTGGTGAGACAAAATAGAAGTAGTTCCATAGAAACTAGATTTTTGCTAGTTAAAAATAATATTTAAAAAAAATTATCTCTTTTAACGGATATAAGTTTCTTAAAAAAATTAGGCTTCTATTAAAAAAAAAAAAATCTTTAGAACCAGTTTGCGCGTTCCAGCAGGGAGGGAAACATGGCTAAATCGACTCAGCTCATCATCTTGATAATTTCGGTATATTTTTTATTTGCGTAATCTCTTATTTTTCCCATAATTACAAACAAACGCATCTGTTAAGAAATAGACATTTTTCCTACAGGGCATATACTGCCTTACACATACAATTTAATGTACGATTATCAGCATATTTAAATCTCGTTTAATTTTGCCAAGTTGGATTGCTATAACATTAACAAAACTTTCATACTTAGGGCCGTTTTATCAACGCCCGCTTAAGGCTAAAAGGCAGTTTAATTGACCGAAAACGGTGAGTTTTGCGTTTAAGTATAGTTGCTTAGGAGGGCAATTAAAGTCAATAAATGATGGTAATTTTAGTACGTTGTAAAAATTTCGTTTGAAATTTTTTTTTTCGATTTTAACTATCCTAGGGTTTTCGGTATCTGACTTTACAGTACCGGAATCACGAAATCCGGATATTTGCTACTTTGCAACTGTTTAGATTGAAAAAAGTGAAAAGATTTTTTCTTGGTCTAAATAAATATTAGACCATACCAGCTCATTAGAGAATAGTTAATTAAAAAAATAAATCAGTAAATAAAAATAAGGTAAATACATTTTTTTGGAAAGTATCTGACCTTAATAATACTAACAAGTAATTTTATTTTTAATATCTTTATTTAAAAGGCCAGTTATTTTATTAATAACTAAGGGAAATCAAATAAGTTCCCTTTTTTTCGAATATTTTGAATTTTTTAAGAAATTTTATTATTAAAAAAGAAAAATTAAATAGGCTCCCAATTTTTTTATAAACGTTTTGAATTTTTACGAAACAATTTTTTGCGATTTTAATTTTTTTTTAATAATTTTTAAAATGAATCTTCCCTTTTGTATTTTTATGAAATTTTTAAATGGGTCTTCATTTTTGTGAAAAAAGTGTGTGTTTACTTTTTTTTGGGAAAAAAAAACTTGTATTTGTCGACAAAATAAATTAAAAATTGTTTTAAGAAAATACACTTTTTCTGAGCTTAAAATACAGTTTTAATTCATTTTAGTTATAGAAAATGCTACCTCTTAAAAGAAATTATCGATTATTACATACATAAATTAATGTAAAAATTTTGCTTGGTGTAGTTCCATGATTTCTTTTAAGTTTAAAGATGCCGGTGTTGCCAACCCTAATTTGAAGTTTATTACTTTTGCTACGCTGCCTCTGAAGCATATGAAATAAATTATTAAATAATTATTTCATCTATTACCACACAATTTTGTATGCTTAATTATTTTGTTTTAGCGAAATTTAATTTTACCTACTATCAAATTGATTTGATTTTGTTGAGTCAGTCAATATGTAATATTTATGCTCAAGTAAGCGTAACAATTGGGTATGCCAAACGAAGTTACTTAAATTTGTTTTACCGATTTTCCAATTTGACTATTTTTGTTTTACCCACCACAGTTCTTCAAACATAACGAAATATGATACAAACATTAATATTCTAAAATTTGATAACTAGTTATTAATTAATTATGAGAACGCGTTTCGTCTTAAACAAATATTTGCTGTGTGCCTTTGGGCAAACATTCAAATTAGATTTGTTAATTGTTTTTAAGTGCTTTGTTGATTTTATAGCTATTAACATTGCATGACAAATGACTCTTTAGACAGATTCAGACTTACCTAGCAGTCAAAAGAACTACTTGCAAACTGAGTTCAAACTAATGTGTAGGCTAAGACCAAACTAAGGAGTTGTCAATTGGAACAATTTCAGCAGAATATTCTATGAAAAATTAGAAGAGTCATACAAGTTAATGGCGGCCACCGTGGTGTGGTGGTAGAGTTGCCGGCCTACCACACCGAAGTACCGGGTTCGAGTCCTGGTACAGGTTATATCAAAAAGTGGTTTTGAAAAAGTTTTTTCAAAACGGGGTCGCCCCTCGGTAGTGGTTTGGCAAACTCTCCGAGTGTATTTCTGCCATGAAAGGCTTCTCAGCAAAAATTCATCCGCTTTGTAGATGCCGTTCGGAGTCGGCGGAAAACCGTAGGTCCCGCCAATTTGTAGGAATAAATTTCAAAGCGGCACACCACAAATTGGAAGAGAAGCTCGGCGCAAAAATCTCCTAGGAGGTTGATGATATAACTGTTGTATATCGCGCCATATATATATATATATATATACAAGTTAAGATAACTAATTATTTAATTGCAAGAGTTATGGACCAAACCTCGTTTATCGGAACATGGGAGATGTAACTAAATTCCAACAAATTATTTATGACCTTTTTTTTAACACCCTACTGGGTATATTATATACAGGTTCTTTGCTTGCTTCTTACTTTTCGGGGTTTACATTTTTTTTACTCAAAAACATGTTTGCTTGCTCTTCTGTTTCCTGTTCATCGCAAGCGTTATTTAATGAGTTGATCGTGGAAGAGAAGTTCACATTTGACTACAGCTGAGTTGATAGATTTTGTTTTATTACAAATTTCGTTCAAAAGTAAACAATTAGATGTGGCTAATAAATTGGTAGCGCCTGTCAATATAAATTAGGCAGCCATTAAATACAAAGAAAAAAGTAGCAAATGTTTGGTAATTCGTTCTCTATTAAAATGTGTTGTTCTATTATAATTTAAGGCTTTCATTTTAGTATTTTTATTTCTAATTTGAATAATTATTAATAATAATTTAGCATCATTATTTTATTTTGTGTGACAGAGTAGTGGTTATAGATTAAACTATAAATAATGGGAGAGTCTAAATTTTAGACTCTAAAATGTCAAATGCTTTAAATGTCTGATCTATGAAAAGTAGGAAAGGGCGCTTGAAAAATTGCTGCTTTTGGGAGCTTTGAGAGTTTGATCAAAAAATTAATTCAAAGGTGTCGGCTCGGTCAACTCTGCTATAGGTAACCAAGTGATCTAAGATGATACTCAGTACTTTGTCAACTAACTTGTCATTCATTTTTAGAGATACTGATCACCACTCCCTTCAGTCGAACACAACAGCTGCACTTGCTGGATGACTAACTGACTGACTGACTCTCTGTTCGCTTTTACGTAGAAATATATGTGCTGGTACTTGTACATTTTAAATACTTTTAAAAAAATTCAAAAAATTCTGCTGGTAGAAATATAACCGCACCCACACAATACAATGCAACAATCAGCTGAGCGAACACGGCCACTTAAAGAAACGTGTTGTTGCATAACAATTGTCATTGTTAAAGTTGTTCGACTAATGTTCGCTGTCACTCATGATTGTTTTCATGTTTTGTGTTTCGTTCCTCAACTTTATGTCTAAGATCTCTTAACCCTTTAAGTTTTTTGAGAAAGTCTCCATTTCGATTCCTGCTCTGATATTTTAATTACAAATTTATATCAGACCTATTAAATTTGATTAGTAATTAGTAATCAATTGACTAAACGGATTTTTTTAATTGGTAATAATTATTTTAGTTGTTTTCAAGAAAAGGCAATAATAAATTGATTGTGATTAAAAAATCATGATTTTTTACAATGATTAGAAAAAATCAAAAATTCTCAAAAGGAAATCAAAAATCGATTACTTTTGATTAATTTGAATAATCGTTAAAAATATTGATTTTTTTTTATTATTTTTTAATTATTTGGAAAATAATCATTAAAAGTTTAAAGTAGTGGTAATCAATCATTAAATAGATTCTCAGGAAAATATTCAATGGAAGCGGTAATCATTATTTAATAGATCTGATTTATATATAACTACCGATAAACCATTTTAAAAACCATATCAACCCTTCTCCCCTATCCTCCATCTGCACATCTTTGCTGTCACTTAATTCTATGACAAGTCTGTGACATTCCAAGATTTGTCGTTTTGTGATTTTCCCTTTTAAATATCAAGATTTGCATTATAATATTGTAAGTAATATATTTATCGTAATGTATGTACATATAATATTGTTCTTGTTGTTATTACTACTATTATTATTTGTTGTTGTTTTATGAATTAATAATATAGAAACTGGTTATCGTGCTGACAGACGTATTTTAAATTATTTAATAAATTTATCAGTCAAGGTCGATAGACGTTGGAAGGGCGCCTAACTAGTCCCATAGGGAAGTTCTAATGTAAGCAAAGTTGTTAGTGGGGTACGATGAAGTGGTTGTACTTAGTACCTAGTCATGCATGTGAAACCAAATAACGGAGAGAGCATTAAGGTGCTTGCAGAAAAAAAAACCCAGAGCTTCGTAATGCAATTTCAGCTACAGTCTGTCCCACTAAGAAGACCCATTTGACTGCAATTCAATTCATTTGTATTTCATTTTGCATGACATTTCTGTCTGAGTGCAATTTATTCCAATAACAACAATTAATTTGCTAAGTTAAATAAATTAACCTTCACCCACAACTGAAGCTTCATGTAATAGAATTCGCTAGAAATCGCAAAGCCAATAAATGAACTTGCAAGATAAGTCAATACAATTTTAAATGTATCACAATTTGCATACAAGAAATAGATTTTCTCGATAAACTACCTAAATGAGCTTTTAATTGTATGTCGGCTATGCGATCTTGTTTAAATGTGCAGCTGGGTATATAATACTTAGGTTCATCAGTACTTAAAGTTTACAAATTCTTACAAAAGACTTGCTTATTTAGTATTCATACGAGCATTTGCTCTTAAAACAGTCGAATTTTTTATCCACCCTAATGTACTTGCTTCATTTAAATGTTCGCCTTTTTTCACACGATTTAACGTGCATCTCGTCTTGTCAATAATTTTTTGTTTTTTTTTTTTTGTTCTCTATTCTAATACCCAATACTCGTATGAATATGTATTTTTTTTACAAATATTTTTTTTTGTTTTTGCATTTTTTCTCACACATGCGATTATTAATAATTTTTTAGTGTTTTTTTTTTAGTTCCTACACGTGTTGCTTGCCACAGCTGCAAGCAGGTGTCACAACAATCCGTTTTAATAATGTTTGCTCTCTGTTCAACATACACATATGCACTAACACATACACCCACATAATTAGATGAAAAATTGTGAATAACTACTAGGTAAACAAACTAGTTGCAACTTTTATAAATCCAAAGTGTCTTTATCGTTATCTTTATCTCTATGCCTATACCTATCCCCATATCTATCTTTATCTTTATTTTTATCTTTATCTTTAACTATTTCGAACAGCTTATTTTTATCTTTTTTACCTTTATCTTTATGTTTATCTTTATATTATTCTTATCTTCATCTTTATCTTTATTTGTATTTTTATCTTAATTTATCTTTATCTGCATCTTTATCTTGGTGTGGTTCTTTATCTTTATCTCTATTTTTATCTTTATCTCTATTTTTATCTTGATCTTTATCTTTATTGGGGACTTTATCTTTATCTTTATAATTATTTTTTATCTTTATATTTATCTTTATCTATATCTTTAACTTTAATTATATTTTTAATTTTACCTTAACTTTATCTTCTTTAGCTTTATCTCTATTTTTATCTTTATCTCTATCTCCATTTTAATCTTTATCTTTGTCTTTATATTTATTTTTATCTTTATCTTTATCTTAGTCTATATCTTAAACTTTAATTTTATTTTTAAATTTATCTTCTTTATCTTTATATTTATTGTTATCTTTATCTTTATTTTTATATTTAATTTTATCTTTATCTTTGTCTTTATTTTTAACTTTATCTTTATCGTTATTCTTATATTTATCTTTATTTCTACCTTGATCTTTATCCTTTTACAATTAGTGCCAATCCGGCCGATTTTGTTCTAGTTTCAGTATTTTGGAAGAACTACTCATAAACTACTATTTTTCGACCCAGTCCAGTATCCGCCTACATTACACAACTACATATACATATTTAAATATTTCTGCAAGTATTATTTTCATTGTTGTTTTTGCATATAATTTGCATAGATTAAAATCATAAAAGTGCTTGAAATCATTAAAATACCATAAAAAAAATGCAATAAATATGAAGCACTTGACTCGCATCACTTGTCATTCTAGTTCCAACACTTAACAGATTTTAAACGATGCACTGCACTCGCGCTTCGGTTATTATTGTTGCTGTTTTATAATTTTACAACTTACTCTTTTTTTCACTTTGCTTTAAGTACCTTACAGTGACTGCATAAATGTTCTCATGTCAATGTTTTTGTTGAACTTGAACTACCCTTTTTATATAATTTATAGCGCACGTTTAATTTGACAAGTCTGTTGGATTTTTTTTTTGCTTTTTATGAGTTTATGAATCCCTTAAATTTCCTTGGCCTTTAAAATGCTATCAACCGGTTATTGTCATTCATTTGGTAAACAGATTTCATTCAAACATTTTTATTTGCTTATAATATTTGTATTTTATTAATTTTGTATAAATTTTGTCATTTACTGCTGACATATGAACGTTCATATATGTATATCTAGTATATGTTTGTATATAGATTTCTCTAATTAGGTAAGTTATTATTGAATTATTCATAGCTGGGGTTGCAATTGACTCAAATTTTGTAGGCCTAAAGTCACGACTTGAGTGTTTTTTACCCTATAATTACATTTTGTTTCGCTTTGATGTTTAAATAAAATTACAAGTAATTTTTTTTAATTTAATTTTTTTTAAATTTAAATTGTAAATATTTCGCCGTCCCTGGGGTTATAGCTGCAAGTTCTACTTGAAGAAATTCTTTAGTAAAACGAAAAAAAAACGAGTCGCATAAAACCACACTCAATTTTCAAATCTTCACAATCTACAAAAAAATGTGTGGAGTTACCAGATTTGCTTTTTGCGCGTATATAAGTCCGTATCACCAAAATGGAAATTAAAATTTTTTTACTTCAGCACCCTGTGACAAAGTTGAAATTCCGTATAACTTTTATATTTGATCTTTGATTTCAGTGTGCGATACATTGTTTTAAAGCTGTTAACGCATGTCACATTTCGTCTATATACGATATTAACCTATTATGTCAACATGAGCTTTTATTTAAATTTATTTCAAAATTAACACCCTGTGTTTCAAAAAAATTAAGAGTAAAATAAATATAACCTTCACTAACATTTTTGCATCATTATCTGTTTAAAAAAAATTAAATTTAAAAATTATAGAGAAAAACGAATTACGATTTTTTACAGGGTGTCTATATAAGATCATCTACGTTACGCCAATTTAAAAAAAAAATTTAAGGCAGAGTATGGAATTGTGGCCTTAATAGCATAAACGGCATAACACACAATCTCTTATTATTATCATTACAATTATGTCAGCAACAACAACCATACATGGTGTATTAACACAGAAGAGTATTGAAAAAAAAAACCGCAAACATCTAAGTTGTAACAACAATCTTAACAACAGAGATTCAAACACAATTACAAAGCACACATTTACTCACACAACGATGTTTTATGTTTTCAAGGTCAAGTGCGCAATACGTCAAAATAACAAAAGAAGCAGACGAAATCAAGAAAGCAAAATGTTTGAAAAATACCCATTAAATCTAACAACAACAAAGAAAATTGTACAAAAGTGAATTTAATGTGATGGCATGCAATTTGAAGCCATTGTCGTTGACATTTATTTATTGTTTTTGTAGTTAATTTATATGACAAACGCTGTCATTTCGTAGTAAATACCGCATGACAAACTGTGGCTTCCAATTGTTGTTGTTGTTGTATGGAAGTTATGATTTCATAGACTAACATATTTTGTTGCTTTTTCGATATGTGTTGCGTGATGTCTTTTTGAAGCAATCCAAAACTATTTTTGAATTCATAAACTTTAAGAAATTTTTTTTTTTAGTTTTGATGCGATGCACTTAAACGATAATTCGGTGCCAGAGAACTGAAAGATTTTGCAAATGGATAGCTTAGATGGTATTTTTCTGAGCAGCCACCTAGCGCTGGTAGTTTTAAATTGGCGTCAGTTGGCAAGTAGAAGGGACGACTGGCGTGCTTTTTTAGAGAGCTAAATTCACTTAAACAATGAAGCAGCAATTACGAAGAAGAATAATTTGGTGAAATTTTCCTTCCTTCCCCACTCTACATAATTTTTTGTATCTTTCTTCAAATCTTTCTCTACCTTAAACTACCTTTTTTATAATTTTCTTTCTTTCGCCTTTTGTTTTCCCACTTACTTCAGTGACCCTTTCATTTAATTTTTAATTTTTATTTCAATTTTCCCTTTTCCTTTCCTTTCCTTTCCAATCCCATCTAATTTTTATGCCTCTCTTATGTCGCTCTTCCTTTCCCACTTGCTTTACATTTTCATTCACCTTTCACTTTTAGTTTTCTTTTCTCCTTGGCTTTCCGGTTCCCATTCTTCTTCTCGCTTTTCCTTCCCCACTTTCTTTACCTCTTCATTCACCTTTTTATTTCACTTTCATTTCTCCTATCTCATTCCCTTTCAACTTTCTTTGATTTTGTCTTTTTCTTTGCTAATTTGAATTACAAACAAACGAACAACCGTCAGTCAGATGGCAGTTGCTTCAAAAATCTGAAACTTACGTACGCTAGTCAAGTAACTAACAACAAAAGTAAAACCCGCAATATGCGCTAAGATTCGCACGCCCCCTATAATGCAAACCAAATATGTCAAATTAATATAAAACTCGAAAAAAAATTGTGTCGAAAAAAAACGTGAACCGAATTAATCAAACTAAAACGTTGACAACTAAAATGCAAGCAGCCAAATCAAGTTTTAAAGCAACCGCAGACCCACTTATGTAGGTATTGCTTTCAGTTGTTAACGCACTCTTAGCGTCAGTGGCAGTAGTCGTCACAGCAAACAAACACAATGCAATAACGAATTGCTGTATCGGTGCAATGGTGCTACGCTGCGCATGCGTGACGCATACTTAATTAGTTGCATAGCTAATATGTGCCGTGTGGCATATTTAGCTTTTTTGGCAAGGCAAAATTGCAGCGCAAAATAAAATGAGAAACGCGACGAACAAGGGAGCCTGGGTACGAGTGTAGGTGTATGGTATATAGACAGTTTTTTTATTACTACCTTTTTATTTTTTATTCTTAATTTTAAGGTTAGATAAGATTTTGGCTATATTAAAAGTTGTTTGAATTGAAAACAACAAAACGATTTTTAATTAATAATAAAATTTACGACTTTGTTCGAATTTTTTTACCGAAACGTTAGAATCAAGAAAAAGGGTGGTGCCACGCCCATTTTCAAAATTTTGAGTTCTTTTGCAGTTTTTTCTACAACAATAATTTGGAAGAATAAAGAATTATTTTTCCCACAGAGATAATTTTACAACCAATGTGCACAGGATTTTAATTTTTTTTCAATAAATTTTTTGCAACAATTTTTTTTAATAAATTTATTTTAACAATTAAAAAAAAAAATTCTTTGTTTTTTTTTTATTAAAAATGCAAATTCAATTATTTCTGCGGTTTATTTTATATAAATTTTTTTTTTAAATAATCATTAAAATAATAATTAGTTATAAAAAACTTCATTATTTTTTTTTAAATATTTTTTTATTAATCTTTAAAATAATAATTATTCAAAAATTAATCAAACCGGTAATCATTATCATTATTAATTATAAATTAACAGGTCTGGTTTTTATCAAAATATTACTATCTGCATATAAATTATTTCATTTCATACTTCCGCTTTACATGCGTAAAACAGTCAAAAAAAAACACTTAAAATTCCATCAACTCGCACGAGTAAACAATTTATAAATTATAACCACTAACATGTTCACACTTCATAATTTTATGCTGATGAGCTTATAAGATGATACATAAAGACAAAGAAATTAAATAATAGGAAGTACTTAAATAAACGCCAACAAATGAATATTAATTTTTGAAATTAAAATAAATTCAATTAATGATTATCATTAGTAAATATAATAACAAAATAAATGTCTATAAGTTTATCGATAAAATTTTTGGCATTTGGTAATATCTTCACAATCTTTTGGTTTCCCTCGAAAGAGAGATATTAGACTGGGCCAAAAGAAAAAAATTAAATTTGTATTATCAGTCCCACAAACAAATTCCTCAACGTCTGTTTAAGTACGCACACTATCAGCTAAATCTATATAATTCCACATACGAGTTTTGCGTAATAAATACTAAAGCGTCAGAAGAAGACGAACACGTAAGAAACTATAGGAAAAAGTAGCAACGATATCAAATTTGGTCTAATGTCAAGAAACAGCTTCACTTGTCAATCAGCTGAGAAAAGTCGTCATGTCTTCCTGTATTCTCGATTACAAACTAGCGTACAGTGCTTTCTTATTGTAAAAAATTCTTTCCATTTGTTTAGCAAGTGCAACAGTGCGTATACGTAATCCATTGAATAGACACACTTCTAACCACCATTTACAACGCTTTGTTTGGCATCACTAGTGCGACAATGGGGATAACCAAAAAAGTAAAAAAAATTTAAAATAATAAAAAAATATGCAAATGCAAAAAAATTGTAATACTAAGGCACCTACTTGCACTAGAAGGAAGTGCGTTTTATTGTCTTTCTTCTGCTTTGCCTTGTGAATGTTAAGTATACGTCATGTAGGCCTCACAAGCCAAACAAAAAAATCAGCTCATGCAAATAGAATTTTACTTACATTCTTTGTTTATAATTTTTTTTTTTGTACATGCGCTGAATAGTTAATTTTTTTGTTGTTTGTGCTTTTGTTTTTTATAAGTTATGCTAAAGTGGATTCTTTATTAGACATTGTTACTATTAAAATTCTATAAAGCATTCCAATTGAGACAACCGGTTTGATTGATTATTTTCCTGAGAATGCATTTAATGATTGATTACCATTACTTTTAATTTTTAATGATTTTTTTCGATCATTTTTGATAATTTTCAATTATAATTTTTTTTTTTTTTTTTTTTTTATTATTTCAAATTTATTTTCTTTTATTTTATTTCTTTCTTTTTTTTAATAATTGTAAATTTTTTTTTAATTGTAATCTTACAAACTGCTTTTTCTTGAAAACAACTTAACTTAATGATTAATTACCAGTAGCTGTTTATGATTAGTATTTAATTAATGATTAATATGTAATGAATTAAAAAAATTGTTAATTATTTAATTTAAAAAATGTAATTGCCTGATTAACATAAAAATTTCTTATTATTTTTGATTATTTTTAATGTAGTTTAGTTGCATTTTTGATATGATTATTTGATATTAATCAATTAGTTTTGATTATTTTCAATTATAATATTAATATGAATAAGGTAATTAAATGAATGATTTTGATTAATTTTATTTACTTGATTGTGTTTCATCATATGATTGTTTTGATTAAAAAAATGCACAATTTAGTTTTGATTATTTTTTTACAACCATTATTTTTGATTATTTTTTTAAATTAATTAATTAATAATTTCTGATTAATAATCACAAAATTAGTTAATCACTAAAATAAAAAAAAAATAAAAGATATTAATCATTACTATTGTTAATGATAAATATTATGTTTCATTTCAGTTTTGTTTGTTTTTTGGTAATTCGACTTTGGGCAGGAAATCATGTTTTACATTTTCAGCATTTTTACCTTTTTTTTATCAATTTATCAATACAAAGTTCTTTCTTATTGGCAATTCATTGTAAAGCGAACTAGCTAAACAGGCAGAAGGCCGTCAAGGCGGTCAACTTAAATTACAAAGAATTGTACCGTTAGCAAATACAACAATAACTAACGTAACCAGTGAGCTGAACGTATTCAAGGTGATATTCAAGGGAGAAGAGATACCGTTGGGTAGCATACACAACTCGTTGTGGAAAGGTGAGAGGAGAAGAGCGCTGTGGAAAACAAGAACATTTGCTGACAATCAGAGAGAGACTAAAGAATTTTAATAAAAATTAATACGATACCAAGTAACTAAACATATGTTCGACTTAAATCCAAAGTTATGTATATACCCAGTTGTAGGCCTTATACAGAATTGTAGAATTTACAGAATTGACTCGATTTTGAGCCCAGCCCGCTTACTTAAATAAATCACATAGTCATGTGATAAATATTCAACAAAATCAGCATTGCAAGCAACGTTGAAGAGATAGCAAGTGCCAAGAGATCTAAAAAGAAATCTGTCGAATGCTCATGCTGCGCCACAGTCCCAACTAACCTACAAAGCACACAAATTAAGATAATTTGTAAAAGCAACAAGGCATTTAAAGCTTTTTGTTATGGTTGTTTTGATTGTTAGTGGCGCCATTGTATGTTCGTTTAGAGACGCTGCAGAGAGAAAAAGCGAAAAAAACGAAAAAAATATAATTTAAAGAAGAAGAAATGAACGCAAAAATGTGCCACATACTTTTTATAGAAGTAATTTAAGTAAACGCAACAATAATATTTTGCATGTTTGAATGTTAAAGGCAAATTATTACCCAACAAACAGTTGTGAAAATATTTTAAAAATAAATTTAAGGAAACTTACTTTTATAAGCATTATATAAGCATTTTCAGGAACAATTTGTTTATTTTTTTGAAGTTTGAAATACCTCACTTTAACCCTTTTGAAGCTCTACAAAATTTTAAATTTGACTCTAGAGACTTTTCAACGGTTAAAACCATAGCAACAACAACATGTTTTCCAGTACAACTTGCAATTAGTTTGCAAAAGCTTCACTCTCACTACTACTTGGTGTTTGCGCAAACAATTTTCATTTGCACAATTAGCAAGCCAAACAAACTTAAAGCGAAAAAAAAAAAAATTAAATATAAAAAAAAATATTCAAGAAAAAAGTCATAGCCATCAACAATGGTAACAAAGCCAATATAAAGCAAAGCAAAGCGTGGAGTATGAAAAAAAAAAATCTAAAAAAAAGAAATAAAATATTCACAGCAGAGCAGATAATTAATAATTCATAAAACTAACTAGCAAGTAGACGAAATCAATCAAACATGCATATTTTGCCTTTTTTTATTTTTCACAACATTATGGTGCATACGAGTCATATGGTTTTTGTTGTTGTTTTGCGTTTTTATTGCCCATTGTGTGCTAAACAAAATAGCATAAAAAATAATTTTTAAAAAGTAAATGGTAAAAACTTAAATGTGTGTGAAGTTGCAAATGCATAAGCAAATTATGATGCATGCGTACAGTGGCGAGTGTAAAAATAGCTGCATCAGTCAAAATGACATTTGAATATTATAAAAATTGTACTTCACAATTTTCCCTTGCTCAGAGCTCATGAGATGAAAACCATTTAATGGAAAATGGACACTGATAAGATGGGGAGAGGCTCTGAAAGTTATTTAGATGAGGCAGGTGCCGAAGTCTACTAAATCCACCACTCGTGCTCCCTCGTTTTTCGGATGAAGGGAAATTTACCTTCAGGCGCAATTAATTTAATAATTTACTTCTTTTTATGCATGTTCTAGTACAGAGTGTCCTACAGGGTGTTAGATTAAATTTATTTGCAAATGTGTGGTGAAAAAAACAGTTATTTATATACATATGTACATACATACATATATAGATCAACCTACCCAAGTGTGTTGCAGGTTAATTTTGCCACAGTTTTCGTTGTTTTGTTTTTGTTTTAGCTTTAATGGTCTATGCTTATCTTTGTATTTATTATTAGCTTGGTTTTTATTGCAGTTTTTTTTTGTTTAATTTTAATCGCTAATTGTTGGTGAGTTACGCGCAGATTAAACCTTCGCGAATTGCTCCAAATTTAATGCTCGAATTAAGCGCTGATTTGTCTGTATTTTTATTGCTGTGTTTTTTTTTTGCGTGATGTTATAAAATTATTGCTACACTTCCGTTGGTTTCACTATTTTTTTTTTTGTTTTTTTTGAAAATTTTTTAGCAACAATTTATGATACTTTGTTTGTTTATTCTAGTTTGCTTTTGGCGAAGTCTGTATATCTGTATGTGTATTTTATAAATATGAATTTAAAAAAAAAAAAATATTATGTATGTATATTTGAAATATGTTATTATACTTTATTGATGATGCTACCATAAATTTTCTAAATTTGTAAAAAATTAAATATGCAAAATTTTTAATCGAGAAATATTACTAATTCATGTTCTAAATTCTTTTCATTTCTTGTTATAAATTTATATATTTTTAACACAAAAATTTAAAAAAAATATGAAAATAAAAAAATAAAATATATTATATTTAAACTAAATAATAAATTAAAAAACAAACAAAAAATTGGAAATTTTTAAACGCTTATAAATTGTTTTCTTCTTGCTAATTTTTTTGTTGCTTTCCATTAAAAAGTTTGTTTAATCAAGCAGCTAAAATTTTATCTAGCATTGAATTTTTTTGTTGCTTTCCATTGAAAAGTTTGTTTAATCAAGCAGATTAAAATTTTATCTAGCATTGAATTGACAAATATTTATAAAAAAAATTATTATTTTTTTTTTTAATTTTTTAATTTTAAAATATTTTTTAATTTTTTTTTCTATTTTATTGTTTTTATAGGTATTTTATTTATTTCATTATTTTTTCAAACAATCCAATTTCAATCAACCACCAACGCACGCCAACAACAACTATTCAAAGTCATCAACAGTAAATCAGTAAATTCTCTGCAATCGATACTTAGCTGACATTAACAAACAAGAACAACAACAACAAAGTAAGTAGAGAAAAATGGCAAAAGAAAAAAGTCACATACATACAGATTTCTATTCACAGTTCTTGACTTAACTTGAGTGTTCTTTGTTGCTTTATTTTAGCGCACAGTTGAGTGGTCAGTTTAGTTGGCAAAGTCGCGCCACAACAAACCGAATAAAAGTTAACAACAAAAAGTACAAACACAAAAAAATCGTATCCACCTGCAGTCGCAATGCCATTGAGTGTTTACCAACAACTTAAGCGCATAAACACGCAATGCCAAAAGCAAATACATGCAAAATGAAGAAATCCAAATGCAAATAAACAATGAACACACACAAACACATACAAATATAAATTTTTATTTATAATATTAGTTAGAACCAAAGTCACGAAGGCGCAGCGGGGCAAGCACACAGAGGGCACGCTAATTTCGCACCTTCAAAGTACAAGCAAATGTGCGTTGTTGTTGTTTTTTGGTGCAACAATAAGTTTTATATTGCAATATTTTAAGACAGCATGTGTGTTTGTGCAACAATATTAATTGCCTTTGCCGCTTTTAATACGCTCAATGTGGTTTTTCAGTTATTTGAAAAAAAAAGATTGTTTTAATTTTTTGGCTTTTAGTTTTTGCTTTTGTTGCACTTTGAGATTTACCAATTTCCGTTTGCCACTTATGAGTTTTTTATATTTTTTTATAAATACTCTTTTCACACTTTTTTTTTGTTGTTTTTCACAATTCCAGTTTTGTAAATTTTTACGCTTTTCGGTTTTTAACTTTTTTTTAATTTTTTATTTTATAATATGTAATTTTGTTCCCTTCTTGGTAATTTAACACCTTTACTCTACGCCACCTTGATTTCGAATTTGTCTAACCGTTGATGTGTACTTGTGTTATTGTTGTTGTCTTACTGCTTATTTCACTTATTAATTGTTGTAGTTAGCTGCTTGTGCTGCTATAGCTGCCACGACGAAGCACGAATTGCGACTGAAGTCTCAACATGGTTTTGCATGTGATTTTATTAACTATTTTTTAAGCGTCGACACAGAGTTGCCATCAGTGACTGTGGTAAAGTTGAAATTTATGTTACGTATACGCAACAACCTGCGGTGTATACTGTGAGGTCCAAGCAGACCTATTAAACAATGATTACTAATCGTAATGATTATAGGTTTGGAATGATTATTTTCCTGAGAGTTCATTTAATGCTTGATTACCATTCATTTTAATTTGTAATGATTATTTTCGAATCAATTAAAAAATAATCAAAAAATATTAAAAATATCAAAAGTATTTAAAAAAAAAACTTTGTTTGAGGATTTTTATTTTATTAAGTTATCAAAATGATTCATTTTTATTATTCCTTTTTTTTTTTTTAATAATCGTAAAAAATCATTTTTTTTTTTGACTTCACCTTTTTTTGATAATTTTTTTTTAACTATCAAAAGTAAACATTTTAATCATTTTTTTATTTAATTTTTTTTTATTGTTTTTTTTTAAATAATCCTCAAAAGTCATAATTGTTTTTTAATTTTTTTATCGTAATCAATTTGAAAAAAATTTGAATAATCATTAACAATTAAAAAATTTGTCTACTAATCAATTGATGATTGACTAATTACTAATCAAATTTAACAAGTCGTAATGCAAGCGAAAAAGCTATGAATGGAATTGGTTGGTTGACTTTTGTTATGATGTGTAGTTGCTAGTTGTTATGTGAGTGTGGTGTGTTAGTGAGGGGTGAAAAAGAGAGCAATAGCGAACTACTCTCAGACTTTAGCTAAATGGCAGGCTCACTATTTAAAATGTCAAATCGCTTTTTTTTTTTTAAATAACTCCATTTTTACCAGACCAAGGTTATTTCAGTAAAAACATTAGAAATCTTTCTAAAAAAATTGCGAGCCTAGAAGTTTAGCAGAGAATCATTTCTGGCAGGAATGGATTGGAAGAAATAGATGAAGACCTGTATTGGCCATTTCGACCGGTAGGAGTTAATTAATACAAACTTCTTAATTCCCTCAAAAAATCAACATTAGTTTATGTAGTATATATGTATACATATATGTATATATACTCGTCGTCGATACTTAAGTAATACATAAAAAAGAAATGAATGTTAACAATTTTCAAAAAAAAAACAACATTTAGCCGAACTGTGAAGGCAATGACCCAAAAAATCTATGAAAATTCAATTAAAACCAGTTTTTTTTTCCATTTCGAATGCAACGAAGGCTAAATATTCACAGTCATTTAGAATTTAACAAATACGCATTTTTACTAAGCGTAAGTATCTATGTATGTATGTATGTGTGTAAGTGCGCATGCAAGTCTGTAAATGCACAAAGATTTTTGTGCTAAATTTTTTTGCAACAATCCGAATATTGAATTTTGTTCACTTTTGTTGTGTTAATTTTATACCGATTGAGAACTGGTTGTGATTACAACAAAATAAATCGCAATTCAAATTAACTCAATGCCATGGTCAAGGTCATCTTTTAAATATATGTAGTACATACATACATATCTACAGTGTAATACAGTGGCCACAAATAATTTGTAAAAACAACAAAAGTGTGTATATACAAATAAGTTTATTATATCAGTTATAGACTGATTTGAATACAAATTCGTTGAACTCGGCGGTAATTCACACATTTTTGGGGCGCATCTCTATTACAAAACAAAATTGTGAAAATTTAATTAAAAAATTACTAAATTTATTTTCTTCGTTTTAATTTTTTTTTGTAAGTTAAACTTCTTCCAATTGTATGGCGTCAGCGAATCGAATTGATTTTGGAAAGTCCAAAGACCTCTCACTCAGCGACAGCATACATACAATTCGTTCAACACGCTTCTGTACTTTTTTAATACAAATATGCAGCCCATTTTTCATTGAGGCTTAGATTTGTTTTTTTTTTTTATTTTATTAACAATTTCGCTTTTTGCTTTATTCCATTCCAATTAACATATTAAATATAAATGTTAATGAATGTCGCGACAGGTGAAAATACTCATAAAAAGTTTAGTAAAATACAACATCTAGAAAGTAAACAAAAAAAAAAAACAAAAAAACCAAACAAAATAAAAAATATGCCGATACTGATCAAGAAAAACAAAAACAATTCGGTAGCTCATTAAATACGCTATAAATATCTACTTTTTTTTGTATGGTTACGATCAAAAAAGAAAACCAAACGTAATCAAGTTGAGAACTCGTTTTAAAGAAAGGTTCTTTGAACTTTTCTCTTGTCGACATACTCTCCTAAGCGGCAAATGAATATTTATTGTCTTTTATTTATGTATATTTATGTAATTAAATGAGATAAATTATTGATGCTGGTTGTATAAGATGCAACCCTTGAATGAATTGTTTAAATATACCTGATAAAACTGAGTGAATAAACTCAAATTCCTATTGAAATATTGAACTTTATTAACACATTTTTTTTTTGTTTGCCTAATTTAAATATTATGCTGAGCATTAAGTTTACAGCGGCATTTTATAAAAACAGTTTAATCAAAGTAAATTACAATATTTTCAGCACTTAGTATATATCATGAAAAAAATATCTAAAATAATACCTTATAACCCAATTCGACCATTAATCCAGCTCCCATCTTAACCTCTAATACTTTTAAAACCGTTCTAAAACCAGCAAATCTGCCATTAACACCGCCTTATAAATCTCTTCACGATCTTCTGCATTCCCTATACCCAATACTTGCAAATCATTTTGCGTTAATGTACGAAACACCACAAAATCCACTTCTTCGATTTGAAACAAGGATCTATACCTTATCATACCAACACGACTCAATAAATACCCAACACGCGGACTCAAAGGCATTGGCACAGCATGAATCTCAAATGGTTTTGCATAGCGACGTTGTAATTCCTTTAAACGCAATTTACGGCTACGACGTCGTTCAGACAAATTACTGGACTTAGTAGCACATTTACTGGTTCCTTCTACACTGTTACAGCACTTATTATTGTTGCCTGCAACATAATTACACTGTGTTGGTACTTCAAGACGTGTGAAGAGATTACATGGCTGCGACGACGAGGTACGTGGGGAACGTAAGCGTCTTAAGCCAGCTAAAGGTGAGCCACGACGCTGCGGTGTTTTGCTGTAATGTTGTTGCTGAGGTGGTGCAAGTCGACCATTAATAGTTGTTGGTCTTGATATATTTGCTGGGGAGTATGAGATTTTTGGGCTTAATAGTGATGCCAGTGGTGAGCCACAACATTGTGGTGTTTTGCTGTAATGTTGCTGCTGGGGTGGTGGTGCAAGACGATCATTAACAATTGTTGGTGTTGTTGCTTTGGAAATATTTGCTGGCGAAAACGAGAATGCAGGACTAAGTAATATTGAATTTGGAGTCAACAGCTTTGGTGTAGCAGTAAGGCGCCGTAGCAATGGCGTTAGGGTGTTGTTGTCATCGGGTTCTCCTAATTCACCACCAACATCAAAATCAAAGACAGAATCTTTGATTATAAGCGGTGTGAATGGGTTGATTGGCGAGGAGCAATCTACTGATATTGAGAAGTGCTTATTAGAAAGATTTATGAACATATTTAATAGTGATTTACCTGCTAAACTCATAGCTTATGTATTTATTTATAGATTGATGAATTTTACAAAACACAAAGAGACAAGATGTGTTCTAAATAGAGAAAATCCCAAGGAGTGTAGATATTGATAAGTGATAATCCAGAAATTAATTTTTAAACATTCTTTTATTTAATTTCAACAAATTTATTTTTTAATCGCATTTACCGTTAATTAGGGTCTATCCACACGTTAAAAGCTGATATGCAGACAGATCAGTGTGCAGTGCTGCATGTTTTTGCAGTTGGCGTAGTTTCGTGATTTTTATTGGCAACTGAAAGAAATATCAGTATTTGTTTCCTTTAGGAGACAACAGCTAAAACACAACCAAGAACTTCGGAAGAGGTGTCAAAAGACGCGTTTTGACCTCAGCATAGTGGATTACACTATGTGACCTCAGTAACAATAATCCGAAATGAGATTTTTGATTATTTGTTTGTGTGAAGAGATATCGTAATTCTTTACGTCCGCTACCTAGCGCTAATATTTATTCAAAAATGTCGGGAGTGGTATCAAAAGACGCGTTTCGATCCCAGCAATGTGAATCCGCCTCCGAAGATCCAAAATTTTCAATATTTTGGAAAATATTTGCAAATTGCCAAAAAATCACCTAGATCAAGTACCAAAAGCGGAATGTAATCCATACTATTTACATACATATGTGCAGCCATAAAGTTTATCATAACCAGACATTGACTAAACTGACCTTAAGTTTAAAATTGCTAGAAAATGTTATAGAAAAGGATCGCCAACTATACGAATCTTCCTATAGCTCCAATTGGAAGCATTGATGACTCGATGCACAAATGAATCCAGCAAAAAAAAATCGACCTACATTGCACCTATTGGGAGTATATTTGTTTAGCTTTGCCAATTGCAACTCTGTTATTTCTAATTTGACACAAATAGAAATATGTCAAGTGCTTCCCCTTCCTTCTCCTACTTTTTGACAGTTTGCTACGAAATTGGCACACAAAACAAAATGAGTGATTAGGGGAATATGGCTGACAGCCGCCCCCTCGACAGCTGTTCACAACGAAGCAATTCAGTTTACCAGAAGTGGTAGTTGCCACCATGATTACAATTTGACCTTTTAAAGTTTTATCCTACCAGCACTGTTAACATATTATGTCCAGGGAAATAATACATATGTATTCCTTACATCCTCGAATCGATTGCATATTTTGTGTATGAATTATGCGGTGTACTGAAAGAAAAAGTTTGACTCAGTTTAGCTGAACACGTTTTCTGCGGTTTCAAAATACATATTTTCCACTTTGCTTTTCTGAAAACACTGTTTCTAAACAAATTTTAAATTTGCGTGCTCTTCCTGAGCTTTTATTTTGCATTTTTTGTTTGTAATTATACTTTAACATTTAGTAATGTGCATAAATTAATTTAAAATAATATCACAAGCATATGTACGTCCATATACAAGTACCCATTCAGAGTTATTAAAATTTAACTTAGTCCCATGACCTAGGAGAAATTCTGGCGTTCGTTTAAAATTTATATTTTTAAGCCATTTGGCATTGGGCCTTATTCCAATTCCTTATAATGAAAAACGAAAAATTCGATCTATAAGGCTTTCGTTACGTATAGATTTTAACTCGTATGGTAACTCCACGGCCTTTTCGTTCTGCTCGTTCACTTTTCGTAGTAGAGATTTTAAATTTGTTTCATCCAATAAAAATGTAAAAATATGTTATAAAAACCAATTATTTTCAGTTGAAAAGGTAAGAAAAATTTAAATGAACATTTTCCACTAAAAGTGCTATAAGAATATTACAACAAAATGGCTAATATATGGGAATATTGTTAAAAAAACTTTTTGGCAGCTGTAATCCGAGCGGCTCGGCAGAGTGAAAAAATATGGTGCATGTGTATGAGAGATGGCTGAAAAAATTATGCATACGTACATTGTGTTTGAAATAGGTTGGAAATTGACCAGATAAAATCTCTTCAGTGATAATTGTGATTATAAAATGGTTAAAATAGCAAAAAATTTAGGTAACTATACAGAAAAAAAATAATGCATGGGGCAATGAGGGAAAATATTTCTGGCATGCGTTTTGTTCATTTTTCGTATATATGTTGAAAAAAGAATAACTTGATGAAATTGGAATGAAAAGGAAACTATAAAAAGGAGAGAATGATTCTCCGGTTTGTGACGATTTCGTCGGTTTTGGCGTTTCCTTTTCTTCATTTGTGGCAGTCCTACGATGAGTTGCCAGATCTCGATAGAAACAATTTTATTGGAGTATTATAGCCCGACTGCATTGGATCCAAATGGAGATATGAATAGAAAGTAATTTGATCGTGTGTGTAATTCCTTCTTCAATGCATAAGTATATCGCTGTAATTATAGTAATCGTTTTTGTGTCTATAAATAATCGTTATCCCTCGACGGCGGCAGAAGTGATACGAGAAGGGCAGAGGACAAATATCTTTTTTGTTTTTATTGTTTTTTTCATTCACATATAGAACAAAATTTAATCCGAATTGAGTGTGATTTGCTTTCTTTTCGCACCAACGAACTTTTATCATACATTTGTGTCATAGTAGTAACGTAAACCAAATTATATCTTAAAATCATATATATGGGGCGGTTTTTCAGTTTTGAAACATTCTTAAGGTTACCCAGCGCTATGCGCTTCATTTCCAACATACAGTGTGCGACAAAACTAAAGCACGAAATTTCTCATACTGCATTGTAGCGAAACTAAATTTGCAAGCGTTTATTAATTCAAGTTTTTTCTATGCTATTTACAAGTGGATATATATGTTGTTGTGTTAATAAAATAAATAACATAAAACTTGAAGTTAAACAGAAATATTAGTTCAAAAAGTAAAAGTAATCTCAAATATAGTGCGACAAAACTAAAGCACAAGGTATCCAATTGGTAAAAGAAAGTTCTAACTTTAAATATTTAGTAGAATATCCGTTATTTTTCAATACTGTTGCACATCCTCGTGGCATAGACTCAATAAGTTCGTGGAAAACTTCTGTGAAAAAGCTCTCGTATGCCTGAGTAATTTGAACATACAGGGAGTCCTTGTTGATGCAAAATTCCCGATTTATTTTCCGATCTACAATCTCCAATAGAGTTTCTATGGTGTTAAGATCTGGAGACTGTGCAGGCCACCGCATTACCTCTATTTTATTGTCCACAAACCATTCCTGGACACACCTCGCCGTATGTTTAGGATCGTTGTCAAGTTGGTAGATCCACTTCAATGGCATTTCCTTCTCACCATGGGGTAGCATAATGGTCTAGAGAACGCCTTTGTACACAAATCTGTCCATTGTGCCATTAATTCCATGAATTGGATCCAATCCGTAGCCTGAAAAACACCCCCAGGCCATTACGCTGCATCCACCATGCTTTACGGTGCCTTTGGAATATATTGGATTTAAACGCTGCCCTTTTGGCCTGCGTAGCAGCTTCAGCCCATGGTCCACATCAATTGTACCATCAGGAAGTGGCGAACTGTCCTTTTTTCTGACGAATCCAAGTTCAACATCAAAAATTCTGATGGACGCAAGCTTGTACGCAGACCTAAAGGGCAACGTCTAAACCCACGTTACTTTAAAGGTACTGTAAAGTATGGTGGAGGCAGCGTAATGGCCTGGGGGTGTTTTTCAGGCTACGGATTGGATCCAATTCATGGAATTAATGGCACAATGGACAGATTTGTGTACAAAGGCGTTCTCTAGACCATTATGCTACCCCATGGTGAGAAGGAAATGCCATTGAAGTGGATCTACCAACTTGACAACGATCCTAAACATACGGCGAGGTGTGTCCAGGAATGGTTTGTGGACAATAAAATAGAGGTAATGCGGTGGCCTGCACAGTCTCCAGATCTTAACCCCATAGAAACTCTATTGGAGATTGTAGATCGGAAAATAAATCAGGAATTTTGCATCAACAAGGACTCCCTGTATGTTCAAGTTACACAGGCATACGAGAGCTTTTTCACAGAAGTTTTCCACGAACTTATTGAGTCTATGCCACGAGGATGTGCAACAGTATTGAAAAATAACGGATATTCTACTAAATATTTAAAGTTAGAACTTTCTTTTACCAATTGGATACCTTGTGCTTTAGTTTTGTCGCACTATATTTGAGATTACTTTTACTTTTTGAACTAATATTTCTGTTTAACTTCAAGTTTTATGTTATTTATTTTATTAACACAACAACATATATATCCACTTGTAAATAGCATAGAAAAAACTTGAATTAATAAACGCTTGCAAATTTAGTTTCGCTACAATGCAGTATGAGAAATTTCGTGCTTTAGTTTTGTCGCACACTGTAGGTCTCAAAGAAGAGTATCCGACTGATAAAAGAACCTCGAAAGTGCCATGAGAATTTTTAAAGCTGTTACGAAAAGGCTTTTCATCAGTAAATAGGTAGTTCCCGCCAATTTGTGAGAAAAGTTTAGAAGCAGCATGGCGTTTTTAGTATGTCTTTTAAGCGTCCCGGGGACGATCAAATTGTTTGGCAGAACTGTTTATGTGTATGCGTGTCGTGTGCTTGTCGCTTGCCCGCACACGTTCAAACAGAAACCGTCAAACGCCATTTGCGTTGAGAGTTCGTAGTGATCGGACGTAAATATGTCTTCATCGGATGACGATTTTTTTTACTTACAACTGCAGCTTTATTAAAAAAGAAGAAAAAGAAGGGTAAAAAAAAATATGGATGAACAATATTCTTCCAGCTTTACATTCCATAAAGTTGGTAAGCATTGATAAACTTCAATAAATTTTAATATAAATTCTTTTTCGTCCGCGCAAGTGTTCATTTTGAATATCAACTCTAAACTAACACACTACAGTTTGTCAAACAAACGCGGCACGCTCAACAAAACGAGCGTCAACGCAGAAAAATCAAAAATTTTTGATTTTCATCAAACAGAGCCGACAACAAGTACGTGTGACACGAGGACCGTCTTCGGCATCACGAACACAAAAATTCTGCCAAACAATTTGATCGTCCCCGGGACGCTTTAATGCCAACCCTTCGATTTTGCTTATATACTGCATTCGTTTCTACGCAATCTGGCAGCACATAATTTTGCTTTCGCACACGACACCGACCGACTGCTACGAATTTGTTCACATATAAGGAACGGTATGAATTAATCTGGGTATTTTTACTTTTAATAAATATTAAATATAATACAACTCATTTAAACTTGATTGAAGTGCTGCTGAAGGCAATGGAGTTAAAAAGTTGCAAGAAAAATGTGTAATTTAGTAGAAAAAGTGAAAATAAGGTCGCCTTGGGGCAGTGAATATGCGAAAAAAAGTTCAGACGAAAAGAGACGAAATACCGTAAGCAGATGAAAACCGTTTATGCGATGGGAAAGAGCAAGAGGGCATGTATGAGAATTGGAGAAATCGTATAAAGTATAAATGGAAAAGAAAAACAAGAAAGGCAAATCAACAAATGCATATATGAAGAAAGAATACAAAAAGATATGCGAAGTACGGAAAAAAGTTGGAGGGGCTAATAATAAAAAAAGAAAACAATTACACTACGAATGCCACTGTAAAATAAAATGAAAAATGATGGGAGTTGAAAATAATGAACTGTGAAAGATGAGAAGTGGTGATCGCAAAAGGCAATGCAATAGTTGAATGTGGCGTAAAAAGTTATGTTGCACTGTAGTGCTGCAATAAAAATAAATAATTTATAAATGCAATTAAATAGTTTTAAGAAAATTACATTTGTCTTGCTGATTGCCTAATTGTATGAACATTTTTATCTGTAGGCGAATAGGTTTTAAGGAAACTTCACATACTTAAGGTTTAAGGAGGTCACACTTAAGTCACTATTTTTAGTTTTAAAAAGCGATAACTAATAGTACAGGCTTATTTTTGTATGCGACAACAGTCCTTGGAATATGCATATTTGACAGGAAAGTGAATTGTTAAATCGTAATGTTAACGCCAGCTGAGTGGGTGCAAAGAAAAAGTGCGTATTTCACCATCATCAAATCATCCGGCGGCCTTCGTTTGCCGCTTTGTCATATATACAAGTGAATATTACTGCGCCGGTCTGCTTCAAGTTGTTGCTGCAGAAACACAAAATGTGCAAAATACATATATTTTGTGTTCTTAAAAATGTATAGTTGAAGCTCAACAGCACTATGACTAAACATGTTGCATAAAATGTGGAAACTAGGATTGTTGTACGAATTTGTAAAAACTAATAATGGAATAGCTAATCTGAAAACTCGCACTTGAAAAGATCAAAATCAATCCTGAATATTTTCACTTGTACACCCTTCATTCTTCATATACATAGATGCACAGCCTAATTACTACATAACTAAAGTTGACTATATTCATGGAATGCAACACTTCACAATTTACGCATATGCATAATCTTCAAAGCAAAAACATGTGGAGGCACTAGTGCAAGAGCGTAACGGGCCAATACCCGAAAGTATAGTCCACACCGGTGTGTTACAGTTTAGCAGGAAGGTCTATTTCCAATACGCTCTGTTACAGCTGCCAATAGGTAGATTAACTCTATATTGCATTGTAATGCAAAGAGAGTTCTAGGGTCATCTGTGATGCCGTCGCACATATATCCTTACTGATTAAACTATTAACATTTAACATTTTTTCTATTCTTTTACTTTCAGTGTAAAAATAAGCATTTCAATATGTCTTAATTAAGTAAGATATGGAAGCAGAGCCAGAACGTATATATAATAATCCGCCAACAATAAGTTTAAAATATTTGTAAAATAGATTTGTATCATATTCAACACACATCAACTACATTACATATTCTATAATCTTAATACACTTCAGTGTGCACAATTACAAAGACATTACCAATAACAACATTGCAAGAAGAAAAAAAATTGATAAAAATTACGGAAAAAAGACACCATAAAAATTGAAGACAAAAAATGACCGAAAAAGAGATGCAAGCGCACGATATGGTGCGACGGCGCAATTGGTCGCGTGCCGTTTCGCTTTACGACCAAATATTAGCGCAGATCTCAACAGCTCCTACAATTGTCTCCGCCGCCAACAATAACAACAACTCTGCTGCCAATAATGGTAATAACACAGCATTGGCTCGTGCGCAGAAAGATCGACAAATAGCCTGCCTTTTAGGCCGTTGCGAATGTATGCTGGAACTGAGTCGCTATGAGCAGTGCCTTGCCGATGCCCGCAAGGTACTAGCGTTGCTTGCTGATCAATCATCCGATTGCTTAGCAAGTGTATCACGTGCTCGCCGGTGGCTTGTGCATGCGCTTTGTAAGCTGAAAAAATATACCGTAAGTAAAATCAAACTTGTTTCCAAATATTTTCTTCTATACTCAAAAATTGCTTTTTACAGGAAGCTGAGCAGCTATTGCGCGAGTGGATTGGTGAATTGAGTGGTCAACAAAGTTTTTTAGACATTTCCAAAACATTGGAACGCTATAAATCTATAATACAAATGATAAATGGGCACAAGTCCACGCAAAAGATCTCACAGTCGCGCCTGGAAGATGAAATGTCCATATTGGATACCAAACTTGATCATTGGGCTACTAATAATTTACCTTTGGATAAATACAGTAAACTGCTGAGTAATAAAGGACTGAAGAAAACGCGCGAAGGTGGCGGCGGTGGTAACGATCGCGGTAGCGGTGATGGCCGCGGTAACGGCGGAAGTATTGGTCCAAGCAGTAGCATTCAACATAATGGCTCCATTGGCAGTGGTGGTGGCAGCAGTAGTATAAGTAGTAGTAGCAGTAGTGGTAGTGGAAGTGGCAGTTCCACAACAATACTGCAAAAGACAACCGACCTGTTAGCTGCGATAAAGGTGACCGGCGGAAAACATGGTATGCCTACTGCGGGGATAGTTGCCGATGAGAATGACAATGCTACCTATTGCTCATATTGTGCTATTAGTTTTGAAACACGCAACGAGCTACGCCAGCATTGCCAGACTGAACGTCATCAAAATGTTATTATGTCATATGAAGGTAAGTGCGAATACTACACTTTTTAATAACCTTTACCACTCAAATTGAATGCTCTACAATATACCTTTCAAATTTGTTCTTCACAGGTCGCGATTGGAAGTGGCGTCCACCACCTCGTGGTTTTACCTTAGATTCGTATAGCTTGTGCGAAGCATATCAGGAATCGCACACTTGTCACTATGGGAATCAATGCGTCGAAGCACATGGGCAGGACGAATTGAATGAGTGGAAGGAACGTTTCGAGTATCGACGGATGCGTTTACAAAAAGCAAGTGAAAAAGAGCTCTATGGTAAATCCTACACTGAACAAATACTGGATCGCTGGATACAAGCTACAGCGCCAGAACGTATTATGTGCGAAAAAGTCGAAGGCGTGGAGGTACGTTGCGAACAAGAATTGGTCACGAGCATCAGTTCGAAGAGTTCTAAACGTGAATGGATTTTTGTGTTGAAATCAACTCGTGTGCTGCGCGCTGTTGCATTACTACAGGATGCGCATCGCAACCATTATGCCATTACAGGCATTAAATTGGATGGCACAGCGCCAATATTCGATCTGAAATCCAATCAAGAATGGGTATCTGCAACACACAAAGTGTCGGCAACTGATAAAAATGCTACTTCAGATACAACGTCCTCATCAACAAATGATGGGCAAATGTTGGAGCACAGGGTAACTATAGAATTTCATACAGATATCTATGGCACTTTTCGACAGACGGTATGCTTTGATTTGGGTACCGAACCATTGCTAGTACAACAACTTTGTGTCGATGTGGTTCCCGTTGGAGACGCCGAAAGAATCGAGGAGATAAAGCGTGATATAATACATAGTTCAGTGACCCGTTGGGATATATCTAATACGAATTTAGTTAAATTCGAAACCACTATTGGAACTCACTTGAAGACTGAAGCTTATTTGAATGATTTGAAGCATGAAAAAGAAATGCTGGAACGGTATCCCTGTCCACGTGCCCAAACATTTACACTAACGCAATCGACAATTGTTGAGAAACGGTTAACACAACATAATTATCGTTCTCGTATACATGAGCTTTTGTATGTGGAAGAGATTGCACGTTACGAACAAATAGCACGGTATAATGTGCGCACTAAATTGACTGTCACATCCAATTATATACTCACACCGGCGGGTATGGCCACCAGTACAGCGAAATTTTCATTAACAGGAGAACTTTTTGCTTTAATGCGTCTAGGGAAAGATATTTCAGAAGATACATCGGCTGGACGTTTAATATTGTCGAATTGTTCCAGCGTGTATATAAGTGCACCCGACGAAATGCACATTCTAAAGGATCGAAAACGCAATGTATACGAAGCAACTATTGAGGATAAAGGCAAAAATGTCATCTATCTAAAATTATCTGCTAAATGTGTCGAGGGTATGAGCTTGACTGCTGAAACCGAAATTGAAGTTGATATTCAATTCCAGCTTAATCGTTTACCATACTGTGAATGGCATAATGCAGTTGATAAGATAACGGATTTCAAAATTATATTTCCTGCCACCGAGAATGAACCGAATATACCATGGACACCGAAAAAACAATGGTCTGATGCATGTGAGCCAAAGTTGAATGCGAAACAGCGTGAGGCAGTAAATGCTATCACAACATCGCTCAGCATTAAATTACCACCAATATTACTTATCGGTCCATTCGGAACTGGGAAAACGTATACATTAGCACAAGCGATCAAACAGCTGTTAACACAACCTGAGGCGAAAATTTTAATATGTACACATTCAAATTCGGCTGCAGATTTATATATTAAAGAATATCTGCATCCATGGATAGAACAAGGTGTAGATGAAGCAACACCACTGCGTGTTTATTATCACAAAAGATGGGTGGCTACAGTTAATAGTGTAGTACAAAAGGTAAGTGTAATGTATACATATTTTTATGATCGCATTATCAAATAAAAGATGGGCGGGGTTGTGCTGGTCTTAATCAAGAAGATGACATGACCAATCTTATATTTAAGAAATCTCAGCTTTACTGGAGCTTATACGTTTTTTTTACAAAATAAATAAGCAAATATTTAATTTTCTCTAAAATTATATTGCAGTATTGTATAACGGATGGCGCCGGGAATTTTCGCCGCCCTACTGTGGAGGACATTAAAAAACATCGAATCGTTGTTGTCACACTAAGTATCTCAATGGAATTGGCCAATCTCGGACTGCCTAAGGGTTACTTTACACACATCTTTCTCGACGAAGCTGCACAGGCAATGGAATGTGAGGCGATTATGCCACTGGCATTAGCTAATGATAGTACACGCATTGTACTAGCTGGTGATCATATGCAAATGAGCCCCGAATTATTTTCCGCCTTCGCAAAGGAACGCAAGTTACATATATCGCTTTTGGAACGTCTATACGATCATTATCCTTCGAATTTTCCGTGTAAAATTCTACTCTGTGAAAATTACCGCGCGCATGAAGCGATTATAAAATTTACATCCGAGCTGTTTTACGAACAAAAATTGATTGCTTCTGGCAAACAGCCACGCCACGAACGGTTCTATCCACTTACCTTTTTCACCACGCGTGGTGAAGATGTACAAGATAAAAATTCGACAGCATTTTATAATAACGCCGAAGTGTATGAGGTGGTGGAACGTGTCTCAGAGCTGCGACGTAAATGGCCTATTGCTTGGGGTAAAGTGAATGATGCTAGCATCGGTATAATGACACCTTACGCTGATCAAGTATTTCGTATACGTTCGGAGTTGCGCAAGCGTCGTATGGGCGGTATTTCGGTGGAACGTGTACTTAATGTACAGGGTAAACAATTTCGTGCCGTCTTTCTGTCGACAGTGCGCACGCGTGCCACTTGTCTGCCACAAATGGTGAACGCTATGATGGGACACGGTGGGATGATGCAACATGGTATGGGTGGGCCTGGAGGTATACCAGGAGAAGATGCCGATTTTGGATTTTTAAGCAACTCTAAACTGTTAAATACAGCAATTACGCGCGCACAGAGTTTGGTGGCTGTGGTTGGTGATCCAGTAGCTCTTTGTTCAATTGGACGTTGTCGCAAGGTATGGGAACGCTTCATTGAAATATGTGACGAAAATAAATCGCTATTCGGCATCACTTGGTCATACTTGCGTTCACAATTGGATGGCGTGGAACTTAAACGGGGATATGTCTTGAATCCCTTGGCGCCAGAATTTATACCGCGCGCAATGCAGCCAGAGGCGTATTTACGTGACCAAACAGCTATGTATTTAATGGGCGCAGCGGCTGGTAATGCTGTTAATCATCACGGTGGGCCCCATCCAGGCGCGGGACCACACCATCCTGGGGGGCCGTTGCCGCCGCACGCTGCTGGAATGTTGGCGGCTGCAGCAGCTGGAGGTCAAGGTGGTTCGCAAATGCAGCAACACCATGCCGCTATGGCGGCAGCTGCCAACCATCAACAACAAATGCAAATGCAAATGTATGCACAGCATCCAGCAGCTGCAGCAGCCTACAATGCAGCAGCCGCAGCTGCAGCTATGATGAATCAAAGTATGGTCTCTGGGAAAGGCGGCGGCGGTGGACACCATTTTCCCGGCCCTACGCATGGACCGAATCATATGAATATGCGAGCGTTAGGACCTCATCCACCAGGCGGACCACAACAACCAGGGCCAGGCCCTCCACCGCCAGGACCAATGGGACAGCAGTATAACATGCGTGGACCACCGCCACAGTCAGCAGTGCATTTAGGACAACCACCACCACCACCTGGCGCCGGTGGTGGTGCACCGTCACAATTCGCTGCACAGTATATGCCATGGCAGCAAGCACAGCAACAACTTCGTGGCCCGCCGGGTAGTAATAGCGGCGCTGGCGGCAACTATCCACCACCAGGCGCTCTTCAACAATCGCAGAATCCGAATGCCAGCCTTTGGGGCCCGCCACCACAATCGAATCCATGGAGCGCACTGCCCAACAAGCAATCACAAATGCCTCCACAACCACCACCAAATAGTGTAGGGGGTGGAACTGGTGGAGTACGTCCACCACTTGGCCCACCCCCACCGAATGCACAGCAGCAACAGCAAGCGAGCGGGGGAATGCGTGGTGGTAGTGTGCCACTACAACCTCCACCACCACCCAATGCGCAGCAGCTGCGTGGAAATTCCAATGATATGGGCGGTTATATGTCAAAAAAGGGTTACGGACCACATGTTGCACCAGGTGCACCACAACAGCAACCCCCGCAGCCGCCACCACACGGCACATTTGGAGCGTATGTTGGAGGAAACGCGCCACCGCCTCCCCCTAATCAATTACAGTTAATGAATCAGCGCAATTTAGGTGGCGGCATGCCTAACGGACCTATAAGTCCCCTAGATCCATACATGCAGCGTGCACAACAAAGCGGAAGCGGTGGTCCAGCGGGCGCACCACAATCTACAGCAAATTTCTTTGGCGGAGGTGTAAACAATATTTCCGGGCTGAGTAAAGATAACAAGGACTTTCAGTTTCTTAATAATGTACATATGCCGCAACTAAATTTAGGTGTCAGCGGTGGAGGTGGCGGAGCAGGAGTAGGCAGTGGGGCTGTTAATAATCTTTTTCAACCACCGGGCGCATTGCAGCCGCCAGCACCACTTGGAAATAACAAACAACAATCGCCTTCAGCAGCACGTTTCCCACAACCGCAGGAATATGCTGCCCTATTGCCACCAAATATGACCATCTACGACATGGCTTTCGAACCGAAAGATTCCCAGTATAAGTGGTGTCTGAAGTTGCTTGAAACACATGGGCAGGAAGCAGTTCATAAGTTCACCGATGGTTTGGGGCAAGTATTAAATATGCTTAATCAACAACAGCAGCAGCAGCACGCTCAACAACAGTTGAATGCACGTGGACCACCAATGCAGCCACCACCACCACCGCCTCCCCATTTGAATGTTAATCAATTGCTGCCACGTGATCTTATGCAACAATATATGCTGCCCGCTTTAATGGGCAGTAACGGTGGTGGTGGTGGTGGAGTGGGACCGCAAGCGCCAATGCAACAGCAGCAACAACAACATCAACAGCGTAATAATCTTATCAGTGGTGGAAATATACATCACTCTTATCCATTAAATCCGCTGGCAGCCGCCGCTTTAAGCAATCAACAAGGACCACCACAGCAGCCACCACCTTCTTTACTGCCGCCACCCACAGATGAAACGCCTCCAATGGATGGCATAAATTTCAATCAGCAAATTGATTTGGCTTTTAATACGCTCTTGAATGGTGGCAACAATACACAACCGATATTACGTAACCTCTTCAGCAATCGTGGAGCGAATAGCAGCAATCTAATAAATGGTGGTGATTTTTTGCTTGCATCCAGCACATCAGCATCGTCTTTGGTTAGTACAAGCACATCGGCATCAGGTGGATTGGGTGCTCATCACGATACACCTCAGTCGCAACAACAAATGAAACTGTTTCCGGGCTTAGGTGGAGGCTCTACTGATTTGGGTAGTGGTAATATTTTGGTATCAGCTTTGCAGCAACCATTATTAAACAATATGCAAAAAGGACCGATGTTTGCCCCCATTCAACACCAGCAACAACAGCACATGCACGGCCAAACGCCACAGCAGCAACAACCGTTGGGTGGTAATTTCTTAGGAGGAAGTGAGTAAAATTTTCAATTCTTTACATATATTTTATTTTGAAAAGAAAAAAAAAAAAGAAAAAAAGACTGACCACTTTATCAAACGATTCACTAATTTTGGTTTATAAATGGTTTTTAAGCTACTAAAGGCACGCAACATAGAGATAAGCACTTTTAAAGGGAAACTGCGCTGTAATAATTATTTGCATAATTTTAAATACTTACAGATTCCCTATTGAACAGTAAGGACTATTTGCTGGGCGGCGATGACAACATATTGAATAGCAGCGCAAGCGTACCCCTCTATAGACGCCAAGCAATGGGTAATGGCGGTTTAAATAACACACTGAACAATAATAGCGGTGTCAATGTAAGCGGCGGGGGCGGTAACAACACTGGCGTGGGTGGGATAAATAGCCACAATCACAGCAATCACCACAACAACTACAATAGTGCTGGTACGCACAGTGCATCAGGTAGTGGCAGCATTGGCGGTAGCAGTAGCAATAATACTGGAAATCATCTACTACCACCACCAGAAAATATACTTACAGGCGGCACCACTGATATTCTCGCTGGGCTAAATACGAGTGCAAGCAATTTGATTGAGGCGCTGTTTCAGACAAATTCAACAACAAACAGTACTGCGCCAAGCTCAGCGTCCAATAGCACAATTACAACGAGCAAAGGACTAGTAGAGCAACAGCAACAACAACCGCCGTCATCGCATCATCAACAACAACAGCAAACTAATAGTGGTAGCACATTTCAGAAAATGTTCAATAATTATGATATTTATGGTAGTGCGCCCACGACAACACCAAAGAAATATGAATTGGATTTGTTTATGCGTGACCATACTTTAGGTGTTGGTGTTGGTGTAGGTGGTCCTACTAACAATATTAGTGGCGGTAATAGTGGGGCAGGCGATGCGCCACTTACTAATAATCATCAATCGCATTATCACAACAACAGTGCAGATAATCGTAATAGCACAACGTATGCAGCAGTGCTTAGCCAAGGCCAACATCATCAGCAGCAGCAACAACAACAACAGCATCATCAGCAGCAACACCAGCAGCAGCAACATCATCACCAGCAACAGCAGCATCATGCTGTACAGCAACAACATCACAATAATTTCCATCATCATGCTCATCACCCATCTCATCATGTCGAGCCGCCCACTAGCGGTGGTGTAACATCATCTGCAGCACCTGGCGGCGGTACCGCTGGTAATAATAGTAGTGGCTCTGGTAGTGGTAGTGGTATTGAAGTGGAAAAGGACCTCTTTGCAGCTATACGTGAACTGGGTCAAGGCACGAATGGATTCTATAACTACTTTCAATAAGACGAATTTACCCATTGCAGTCTAAAATGCTGTTGTGTACTAACACACCACATTCTCCGTAATGATGGTAAACTGGTGAATATTTTATTTTTAAATCTTGCTGTTGTTTTTGTGTGTGTTTTTAAGAATTTGGTTTGTTTGTAAGTTGTAAGCGCCATAAGCCTTGCTCGTTGCACACAACACTAACTGAAGTTGTTCAGTCCTATTGCTGACTGGTGGGTATAAAGTGAGCGTTTTGTGTTAATGCTTATATGTACTTATTTAGAGGCCAATTAGTGCGGTGCTATTTCCAAAGAGTGTGTTGGTGGTGGCGCAGATGACAGAAGCTATACTTGTAATGCAGCAGTTTTCAATTTCGGGGCGAAAAGATGCCAAATCATCAAAAGCATGGGTGTATAATTTTTCACTTTTCCATAAAGTTTAAGAATATATGTAGATTAATCGATTTTACTATATGAGCAGTTGGTAGAGCACTAAAAACTTTTTTTACGAAGTAGAAGCCATGGTAAAATTATTAGTATCCCTACTTAATAATTTATGTACTGTTTAAGCGGATAATAACAGCTGAGAAGTGGGGTTCGATTGTGGCAGAAGTTCGACTCAATTACGGCGGGAATAAATTTCAAGGCAAACTTTTCAAAAACAACGAATTTATACTTACTCAAGTTAATTCATTTGTGCAGTGCTCTAATTTTTGTGTGTTTTTATGCGAAGTATTAAAAAACATGCAGAAATCCGTAGCAATTTTTTATCAGAAATGCATTGCTATATTTCTTTACCTACCACCCTCACCTTTGAATAGTTATACATACATACATACATAGACTTCACTCAACTTAACCCTTCCTATAAAATAAGAGTGCGTGCTCTTCTCCTGCCACCTTACAACTATTTAGCATTTAGTTTTTTTTTTTACTTATTTTAGGTTTAGCTTACCGCTTTTTAATCAATACTGTGTTAAGTTTAATTATCAATTTAATTTGTAAAAATAAAAGTATGTTAATTTAAGCAGGGGAAGCGTAGCTCGAAAGACATATTGTGTAGGAAAAATAATTACAGAAATTGTAAAGCCCCCAACAAAAAAAAAAAAAACATTTTAAAAACTAAAAAACAAAAAAAAAATTGAGGACTTTTAAAAACACGAAAAAAATTAATTGAAAAATTAAAAAAAATCGAAAAAAAATTAAAAAAAAATTTTAACCAAGCGAATTTCTTGTGCAAGCGGTATGAAAACTGAAATATTAGCTCAATTCATGGATATTCCCAAATGCTTCTTAACCAAAAAAAACCGCGTAATAACATGGTTTTCATATAGCCTTGTGATGTTGACACGGTTTGCATTTACAAGTTTTCATATATTGCCTTATTTTAAATTAAAAAAATACTTTATCATTTGTAAGGTTATCCAGCCAAATGATATTTGCTTTGTAATTAGACATACATATTCCAAATTTTTAATTACTCCTACTTAACATAAGTAGGTATATTTGAAATCTAATAAGGGTACTAAATAACGGAACGAAAAAGCGTGGTGAGCTCTTAGAACAGACAAAGGCAAGGCGAATCTATATCAGGTGAACTAACGGCGGCATGCATACATACATCTGTCATGTATTTTGTTTTTCTAATATCAAAATCATACAGCGTCGAATTGTTTAGTGTCGAAATCAAAACAAAAAAAAAATAGCAACCTTGGTTGGTTAATCTGATATATATTTACCTTGGAACAGACTTTTGAGTTAGAGTAATTGACAACAATTTAATAAATACAAAAATCGGACTCTAGAATTCATACTAGCTCTAGTTGTTTACCCTTCTTTTACATAAGCAGATTTCGGACTTTAGATTCCTGTATACGATAAAACAGTTAAGTAGCTTTAAAAACATTTCCCATGAAAACTTTAAGATTTATCTGTGGGATAAAACATTTTTTTTGTGAAAAAAATTTGCCTCATTCGAACAAATAAGTTTTAAAGTTTACTTGAGAACACGGGCCCTTAAGCTTGATATTCTGAATTTTATTATTGCACGAGTTTTTGTTTTTGTTGGCATAGACTTATTACTTAAAAGTTAAACTCTACCAACAGTTATGTAATATGTATGTATGTATGCTGTTTTGAACTGGCATCTAAAAAATGCTAACCGATTGTTTAGGCCAATTCCACGCACACCGCACTATCGTCTTGTGACATTTAGCATACACACATGCGCTGCGCTGCCCACTTTTTATTAACAAAAATATTTCAATAACAATAACAATTAGTTTATAGTTTAAAATATTACTTATTATAAATATATTATACATATGTAATCCAAGAAAATAACAACAAGAAAAAATCGAAATGAAAGAATTAAATTGTAGGAAGTTGGCGAGCAAATTGTAAGATGTGAAATGAGAGCGGAATTTAGATGCTCTTTTCGCGCTCTCTCGCTCTTACTTCCTGTTGAACTTGTATGTATATTTCTCACTCCATTTGCTAGTATGTATGTAATTAATGCAATGCATGTTGACTTATATATATAATGTATGTATGTATGTATATGTAAACAATTATTTATAGAGATGGATCGATGTATTTATAACTTCATAGATATTATGTAATATGAAATATACATAGTATATTATAGTGTAGTGTATATGTATGTATTTTATATAAACGTATGAATAAGTAAAATTTAAATTAATTAACATAACATGTTGAACATAATGATGTGAGGTAAAATGTACATACATACATATACATAGCAACAGTTAATGAAGCCGTGGTGTTATTTTAGAAAACAGGTCCCAAAAATGAATAGCTCAGTAGTAGATATACTTATAAATAGTTCTCTCATTTGCCGATCAAAGTAAAAATCGCATCCCAAATTAACATTAAAAATGTTTTTTTCTGGAGCGCACAGAATACAATACATGTTCGATCCTTTGTATATTAACAATTGTGAGATGTTTGAAATGGTTCGGGATTTACTGCTCTATCTGCATACGTTACTGAGATATTTCAATTGGAACGAAGCCTAGTGTGCGCTTCCTAACCCTCATGCATACGTACAGACAAACATACATACATGCCCATGCGGCTGATGTTTGATTTTGAATGGAGGAGTTGATGTGCCAGTTATTGTCGAACTAACGTTTGTTAAATTATTTTGTGGTAAAAATGCTCCCCGGCATGAATCCGATATTACCGCCTTCTGTCACGAACCTTTGTGAATTTTAGTGGTCTCTTAATGCAGGCGCAGCTCTCACGGGTATATTTAAGACCCTTAACCACCGAGAAAAAGCCAATTTCTTTAGCTCTATCCCAAATCGAAATCCATGCGTTAGCCTATACGGTTGGGAAGTTTCTGATTCCTTTTTTTTAATTTTCGTTTTTAGAATATTTTTTTAAGATCTCAAACGTGCGTTTCCTTTTGTTACTTTTTTTTCTATAATAAAATAATTTATATAAATAAGCATCATTAATTGACTCTTAATCGCCTAGCCGTTTTTGGCTGTCGCATTCAAAAGCACGCACTCTTCACTTTTATGCTACCTAATTTGTATCACACCGTCAAATGAATTAATGAAGTTACTATGGTAATTAATATTTAAATGTAGTTTAACTTTTAAGTTTTGTATATAAAGAATTAAGAGATAATCAAATTATTTAAACTTATTAAATGTAAATGCTAAATTAATGACCATTGTGTAATAAAGCAGATTATGAACAGCACTAATGTTTCCATTCCCTGGAAATAATATCTTAAGTAATTATTATTTCTTTTAAATACCATTACAAGTAATGAAAAATATATTGTAACAAAAATGTGTAGCTCAGCTCAGTTATAAAGTAAATTTCATTTTTATTTAACAAACATTATGAACTAAAATGAATTCAACGTAGTAAAATATTAATTTTAGTTAAAAGAAATAATGTTTCCGTTCCCTGTAAGTAATTTCGCTTTTGGCATTACATTTTAAGCAATAAATAAATTCCTTTTAATTGTAGCCGTGTGTACTCACTTACAAAAATTTTGTTTCTGTAATGCTATTTAAAAAGTAATTACTTCTAGGGAATTAAAAACAGTAATCAAATCTTGTAGCTAAAGGCATTTCATGTTAATAGTTGAAGCCAGATTTCGATTAAATTTTTTATTAAAAATTCAAAAGCCGTGCAAAATTAAAAAAAAACTGTCAACTTACAAAAGTCGATGTAAAATTTTGGAAAGTTGGAAACTAGTAGCATTTTAAAATATATATAATTTTCTGAACATATTTATATTTGAAAACTGTGCCATTTCAATTTTTTTTTTTTCGAATAAAATTTTTTTTATTACCTTTTTAAAATGCTGTCTTGCACTTTCTTTAGTGAATATTAAAATTATTTTCAAAAATAAACTGGTCCGAAATTGATATTTTGACTTAAAAAAAAAATTTGGAATAAAATTAATGTTTTACCCAAACTTTCAGGTTTTTGATGAGAATATTTTAAGCTGTAATAAGTGTGTAACTACAACCATTGGTCTATTTTATTATTTACGTAATACTTTTGCTAATAACTATGTCATTTTCATGTATTCTGCACGCTATCGGGCTTCAGTTTAAAATCCTTTCAGTTCTGTTATATTTTGGGAATGTTTTGAACAAATTTCTTCGGTATTCAAACACATCGCTTCAACTCTCCTACACTTCGTGTTGCAGCTTTTTCATATCGAAGAGCAAGCACAGAATAAATTTAGATATGCAAGCAAATATAAAATTAAGTAAAGAAATTGAAAACCACCACAATTCTGCATAAAATCATCAAAGAAACCTTTTTGTATTTGAATTTTGATTGAAATTAGAAAGCTTTGGTTTATTATGTATTTGAAAGTAATTACAAAGCAAAAGTACATGCGAATACTAAAAATAAATTTCAAAAAAATAAAAAATTAAAAAGTAAAAAAAATAAGGAAAGCAAACAAAAAATTGTAAAAAGTAGTTGATATAAATTAAAGATTCGATATTTCTTAGGCGTAGACCAAATTATTTCAAATATGGCATAACTAAAATAAAAAAAATAAAATAATTTTGGAACTGCTATGTGTGTAATATACTACTTAAAAATTGATAAAAATAATTTATAAGCTTACACCAATAGAAAAATATGTATGCAAGAAAAAAAAAACTATTTGAAATACGTGCTAATGTTATAAAATAAATCAAACAACAACAAATGAGAATATTTACGTTTTACGTGAACATATATACATACATACATATATACTTACAAAGATATAAAAAACCATAAATAAATGTAAGTTTTTAACGTGTCGCCACTTGAAAAATTAGTAGTAGTAGAAAACAACAACAAAAACTACCAAAAAAAAAATGTAAAATAAAAAAGAAAACGCAAATATTGAGAAGAAAAAATTCAAAAAAAAAAAAAAACAATTTAAACTTAACACTTAGACAAAAAAGCTGTAAAATTTATAAATGATTAAAGAACTATTTCTAAGTTTAGCATAAATTTTCATAAACGTTTTCAACAAACAAAAAAAAAAAATAAGCAAAACCCTAAAAATTTAAAATGAAGTACTAAAAAAAAAAATTACTTTGCAAGTTATTATAAAATAAAATCTGTAAACAAAACAAAAAAATATGTTAGTAAATAATGAAAAAAAAACGTAAACAATTTAAAATAAAAAAAAAAAGTAAACAAAAAAATATATACATACATACATATATGTAACAGCATACATACAATGATATAAATACATTTGAAACAAAAAAAAAAGAAAGAAAAATAAAACACGTTTAGAGATATATTCTTTATGCATACATACGAGTACATACATAACTTTTTAAGTGTAAATGTAAAGTTATTTTAGAAGTGCAGCGATTTCAGCTGTGCGTGCGCTTGATGACGCAACATTTTTTTATACAACAAACCACACACACACACACACACTTATTTGTATATTTAACATGCACAATGGATCGTAACAAAACAAGGAAGTTAATCCCACAACCTCCCATATTTAATACTTTTTGTTTCAAACCCATTGTGAACATAGTATTCTGTTCACCCTAGACGTTTTTTCTATGTCTCACCATGTTTTGGCTTAGTTATTGTTGTTTGGTCTAAAATACTCCCTGAAAGTTTAAACGTGTTGCCAATGCGTACAGACCTTTGTCGAATATAAATCCGGTACCAGTACATTCTGGCAATAACTTAGTCTGCAGCAGCTGAGATTTGTATGACTCCGGAAAACCAAGCATTGCCTTTACGGCACCTTTTCATCCTGGTTAAATTACATACATAAATGTGTAAAAATTTTTAATCAAATCCCAATTCGAGGCGAAGAGTGATAGCGAAGCGAATTTAGACCCTTTTCGCCGACCTTGGCTAAATCTTATCAAAGAAAATTTGCATATTTTTCTCTATTAGAGTTCTAAATTGCAGTAATCTGGTAGAAAATTGCGAGAACAAGCCAAGCAAATTCAACTATATTCGCCTTGACTCGCTTTGGCTTTTTGTCATTCAAAAGCAATCTATTTCCCCTTGGGCAAAAAAAAAAAGAAAAAAGTGTATACGAAAAATATTGAAGATAGGAGGGTGTAACGAAATTTTGTTGTTTTTATGATACGATCTAATGCACAGATATAAAAAACACATACACGTTTTTATTATTATAAATGGTTCATTCCATGCCAAAGCGACCAATGGTTGGAAAAATAAAACCCTTTGTTTCTCGATTATTTTTCCATGAAAAAAATTAAAAAAAAAAATGTGAAACTGGTAAACGAGCTCATTTTCGAATCTAACTCAAAAAAATACGCATGAAGTAAAGATGAAAAAAATATTCGGGATCATCATGCATACCTTTCAAAGGGTGTGAGAATCGGTATGTTGCCAACCAGTAGAGGAATAAATTTAGAAAATGCTATCCGAAGTTTTAAGTTTTTAGTTCAGGAATTTGTAAAATTTCCTTTTTTAATTTAAGCACATACCAACCCTTACTCAATTTGACATGGAATGACCCCTTGGTGTATATACTATAAATATATATATTTATAATACTTTTACGAGCATATACATATACATACATATTTGTAGCAACAACACCAACACATGCATTGATTATTATTATAATTACAAATTAGTAACATTTAATAACATACATACATACATTTAAATACGTTTTATTATTTTTTTACAATTACATTATTCTTATTAAATGAGCTCCTTATTACTATTTCTTATATGTAAAATAATTAACTATAAACAAGTATAACCTTTATTACTATTATTATTATTATTATTAAAATTGAAAATACAGAAATTAATTTAAAAAACTTTAAAATTATTGTCATTTACTTCAAGTAAAAAACACTAAACACTTTATTTAAAAAAAAAAAAAAACAAAAAAAAAATACTGCAATAAAAAGTATTTACCAAAAAAAGAAACTTTGAAATGCAAATTTACAGTTGATTTTATACAAAATTATTTAAACTGAAATATCATTTCATACATTGTTAGTTATATTTGATTTTTAATCTTTATTAGTTGTTTGTGCAATGATTTTTAAAATTGGTTGGAATGTCACCCGTGCACCATATGAAGGTTAAACAAAATTCTTTTGCATCGAAAAATTCTCATTTGTCCTAAACCAAACCCCCAGGCTTGCCTGAGCGTGAAAGGCGTGGCCACTGTATGCTTGTATGATGGTGACACCCAAAATGTCAATTAAATTGCTACACTTTCGATTTGACACTTTGATTTCAGAGATCTTAAAGTCTCTTCCGCTTTTATCAGGACAAGAGCATGGTTCTTGATCGTAGCCTTGGCGCAAAACTAGTGCCCAGTGTCGTATTATTATCGTAGGAGTTCTTCGCCCTGATTAGTCGACGAAACATTTATTGCAGGCAAATGTAAACCTTAATCTCTTAACTGTAATTCAAAAAAAAAAAAACGCTTCCAGGGCTTAATTTTTACCAAAGTTAAAAATGTTTGCTTGGTTTTTATACCTTCTATCAGGTTGTACACAAATGTAGAAACATTTCGGGATCGCTAATCCAAAAGTAAAATGAGTTGAAATTCTTTTTTTTATTTTACACCACCCACATTCAACTAAAAATTGTATCAAATGCTTTCGAAGTGCTAAACAAATTAAAAAACAAAAACAAAATCAGCATAATCCATTGTGTCTAGTTAAAAATTTGAGCTAACGCTGTTAAAAAATTCAGTAAATATACCACAAAGTGTACATGTAAAAATGTGTTAGACTAATGAAGTATATAAGTATTAAAAAAAATAAATAAATATAAAAAAAACACCTTAAAAACCATTAACATACATATGTAAAACATTACGGAATATCTACATTAAAGAAAATAACGATTAAAACATTAAGAATAGCTACAAAATACTATTTATATGGATTTCTGTAATTTTAATAAAAAAAGGATAGAACTGTAACAAAATTTAAGAAAAAAGTAAGAAAAAAACTGCAAACTTTGCAAATAAAAAAGATCCCACTGGGACAACCAAAAAAAAAACTTAAGCATTTTCATATTTTAGAAAACATAGAATTCGCCGGGCCGAAGTACGCTACCCTGGGAAGCCCTTTTCACAAATTACATTAAACATTTTTATGTATTTTATTTTTATTAAGCTTATAAGAAACATTTTATAAAAGAAAGACATATTAAATCCCTTAAACTACAATTGTATACCCCCATAAATTCACGGTGTGCTCCGTAATGATTCTTTCTACAGGCAATCCTCTCAGTTATCATAGTCGCATTCACGTTTCCCAAAAATCATAAACATGACAATGGAAGTTATTTGATGAAAAAACTTTTAAATTTGTAAAAAGAAACCACTAGTTGAACCACCTATCAGAAATGTAAGCCCTCACACAGGAATACCCAGGAAGGATATATCATTTTTGAGCTCATCATATAGTTCTTGATAATCTTGATGTTCGCGCACCAGCAACGCCACTGTACCACGTTTCACACCCATAGCTGCACCTAAATCGGAACGACTTGGCGTATATGTATACGGTATGCCCTTTTCTTCACAAACAGCAGGCAAATGGCAAATGATATCGATTGGTGTTACATCGCCGGCAAAGATGCAAATGCTAGCCAAAATAAAGGATAGTTTGCAGTTTTATAATCATTCTTAATCAGTATTTGGATCAAACTTACCCAGTTTCTCCTTTGCGTATACGCGCTTGTACATCTTTCAAGCCATTGCGTAGGTATGTTTTATGTTTCATTGCCTTTTTTATAAGTTTATAACATTTTTTAGCCATTTTACGTGGCGCCATTGGTTGAGAAATGCTGTTCACAAATTTTAGTTTATCCTCATAGCTGTCTTCTTCCTTAACGGTCACATTTGCAGTGGAAATTACGGATGTATCGGGATCAATAGGTTCTGTCTTAATTTTACCCATTTTTATGTAGATTTTAACTTGAAAAGATGGCGTTTATGTTGATAATTTGTAAAAATGCAAATCTATAATAAAATACCAGCAGCAGCATAAACACGTGAAGAATTTGACAGGTAATAGGCGGCGCTGGTTGTTGTGGAAATAACGGCGTTGAATATTTTTTTTTCGGCAGGGTTGCATAGAAATATAAAGTAAGTTGTTCCGCTTAATCAGAACTTGGTACTGGTGCAGTTTAGGGGGCCCACCCAAAACTTGACCAAAAAAGCCGAGTGAGGTGTCAAAAGACGCGTATTCACGTCTAGATTTAGAATCTGAAATGAGATTTTTGTTATTTTCAACCGTTCAAAAGTTATTTGCAGTTAAAGTTCACAATTTTCTGTCATTTTCATGTGGTTGTTGTAATGGCATATTAGGCTGAGCCAAAAAAGTGAAAAAGAGTGGAAACGTGGGACGCGGAAGGACATCACCGTGGCGGTAGCCACGGCTATGGCACACACCCGGAGTTGGAATGGCGTAGCCCAGGGTTATTTTTTTGAAGCGCGGCCGAAGGCCGCCTACGCGGAATGGTGTTCTGTACATAAAAAACATGGATCACGCCTCATAACTTTTGAACGGTTGAAAAAAACAAAAATCTCATTTCAGATTCTAAATCTAGACGTAAATACGCGCCTTTTGACACCCCACTCGACTTTTTTGGTCTAGTTTTGGGTGGGTCCCCTAAACTGCACCATTACCCAGAACTTTAACAGAGTATGACCACATAGTCTGATTATCTTACAGAAGTTTTTAAAGGTTAGATAACTGATTAGGTGCACATCAAAGCAAAAAGTGACAGCTTAGAGTAAAAATTAAGATTTTGTGATAAATTGTTTTGCTAATAGAATCTGCAAGTAATAGGGGCATGGTCATAGTCATAGTTAGGGCCACTTTCATAAAAGCCGGTTAAGCCTAATCGGCGATTAATTTGACAGCTAACCATACAAAATACGTCAATTAAACTCTGGTTAGCGGTTACCGGCTTTTATGAAAGCAGCCCTTAATGACTTAAATTTAGATGAAGCTTTTTCGACAGATAGATAAAATTGTGTCAAATAGCTACAACTAAATTTAGGTCAATTTGACTATTACTATGCGTTATGGAGCTTAAAATATCATATAAATAAATATCTAAATCGAAATTTGTACGGAAAAGTGGTTAGTTTAAAATTGTAAACAAGAAAAGCTGCCACTTTTCATGCGTTCAAAATGCAACTTTTATAATACTTTTCCCCTTAGCAATAACCAAATTTATCATTTATTTATTTATATATTTAATCAACATTTGTGCGAATGTGCCAACTCATGATTAGATTATCATAGGGTAAAGTTTATCACTACTAGGGTAAACGGCCCTAGTGTTATGTGGCAACACCGGCAACACTTTTTCTCCCTTTCAATAGGTCTGGTTACACTCTTTGTGCAAACGTAGGGCGCAGGCGAAAGAAAAAAGTAGAATTCATCTTTGCGGCCAGGCATCAGTCCAGAAAATATACAAAAGAAATAAATCCAGATCGAAAATTCGCGAGAAACATCTTTAAACTAAAAAGTGTATCACATCAAAGCACGATAAACATAAAACGAATTGTTTAAAATTTGTGCAAATAAAGTTTTCGCAAGCGCTGAAAAAAAATCTTTAACGACAGAACAAAATGAGTACTGGTGGCATGGGAGAGAAAAGAAAATTGTCGTAAGTAAAGAAATGGGAAGTGGCTGCAATGGCAGCGACAGCGGCATCGAACGCGACAACAGCTTGGGAAATAAAAAGTCATTTCAATGTGTTAGAAAAAAGTGATTAATTCACTAAATAAAAATTAAAATAGTTAGTGGGCGGCTATAGCAGAGCAGTTACAAATGTGAAGCGCAAGACAGCAAAGTTAATATGCTAGCAAGTCGCAGCTGCCATACGCTGATGCGGCGTCGAAGCTGGCCGCGAAGCCTTCTTCACCATAAAAGAAATTGCAAAAAGAGTGTCTGCGGTGTGCAATCGTAGCTGAGGGACAAACGTATGAATGTACTTGACGCAGCTGTGTTGTCGTTGGCAGAGACGTCGACGTATAATTGATTTTCCATGCGTTTGTTGGCAGCAGTTAACTGCTGACAAGCTGGCGCTGGCTGTATTTTTTTGAACTGGAAGTTGAATGGGCGTTCGGCTTAAGTGGATGGGTGGGTGGTTGGTTGGCAGTGGTGGTATAATGAAAAACTAGAGTAGTAAATCTAAAAATTCTGAAGGATGCTTTGACCAACTTATAGCACAGCATAGCATTAAATAGCCGGTTTCAGTTATTTAGTTTAAATGTTGATTAAAAGTGAAAAATATTAAAAAAGGAAATAGAGCTCAATAATAGACAAGAGACAGCGTGGCAAAAAAGAAGCACCATCAATGTCCAACCTTGGCATATGTAAAAGTCGTGACTGGGGTACCTACATACATATCAATTTGTACATATGTACTTATGTACATATATCCTTATGGGCAAACAATAAGGGTGGAAATGTAGGGCTCACTGGATAAATAAATAACTAAATACGATTAAATTGTTTATCAATTTTTTTATTTTGGAATTTGTTTTTGAAATGGACTTACATCGGAAAAATATTATGACGGGTATCACTGCCCTTCGTTGTTGAAAAACTATACCAGCACTGCCCCAAGGTTCTAAAAATCCCCTGTGGTGTACATTCCATTGCGTCCAGACTTTAGGCAGACTGGCGTTCAGCTTTATAGTTTCTAGTTAATCTAACCTAATGTGGTGTGTTTCCAAATGCCGTCAAAAATTTGTTGGATCAGATCGAAAGTTTCTCATTAATTACGGATACCAGCATACCACTGAAACGATTTTGGCAACTATACACATTCCCTCTGTTGGAGGGCTTTCGAAAGGTATAAGTTCTAGAATATTAGAGATTAGTTACCACACTGGTGCATCCCCTGTTTAATCCTGCTGGATCTAAAATTCCTAATTTAGAACTAATATCACACCTTTCTGCAAACTTACAATAATTTTTAGTCAATACAAAATTTGTAAGTACATATTTGCACTCGTTTTGTTACACGTTCTTGTCCAATATACGTGTCAATGCTATACAGGCTGTGTAACAAAAACAATAAAATCGACACAACAAGATTAGTGTTTAAACAATTGTGGTACTGTGTTGCCTTATCGCAATTTAGTGCGCGCATCTATTCATTTGCAAAGCCAACAAATTACATGCTTTCATGCATACATGGAAATTCCCTTATCAACCAATCTTTTCAAGTCCTACCCACCTGTCGAATCAACACTAAACCATTAACGTTTACCTATGTATGATACGTATTTATTACATAGCGATTAAGTAAAATATTCGTAGAATAACCAAGTCTTTAGGATTTGCGTCAATAAAATGTTTGAAGCTTAGATATTTATATTCGCTGTTAACCGAAATAAAAGCATTAACATTACCAAACAATTGCGTGAAATGGTTTACCCATGGCATTCAGCTACATTTCTCCACACGAAAGTCCATATTATGTCATGTGACCTTTGGTAAAGTGAGATTAGATAGCAGTATGGCTGAATGTATTTCTTTGATTGCTTTTGTCTGTTGCGAAAGGGCTTATTGTCGTCATTTAAGGATTATGAGTATTTAAAGACAAGTAACACTCTTTTCCACCTGTTACTTAAATCCCTTAGAATGATAGTCATAATTATAACAGATTGTAAGAATTTCAACAAATGTGAGAATACAATACTGAATACCAAAGAAAATAAATTGGTCCCTTTCTATGCATTTTTGTGTTTGCTGGAAAATAATTCGCATGCCATTTGTCGTCAACTTAACCACTTTCACCATATGTATACCAACCGCTCCCATTTCATTGCCAATGCTACAAATTTACCACAAAGTTGGGTTAGAGGATTAGAAGGTAGGAAAAGGAAGGTGGGAAAAAAAAGGCGGTGCCAATTTGGCCATTACCATCAATGTCATCACCAAGGGCTACACAAAATACGCGCTGTTGTGTGATTGTAAAGTAAAAACAAAAAAAAAAAAAGAATTGTAATGCACTTGCTTTTGCTTTTGTGGTTTCTACAGTTTCGTTGCTGTTGCTGCTCTCGTTGCATCTCAGCTGCCACATTGCATGGGAAATTTATGATTTACATACTTACAAGTACAATGATTGTAAGCGAAAATAACGACGATATTTTCATTCTGCGCAATGCATTATTTTACTTAATGAGCTTATGCATGTACACAAGTATATTAGGGTGGGTACACATTTACTCAAGTCGTGGGAGTGAGATGAAAATTGTCATAATACCCTGTGGACCAGGCAAAAGCAAAGTATTAACCGTTCTACAAGTGGGCACCATTTGATAAACGTGTTGCCTACGGAAAGGTTTCTATATATCCCAAATAGGTAGAGCAGTCTCTAGCAGTTCTCTGCTAGAATGTAATAATTTTGGAGCTTAGCACAACTGATCTGTTGCTAATATCGTTAAGTCGTCTGTGGAAGAAACTGTGTTGCAAGTTTTCGTTTGATAAATTTGATCCACTCTAATGCACCTACATGTATTATCTAGTATTTAAATATATCATCGTAATTTTATATACAATCCCTTACTATATATTCACTGTAATAGTTAGACACGTTGTTGTCGGCCGGTCACTCATTCTATCGATAAGGAAATTTGCTGTTCTTGTTTTTTTTTATTTTATTTTATTTTTATATACAAACACATTCCAGCACACTGCAGTGCTGCTTTTTCGACGCTATAGTGAGTCATCAGGGGACTTCACTTGTTTCTATTTAACTAATTCAAACACACTCGCATGTAAGCATGAGTCTCGTGCAGACGTTCTTATTTAAATTAGAAAGCTTGCGTATAAATTGAACTGTCGTTTTTGCAATGTTTCTGAGTTATAATTAGGTGGGGGTACTACTTTTGTATAGAATATATGTATGTATAAGTATGTTTGCTTGTTGAAAATGTTATCATTGAGGTCAACTAAGGGTAGGTCAAGAGAGTATGCTTCTTCGCGAGGCTTATTTATAGCGAAATTTGACTTGCTCATGTTATACTTACCTTAGGTTCATGTTTTTAAGTATTCTAGCGGCGGTGTGAAAGTCAATACATATTTTCATAGCTATAAAGCCTCTCCAATCCATTTTCCGCACTTACCTCGGCTAGCTGAAAGCTTATTAAAGTAGAACGGTAACAAATTCCAAGAACGCAATCCCCTTTTTTAAGATAAAACCAATTAATTCCAAACGAGTTTTTGGGGAATATATTCGAGTTTTTGGGGAATATAGGCGAGACAACTCGAAGCTGCGGCGGGGTCAATGTTAATTTGATTTACATATATGGCTTGATTGACTGTTTCCAAATCCACAAATTTTAAGCTAAATATATAGCTTGATTATAAAATATATGAATATTATCTATATTATACGTTGCCATTAAGCGTTCAGGTATTGTACTAATAGAATTTTTATTTTATTTTGTCTAAAAAATTATATGTGTTGCGGCTAGTTGTATGACATTTTATGATTACGTAGCCATACTTAACACTATAATTAGACAATAAATCAAATGTTAAGCAATGATAAGTGTTTTGAGTGTATCGATACACAACCATTTGAACGTTACATTTTTTACCGTCGTCTAAATGACAATTACAAAATATTCTGATCTTCTTCTGAATAATGTGAATAACCTGCAATCAGTTATTTTAATGTTCTAGCTCACTCGAGGGCCATTAGTTTCACCCTTCGTCTACCCATTTTGTGGCTGCTGCGGTTAACCAGCGATGCCATCAGTTATCGCTTCTTTATATAGCATAACCTTGTATAAAAAGATATCTGAGCTGCTTGTAAGAATCATATTTTTGCTCTTTTTCACTTTGTGTACATTTCTTTTCATAGGCGGATTATCCTCGAAACGCAGCGTGGGGGACTGTTCGGAATCGCGGCGCGGAGAGAAAATGTATTAAAATATTTCTGCCAGTCAAATGATAAGGATAAGGATGAGATATATATGAACCGCATTCGCTAAAGTTTTCTCTAACATTAGAGATTTTCCTAGCTCTACGTTTTAACCACAGACGTATTTTGAGTGAAATATGTCGGCTACATTTCAAAGCGAATTTGAAATTTTAAAAGAAAATTTCATAACATAAAGGGATTGACACACCCACCATATTTGAAAAATTGCCTTATTAGGCAGTCGTCTTGTTTGATCCGGCCCTGTGTGCACTGTAATCTGAGCCATATACATATGTATGTGCATGTATTTATATGCATCTCTTTGATTTGTTTATGCTTTTTTTAAACAAAATGCAAAAGTTATGCTGGAAGTAAAGTATTTGCAAATAGCTTTAAGCCCTTTGGATACAAATAAATTTCTACATTAGACCTAATTTTATGTTAACGAATTGCAAAAAGCAAGACTGGTACATTGAAATGAATGAAAATCTAATAATTGTGAACTGCTTCATACCGAACGGGATGTAAGGGAATACAAAGAAAGCTTTTTGAAGACACGTGTAGTCAATATGTAGTTTTGATTTTCAGCTGCTGTAATTTTATCTCTTAAACATAACTAATCAATACCCTCTTTCTTTTTTTTAGTACATCGGGCGATTCTCTTTATCAAATATTGGGACTTCCTAAAACAGCTACAGCTGATGACATCAAGAAGACTTACAGAAAATTAGCACTGAAATACCATCCAGATAAAAATCCAAATAATGCCGAAGCCTCCGATAAGGTGAGTCAATTTTCCTTTCCAAAATGTATACTTTGAAATTTTGTGGCCAAAAACTTGGAAACAATATGTAAATAACATTTTTATATAAATACGTAGGACCAGATATGGTCGATTCTATCTGGGCATTCACCAGAAAACCCCAGATTGTTATTTAAATCAGCTTGTTAAATGTTCGAAAATTATTATCACACACCCTCATTAGGCTAATTCATTGAAACTATGTAGTAAACTCGCCCCCTTCCTCTTAAAATGTGTAAACATAACAAGCTTGTACGGAATTTACGAATCTTACTAAGCTTGTAAGACTATTGCCGCTTTGAATATTTGCTTTGTTATATTTATTTTAACATGTTCTTTCTTTCTTTTTCTTTAACAGTTTAAGGAAGTAAATCGTGCTCATTCAATATTGAGCGATCAGACGAAACGTAATATTTACGATAATTATGGTTCACTGGGTCTTTATATTGCCGAACAATTTGGCGAGGAGAATGTAAATGCCTACTTTGTGGTGACATCGCCTGCGGTGAAGGTGGGTCCATTGCGAAAGCACAGGATAATTTAATGAATAAAAAAATACTTTCAGAGCAAAGTTAGATTAAAGTTTAAAGATTTTGGTTATTCGTTGAAAAAAAAAAAATTCAAAGAAAAAAATTAAAAAAAAATTAATACAATTAAAAATTTTTTTTTAATAAATTTTAAATTAAAGAAATAAAAATAATTTTAAAAATTTAAAAGAAGGAAAGTAAAAAATTTACATTGTCTTTATATGTTATATTAAACAATGATATTAATTAGAAACAAACTAAAATTAATGAGAAAGAAAAGGGGAATACGCTCAAGTTCAGAAATAATAGTTTTTTATAGAACTGTTATTCTTGGAACTATTTTTAATAATTTCTAAAAGCTTATAAAAAATGTAATTTTCAATTTCGCAAAGTTATTTTGATTTTTTATTAAAACAAAAAATATTAAAATAAGAAATGTTTGCTTGTTGTGATGCCCCCGAAAGTATTTTTTATTTAAAATTTTGCTGATTTGTACTAAAATGTCTTATATATTTTCAGGCACTGGTTATATGCTGCACTATTTTGACTGGCTGTTGCTGCTGCTGCTGCTGTTGTTGCTGTTGCAACTTCTGTTGTGGCAAATTTAAGCCACCAGCGAACGAATCTCATGATCAATATGCACATTTGAATGTAAGTAACTATGATTAAGATCAAGCAACTTTTTTTTCAAAGCTATTTCTTTATTTATGCATTCCTCACATACACATTTTTTTGATCTCAAAGCGACTTGTTTTTTTCTCTGAACTTCCTAAAAAGTTACAGAAAACTAGGAAAAAATAAGAAAAACAAAAATTTGTTTCTACATAAATTTTTACTCGACGAAATTAAATGAATTCATTATTGCTAGCAGGTCAATTATTGCTATCAGGTTTTTGGCTTGCCACCTCTTCACACTAAATTCGCTCATTAACTCTTCTTGCACGATGCTTCATCCACTGTCATCAAACAAGTAACTTAAAAAGAAATCAGATGCATTTTTGCATAATTTTCATTTCAAAAGCAAAATACAGTTTTTGTTGATATTGCCTCTTATGACCCACGATATATTCTCGATAATGTATATATATGTATACAATTATAATAGATTGAAATTCCCATTAATTAATTTATTCATGTTTACTGCTTTGGCATACTACTTTTTCATCACCTCACTCTGCATACGCTCACCCTCTACCTTTTAGGAATAACTCAACTAAATATCGCTCAATATTTAACTTTTGATGATTTTTGTGGTGCTTTTACGTTATTCTCACACGCCATGCCTAATCAATGACTTTGAACAACTAATTTCCATCTTGATAACTATTTTCTCTCCATTAATACATATAAGTACATAAGTATGTAATTGATTTTTATTAATTTTTTTTTAAGTTTATTTACTGATTGCATTAATTTCTCTGTGAGTTTGCATGCACGTTCAATTGGGTGTCAGCAAATTTATTATTTACAACTCACACACACCTAAATTTGCGTGTTTTTGCTCGCTCCATTTTTCCACCCAAATTATTCACGTCCTCTTTGCCGCTCCCCAGGTAAGTGACGTTTACAAATATATGAACATGAAATGCATATTGGTTGCACATAACGTTAATGGAGGCTTTGTTGGATTTTTGTTTGTAGATAGTTTGAATGTTTGCGTTGAAGTGTGTGATGCTGTGTATTTTTCAGTGATTTCTGGGCGCTGACGCAACGCATGCCAGGTAACCAGCAAAGGAAACCATGAAACTGAAATTCTCTTGCAAAACGTTTGAGTTGATTATTATAATTGATTATTTATTTTCTGAAATAAAAGGTTCGGAATAGCTTTGGCTTTAGTTCAGAAATACTGTACAACTATTTTTTGCTGAGAGCTGAATTCAGAAAAAGATCTAATTTAAGTTAGAATGATATTGATACATTCCTTGTGAACGAAATTTTTTTAACTAAATTTTTTAAAACTCCATTTTCTTAGGCGCAGTTAAAATATCCGAAATCAGCAAAATGTTAAAAACTTAGTTAACAGTTTTTGTATTAAATCTTGAATATATTTCAATAGGAAATTATTTAAAATAATTTTACTAAAGCTAAAATTGGCTGAAATGACAAAAAAACGTATGTATTCCGAACCCTATATTAATTTTTGTAATCATAAATTATGTACTTAGCATGTCGTTAAAATCACAAAGCTTAAACACTTATAAAAATTATTTGAAAAAAAAATCCATAAACACAAAAAATGTTTAAGGCATTTTCAATTTTTATAGCAACACATCACACTACTCACAAATTTGTTGGCACAAAATATCTGGTAGTAACAAAATTACACTCCACACTTTGTAAATGAAAACCTTACAGCACTTCACGAAAATCATCAAAAACCCTTTTGTTTGGAGTTAAATTACATGACAAACCAGCGATCAATTTCATAAACTAAAAGCGTTTCGACTACAAATCATTTTGTAAGCAGGCATATGCCACTATCTTCTTGTTGAAGGCCAAATCTATGTTTAGTGCGTAACTACGCCAATAGGGTGTAAATAACCTTCAACAAATATGTTATATTGAGACAGCTACATTATTCGCATTTCATCTACATTACATCTTTTCACTTGTACACAATTATCCTTCAGGTTTTACTTAGTTTTTATTTGAAAATTTTCTTTCTTAATTTGCTGTTTGGTCTCTGCCTCAATCCAACTCGTGATATGACTGAATCATACTTGCACCCCACTAATCCCACCGCACAGAAAATTACACCATATTTTGAACCTTATAAACACTAAAAACTTGTTGTTTTCCCCCTATTTTCGTCAACAACACTGCCCTGGGTTGATTTTGTAAATACGCACAATCAGGCATAAGAACTTGAGAATAAGTGGGTTTGAATTTTTTAAAAAATATCATGTAGATACGTCAAATTAAATAAGATCAAATTTTTATAAAAAAAAAAAAATTTGGATTCAGCAGCCTCTGTTGTCGAATCTGAAATACATAGATGATCTTCAACTCAACTGCCAATATGCACAAACTTATAGTCATGAAAGATAGTCTGTTTTGTTATTGGTTAGAGTTCTTTGAGGCAAATTAATCTAATTTTCAAACCCGTTTTTTTATGGCAAGCCTGACAGTATGAAAATTTATACTTTGGCTTTCGATTCAGAAAAATTAGTCTAGACAAGTATTTACAAAACCCATGCAAGGCAGTGTATTTGTTGTAATGGTATACATTTTAAGTTGCCCCAATTAATGCAATGAAAATTCTTTTTTGTTTTAATTATTACATAATTCTTCTTATTACTATTATTGTTGTATTATTATTCGTTTACCCTCGTTCGTTTATTTGTTTTTTTTTTTTTGGCTCATACTCAACTTTCACGTAAAAAAAAAATACGTTCGAATTTGATTTCAAAACTCATGTTGTAGCGTGGCGAAGGGGATAGAGAGCCTAGTGATAATTCAACAAATACAAATAGGATACAGTCCACAGCGCACAATGTAAGTAACCCAAGAAAAAACATTTCTTTCTAACTTTTGAAAAAAAATTTTTTTTTTTGTAGTTTTGTTTTTATTTTTCGCTAATTCCTTAGATAGTATTGTATTTCGCTCTTTTCCAAATGTATTTTACCTGTAAATTAGCTTTTACTCGTTTTTGTTTTGCTTTTTTTGTCGTTTTTGTTTTTTTGGCTTGATCTATGTCGTTTTTTATTTCATTCTGGCCACTTAAAAGCTTTTGTTTGGTGTTGGACTGTGTCTGATCAGTGTCTACATAATTTACATATGTATGTATTTTTCATTGTGAAATTGACAATTATCTACATATTTATATAGACATGCCCCAAGTTCATATAAAATAAAATTAGGTTGTAAAGCCTTTTTTGATTAAGAAGTTTATAATTTTAAAAGCTGCATAGTTTTTTAAATTTAACATACAAAAGAACGTTTAAAAAAAAATAATAAAAACAAATTTTTTAAATTAAAAAAAAATATATAAAAAAATTTTATAAATAAATTAAAAAGATAAAATTAAAAAGAAAAAATTAAAAAAAATTTAAAAATAATTTAAAAAGAAAACAAAAAATGATTTAGAAAAAAAATTCACACTATTAAATTTTTTTTATTTTGCTGGTTTCCTAGGAAAAAAAATAAAAAAATTCAAATCAAAATTTCACATTGTTTAAATCCTTTTAAAATTGCTGGTTTCCTAGGGCTCCCTTTAGAAGAACATCCTATGTCAGACTTTCTTTCAATAACGTCCTGTTCAGAATTCAAAAAATATGCATATTCAATCTATTGTCACCTGAGATAGAGCTTTAGGTGATTTTGAAGTAGGGTGATCTTTCACTCAGCCGTTGAACTGTTCTCTCTTGATTTATCTTGATTGTATAAATACTTTGTAAAATAATCCATTTGTCTCACACAAAACCAAACTTGTAACGCTAACTAATTTTTCAGTCCTTTCTTATGTATTTTGTATATTTTTCCCTAATTTTTGTTGTAATTTTTAATTTTGTTTTTTTTAAGTTTATTTTCTGTTATACATTTTTGTATCAATTCTTTCGACTAAATTTACGTTTTGATTTTTAATTATACTTAGCCAAATCAACAACCGTAATGCAATGGATTGATGGGATTTTCATTATTTCAACTATTATAATTTTGGCTAGAAGATTACTAGATTAATAAATAACAGTATGCATGAGAAATTTATTTGACAAATCAAGAACTATAGACGAAAATGTAATTTCTTATTAAATAGTATTATTAGTTGGAGTGTGATTCCTGAAGTTAGTAACAACATTAACTATGTAAATTGAATTTTACAATTTACTAAATAAAATGTACAAACCAAAAAAGGAAAAGTGAAGTTTTACTTGATAATTAATGTCAATGGGGATGCGCCTGAAAGTATGCAAAAATTTAAGGATGCAAAAGTAGTATAATTATGTGATAAAAGAAAAATAAAATGCTTATGTATATAGAAAATATTTGCTAGAGATCAAAAATTATTAAAACTAATTTAAAAAAAAAAAAATCAAATACCTTCCTCCTGAAAACACTTGTTTTCGAAAATTCGAAATTTTTATTCTGCTTGAAAATAAAATATTGCGTATATCTTGAACTTTTTACTGTAGCATATTTTAGGGTGCTTTAAACAAAAAATTTCTAATATGAAACTGAAAACGAAGTATAAAAACTTTTTATGACCATGAGAGATAAATTTAATATAATTAATACAAGAATACTAATAATAATGTAAAGTTTATGAAATATTTTATTTACTTTTTTCAACTAAATTAGTATATTATGAAAATAACATATGAACATGAGATAATGAAATTTCTGCTGCTTATTCTTTAAATAAGTGAGGAGATTTTCAAAAATTAATTCCTCGGGGTATTTTCAAAATGCTAAAGCTTTCTTGTATTTTGATATTTTTAAAAATTGTACTAAAGTCTTAGAAAATATCAAATTTTTTAACTTCGGTGTTATATTTATTCAGAAAAAGAAATAATGAAAGAGGAGCATAAATCGGTCAATGATTTTTGAATTTTAGATTACCTCAGCTAGGGCTGCCACCGTTTTCGAAATTGAAATCGATTATACATACAGTTTAGCAGGTATTTTGTATATTACAATACTGAAAGATAATGAAAGTGGTTTGTAAAGTATTTAACTCAAAATTTGGTACGAATATGGTTACCGCCTGTTTCACAGAAAAATTATGTACCATTATAGGATAAAACATAAAAGCTTTTGTGGATGAAATGTAACCATAAACTAATTCTGATAATTCTCATGATTACGATAATAATAATAATTAAGATAATAATGTTTATAATGATGGAGATGAGATAATGAAAAATATCAACCAAGACCAAATACAACAAACACATCGCCATTAAAATATAAACCCTTTAATCAAAGAAATAATTAATTGTAAGTATAAACATGAGAAAGAAGTCATTGAGAGAAACAATAATAACTCCAAGTAGGATTTGGTGGTCGATTTTGTTAAAGCGTTTGATAATAAATGATTAAAATCTTCTAACCTTTCGTACTATCATACGTAGAGATCATGCCATTGACAATGCATAGGGGTCCCTTGGCTTCATTTAACTATGATCAGTTCATTTATATCATTTCTGGGGTATGGGACGAACTTCGACACTAACTGGCATTAATACTTGTTGCGCGTGAAATTCTCACACTTTTTGTTTGTAACTTCTCACTAAGTAAAACAATTATTTTTTTATATTTTTTTTTCATCAGATTTTTTTCTGTCTACATATGTATAAGTCTTAACTTAATTTCTCTTCTGTACTCTTTACATATTTATCAACTTCATTCATGCTTTCAGTCATTGCTCATGTTTATCTTGTATTTTTTTTTTTCGTTTTTTTTTTTTTTTGCGTCTTTGCTACTAAAATCCAAAACAAAACTAAACCTTATTATTTTTTTCTCTTTCTAATCTACAGGAAGATGCCGATTTGGATGATATAAATTTGGGTGGCGGTCCAAATACTCAACAACCAGGTCTAGGTGGTGCTGGTGGACAACAACAACCCGTATTTGCGATGCCACCACCATCACAAGGCGCCGGTGCCACTGGCGTGAATCCATTCACAGGCGCACCTGTAGCCGCAGCTACAGAGAATACATCGCTCAATGCTACAGAACAGCCGACATATACACCAGGTATATAAGACAAATAAAAGAATTAATTTGTTTAGGGGTTAATTTAAAAATATTTCACTTGAAGAAAAATAAAAAAATTATAAAATTTAAAAAATATAATAATATATAAACGCCAGATAAAAAAATTATAAAATAGTTCAATAAAAAGGTAATGCCAGAGATTACATATACTGACATATATATACATATAATTAGTATGTATAATTATAAATAATAATGCTAACAAACAACAACGAGAATGATGATGATGATGATAATGAAATTTTGTTTGTTTAGTAGCAGCAAAATGGGAAAGCGCGCAGCAAAGTAAATAAAAAGTAAAAACATTTTGAATAAAGCAAGTACGCCTGCGCATTATAAAACCAAAAAAAAAAAACAAAACAAAAAAAAATAATATATAATATATAGTATATATATTTATTGATTCGTATTAATAATTGTTCCATTCCTTTTGCTCCTTTTGTATTAGCTCACTCACTCACATACACATGCACACAAATACAAGTACATTGCCATACACAGACACATTTTAATACAAAACACACACACATACACATATTAATACATATTACTACTAAGCAAATACACTATTTATGTAACTACAGTGGCGTGCTTGGAAATAGCATCAACATTTTAAATGGCGTTATTGGCAAAATATGAATATTTTTTTGAAAATTTAAAAACACAGCTATCAAACTTAATTTTTTTAATCTTTTTCGAAGTTTTTTATTTTTTCCTCTAAATTTTTTCAGATTTTTTCTAAATTTTTTTTAAATATTTTTAGATGTTTTTTTTAAATATTTTTTAATTTTTTTCAAAATATTTTTATTTTTTTTTTTATTTTTTGTGGATTCTGTTATAAGTCGCATCATAAATATAGTTGAAAATTATGCAAAACAAATAATCATAATTTGCAAATAATACCTTTCTTCATTGTGGTGCTATTTCTTTGAACACAACTGTATATACTTGTATATTAAGAAATACAATTAGGTAACTAACAACATACATATATACTTAAATTACCTTCCTATTATATAAATATATATGTATAATATACTATCTAATTGCTGCTGTTTCAAAACAAAAAAAATGTATTCATATGATTGTTGTAGTTTAAAAAAAAGCAATTAAAATAAATTTAATTCCTCAAAAACAAAAAAAAAAAAAAAATTATTTGTGGTGGCGTTTTTTAAATATTAGAAAATTCTCATATAATAAAATAACATATTGTAAAAGCGTTTATGACCATCGAGCCAAAAAGTGTTTCACAAAAGACAGACATCACAGGTTTTCTGGCACATTCACAGACAGGTTGAGGACCTAAGGCATATTCTTAAATTTTTTTTTTGTTTTTTTTTTTTTTTGTTACATCACTTTTCATTCATGTATGCTTGTACAATTCTTTGCAACTAGCAAAGTGTCTCTGACGTACAATTTAAAAAATTCGAATGTTCCAAAAATTTCAATGTTCGAAAAAGTATATGTACATAAGTTCGAAAATTCGAAGTATCAAAAAATAATCAAAGCTGGCAGCATGTGTCGCATAACACATATTTTTTTCAAGTTGTGCTGAAAAGTTCAAAAATTTGTGAAGTTCGAAAATTTCGAAATTTTTTTTCCCCAAAATTAATGTGTTGAAGTTATTCAATACTTACATCATTACACAGATATTGCATTACTGTGTTTTGTTTATTTTGAAGAAGTGGTAATTATGTAAGTATGTATTTGGAAATTTTAGTTAAAAAAAAAATATTTATAAATTCAAACAAGGTAATGGGGAACAATTTAATAAGTATATTCTTATTTATACATAGTTTTAAATTTCGAATATGTGACCAAACACAATAGTATTACATTGATTAAAAAAAAAGCAAAAAAAAAAAGAAATTCAAAAACGTTTTTAGCTTTTTTTAAACTAAGTATTTCAAATCAAACTAAGTACGCTTTTTTAAAATCGCATATCTACCACATATATAGATACTATGTACATACATATGTAAATCTTTTATTTGCTGCTTTTTTTATTTGATCAACTTTTTTAAAACAAACATATGTATTTTTTTTTTTTATTTCTAGATATGGTTAACCAAAAATATTAGAAGCATCCAACAGCTATAAACAATTAGATAACACAACAAAAACAATGCGCAAATCAAAACCATAAAAATGCTTGATTATAGCAACGCCCATCAATTTCATCAATAAAGAATTTTGAAAATATTGTACATATTTACATACATACATAAAAACTCAGCTGGTAACAAAACAAAAACATAGCAAAACATCACACAATTTCAATTACAACAAATTGCATAAATACATACTTACATACATATTTAATTTGTGTATACCAGAAATGTATTGTAATTTATGAATAATTTTTTTTTTCCAATTCGTATTTAGATACATATTTTTAAATTAAGTAAAAAAAAATAATAAAAATAGTAAAAAATAATAATTCCAAAAACAATAACTTTTCAAATCAAATTAAATTATTTAAATATAATATATAATTATATTATAATAAAATTGTATTGGGCCGATGTCTACAAACACTTATTAAATAAAAATTAATGTGGTGAATTTTTATCAGCGCTAATTCAGCAATTTTAAAAATATTTTGTCTGTCTGTCTGTGTGTTTGTGCGAGCAACTCTCAAAACTCTCATTGTAACAGATACAATGCAGATATCGGGAACTTTATAGGCCTTAAATGAGCGTGTAAATGTGTCTTCGAAAAAAGTAAACTTAACCCATATCTTTTCATATAAAGTATATAGCTGCGCTAAATTATTTAAAAAAAAATTGTCAATTCTTATACTTTCACATACATTTTTTCTGGCTTTTAAATAAAAGCTTTAATTTTTAGCTTAAGTTTTATTATTAAATAAATGGCACTATATAATATCTATATACTTACATATATACTACATACTTATAAGCAATTAAATTTATTATGTATAAGCTTTTAATAGACATTTAGTTTGCGAAACCAACACATTTTTAGAATTTTTTTTTAAAGTAATTAGCTAGTATTTTTGTTGATATTCTAGCAGCTAATAATAATAAAATGGTTTTGAATATTGTTTCAAATGAGTTTTAAAAATTAAATTTTTTGGTCGAAATTTTATTTGAAATGCGCTTTTCGAAATTGTATTAAAGAAAGTATGAATTGCTGAGTTTCAAAAAATCATGCTGAAAAAAAATGGCTGAACATAAAACTTTTAATTATTTGTTTAATAAATTTTCCCAGCTTTGTTTCGTGTAAAAATTGCGAAAAATATACATATTTTTTAAACACCAACACTTATTATGTTTTAAAATTCACACAAATACCTACATACTTTTGGACAATTTAAAAAAAAATTTTAGAATCAAAAGTCTTTTAAGTGGTGCAGTTTGATGCGTTTTTATTATGAATATCCTTTTAATTAAATAATTAAATTTGTCAATAATTTTTATTTTAAATGTTTTTTTTTTCGAATTTTGAAAACTTGCATTCATGTAAATTTTGAAATTTTATTAGCACTCCGGGTTTTTTTTTAATTTACAATTTTTTTTTTAAATTTACAATTTTTTTTTTAAATTTACAATTTTTTTTTTAAATTTACAATTTTTTTTTTAAATTTACAATTTTTTTTACGTTCACAATTTTTTTTTTAAATTTAGAATTTTTTTTGAAATCAATGCGAGTTTTTTTTTAATATTTAAAATATTAACATATCAAATTGGTTCCAAAAAAAACAATTTTTTTTTTAAATTTCAATAAAAATTTTTTTTTAGTTATTGGCAATTTGCTTAAAATATTTGAAAATATTTTTTTATTCAACATTTAGTTGCACATTTGAAAAATTATTATTATCTGCCAGAATATTAGTTACCATTACTTTCCGTAGATTAGTTAAATATTGAAAAAAAAATCAGGTTTGTGAGCACATACATACATACATATGTATATGCACGCTCTTTAGTTCCTTGGTTATACATACATATACATACATACATATACATATTATGTAAGCACAATATCAGATTCAATTATTAATTATCAGTACATTCGTTACTCTACACGTATTCATATGTTATCTAAATTAAATTTTGAATAAAAATTGCTGTATGAAAACACAAATCTCAAGGGCCATATCTAACATATTGAAATGTTGACGTTCTGAAAACTTTATAAAATTATATTAACTTAAAAAATAATAATAATAAAGTAACAAAATGAAACAATTTAAGAATTCTTTTGATTTTGAAACTTTCCGTATCTACTGAAAGTTTCTATACATCTCTGAAAACTTTGAGTTCATTTTTCATACATTTTATTCTCTCGCATTTTCGAGCATATTTCTGTCTAGTTATCGTTATGTAGATTGCGTTGTCGTAGGTAGTGAAATTTGGAATCACATTATTGATGTTCGATTATTCGAAAACATTCGCTATAGGTTAACATCATCAAAAAAAAAAAAATGTGTTGAAAAAACAAAAAATGTTTTCGAAACTGTCTTTGGTTGTTTCGATACGCGCTATTATACATACATACATACAGACACATAAATGTACTAACATTATATTTGAAACCTGTAACATACCGTAACTGTAATGTATATAAGATTACAATTATTAAATATCAACACTAGAAGTAAAAAAATAAAAAAAATTAAAAAATTAATTATGTTCTACTTGCAAGCCATAGCACTTAAACTTGATAACACATTAACTATAATACGTATGTATGTATTTAACACATTCGCGTTCATTTAAATTTAGCGGGTGGCTGCCAGATAATCACTTAATTTTTCCATACAAAATTGAAGAGCGGGAATTCCCGCTTTTTTTCTACAGGTTAATTTTTTTAATAGTCTGAACAAATTAGGGAATTCCCGCCATTACCGGAATTCCCGCATTTAATTTTTGAAGAGCATTTTTATATGTGCGGCAGAAATTGCGGGAATTCCCTAAAGAAAGATTTATTAACATGTCCTTATTTTTAAATATTTTTATTTTTTCAACTTAAATACAAATATTATTTTCTGGTATGATACATTTCAAAGCATTCGGCGGGGCATAGCGCTGGCTTGTCAGGACAGTTCTTGCAATCGGCTTACGATTGGAACGTAAAGTGCCAGTAGAATGGGTTTTATATTGCAGTAGCGTATTGGACAAATCAACGCTGTTATAATAATTATCCATATACAAATGATGACCACGATTGAGGTATGGGGCCATAAGTTTTAAAACTACAGCTTTTGTTTTGGATCCTGTGATCTCTTCACCAATCTCTTTTCCAGCATATATTTTTACATTTAAAATATACCCATCCTTTGTGGTAAGTTCGTAAAACTTTATACCATACCGAGCTCGCTTTCCCTTGTTGTATTGTCTAAAGGATAACCTTCGTCTGAAAAGCATAAGCGATTCATCTAAAGACAAGGCTGTATCTGGTTCATACGCCTTTTGAAAGTTTTTCAAAACCAAATCGAGCATCGGTATTATTTTTTCCAGTTTTGTACCTTGATATTTTTGTTGATAAGGCAAATGACAGCTGAAGCATCTTAGAATTTGCTGAAAACGTCTTCCAGACATTACAGCACCAAATATTGGTTGATAATATATGATATCCTTCGAAAACATTTTCCTTATCGACGGTTTACGGTTTTGGCCTTGTAATAGGCACATGCCTAAAAATTGAAGCATTTCACATTTTGTTGTTGCAGTAAATTGCTTTTTAGGCCGCTTTCGCGTTGAAGGCTTAGGGTCATTATCTTCCAAGTGAATCCCATAAGCATTGGTGGAAGAAACTAATAACTCCATGACATCATTATCAAATAATTTTTCAAATATCATTAGCGGGGATGTTTCGCTATCAAATTCATCCTGAACTCCCCAAGTAGCAGCAAAGGGGAAAAGTGGTATTGGTTTTGTTGTTTCACGCCAAATATCGTCACACTCCACTTCGCAAATGTCGGTATCCTCGTAGATGGAATCTTCCTCATATGTTGTGTTATTTTCACTCTCATCGTCATCACTGGAACTATCCTTCTCCTCGTCTAATGAATCTTCCTCTTCTGAATCATCAAATATTTCGTCCACCAAATTTTGCAAACTTTTATTAGCCATATTTTATTACAAAATACCACGTACAACTCAGACAAAAATTGTATTTATTTTAGTTTTGCAAGAAAAAGTAAACTTTCACATTTGTCACACTCAGAGAATCAATTAATTTCAACCAGATGAATTTCCTATGCACTTTTGTCGGGATTTCCCGCATTTCGTTTCTGGGAAGTTTCACCTCAACAAACAACAAATGAATGGCACGTTAACTTTGAATGGGGATTCCCCAAATTAAATTTGTTTGAATTGCGGTTGGCCTGTCAGGGATGGTAGTTCACGACTTTACCAACACTAAAAATGTCCAGTGATAAGAAGGGAACCATTTTTGACGGTTGAAAAGCCCTATTCAAATAGCGCGGGAATTCCCGCAATTGTTTTATTGAAGGAAACATGAATGACGGGAATTCCCGCAATTTACGCGAATGTGTTAAAAAAATTACTTTGGAAACAAAAACTACTGAAAAAAGAAACAAAAAACATTTTTTTTTTGTATCTTGACAACTACCGAAAATTCCAATGTTTTTTGTTCTTTAATACAAATACGATAAAGCAAACTTTAAATGATATTCCAATGAACTACACAAATACCTACAAACATACAAGCATACATATTTTATTATACATACATATAACAATAATTTAAACAAAAAAAAAAAATTGTATAAAAATATATTAAAATAAACCCGTGCTAAATATAAATTATAAACACACTCACACATTAGACTCGTTCGTTCGCCATATGAAAAAAGTGCGCCCAATAAAATTGAAGCTTATATACATAGAAAGGTGCTAAAAAAAAAAAATTTAAAATTTTTTTTAAATTCTATAAACAACCAAAAAAAAATTGTATTATAATTTAAGTTTAGACAAAGCAAACATAAAAGAAAAACGAATGCAAATTGTTATCACAAATTTTCAGCATATTTGACTAAATTAAAAATAAAATTAACTAATCAATAGTATAATCGATTTATTAAAAACTGATGTTTGCTATTCATAAGCTTCAAATTTAGGGGCAGACTTGTAACACTTTTTTCGGTCCAGTCTAATGCACTTACATACATACATATTTGGAAGTCATTTAATTAAATTCAATGTGAAAATTCCAAAAAAAAAATTATATAATAAATAAAACAACCTAATAAAATAAGCCAACAACAAGATAACTTGGTTTAGTTAAAAAAAAAAAGATTTTTGTCCCAACTGGCGCGTTAATGATTTGTTTGACCCAGACCTGTTAAATTTGATTAGTAATTAGCAATCAATTAATTAGACGGATTTTTTAATTGGTACATAATCATTATTTTAATTGTTTCCAAGAAAAAGAAAGTATAAATTGATTAAAAAAAATAAAAAAATCAAGATTTACTAATTAAAAAAAATCAAACCAATAGAAAAAAATAAAAATCAGAAAAAAACATATCTAAACAAAAAAATTGTTAATATAATTTTATTGATGGCTTTTGATTATTTATAATCGTGAAATATGATTTGCCAAAAAAAATTTAAATTCAAAAAAGTAAATTAGAAAAAAAAAAACATAAAAAAAATTTATAATAACTAAAAAAATACTTTTTTTTGAATGCTTTTGATTACTTTGATTATTTATAATCGTGAAAAATCATAATTTTTTTTATTTTTAATCAATTGGATAATAATGATTATAAATCTAAATTAATGGTAATCAATCATTAAGTAAATGAATTCTCAGGAAAATAATCAAACAAACTTGTAATCATTACGATTAGTAATCATTATTTAACAGGTCTGGTTTGACCTCCTTGAACTAACGGGTCAGGCATCTAGAATCAATTTTTGTTAATTTAAAGGTACTTTTACTGATCCTCAGATTCGAAAGGTAATAAAAGATACTAAGTGCGGTTGAATATAGACCTTGGAACAATTTTCCGCCTTTGTGTAACAGCACCTAATCTCATATACATAGCTCTCATACCGTCAGTGGGTACAGTGTGTGAGTGTGAGTGCGACTGTACATGTTCTGCAAAATTTTTTTTTTTTTATATATTTTTTTTATTTTTCCTAAGCTTATCATCTGTTCTTCTCATCCTTCCACGTCATTTTTGTTATTAATCAATTCGACTTAACGTTCCCCAAAGAATGAGTTCAATGAATTATGTGGGAAGTCGATCATGGAGTTTTCGTTTTTTTTATTTTTTTTTATTTTTTTGATTTTGCCTAGCTTACCTAGGTATGTATGTACATGATTTAATTGCTCAGCTTGAGTGAAGCTGTCTGTCAAATGGATTGTCACAAATCATATGCATCGTTAACAATCGAAGAGGCTGTCTGCAACAGCAACAATAACAACAACAACAGCTAACCACCCTCAGGGACAAACGAATTTCTTTCACCAACTTACTTCAACGCCTCAACATCACTTAAGCGCCGAATTTATGAGTTGAATGCAACATGTGGTAATGGTGAGTTATTGTTGTTGCCCATAGTATATAACAACAACAGAGCAACTGTTATGAATTGTCAACGTTGTATGTTTTTGAAACACTTCGTTGAGAAATCAAAAAAAATTATTTTAAGTACAGCACGCTCGTGATTTTTTGTTTTTTTTTTTTCTTGAAACATGTTTCGGATTTTGAGCGGCATTTGAAAAACGCTCTTAGCAACATGAAAAAATGAGTCGGTGGTGATTGTCGGTGATTGAAAGCGCCGCAATGACTTGTAGGGTGGTAGTTCGTTTAAATTTCCTAGGCGCATGACACGAGTGAGGTTAAGTAGCCATTCCCTAGACCCACTTGTGTTAGAATTTTTAATTTCATTTAAGGTAAACTCGAAGTGTTAATGAGCTCCACGCCGAAAAAAGTCGACGAATCCGGCCCAGTTTACCCTATGTATGAAGCTCTTTTTGAAACTGCTGAGAGTTATCGGTAAAATTCGGCACCAACATAGCTCAGCAGAACTTAGTTGTCAGCCCTCGTATTGATGTTTAGAAGCAGCATGTTGTAAGCATGAACTTCACGGGCCGCACCTCCTCTTACATGGATTTCAAAATATATACCAAGATGCTACATAAGTATCTAGGTATGTATATCTGTACATTTGTTTGAATGTATCACATTATTCAATGTTTCCTTTCTGTCTTATTTTCGCGTGTATCTCTCTCAGCTACTATTATTAACGTTTTGTTGTTGTTGTTTTTTTTTTTTTTTTTTGATTTAGTCTCAGGTGAATGAACTTGGAGCGCATGTTAAACTGCGCCTGCGTGACTTCGACAGCCGATACATTATCCTGTTCCTGTGTTTATGTTTGTTGGCACATGAAGCATGAAGCGTTGTTGGTGCGTCACTATGTAAGTATGTATGTACATATGTATGTATGTGTGTATTTGGACAAATGAAAGTGACACAACCCTGCAAAAAACCGAAATACTCCGTTCCATAGTCCATAGAGTACTCCCTAAGGAGTATCGGAGTACTCCAACACTTATCCTCGCTCATATAAAAAAGGTGGTCCAATTTATATGGCGATGGCCGGTAATTGGATCACCTAATCCGACTCGGAGTACTCCATTTCTTTGCTTTTGAATACTCTATAGATCACCTACATGAGAGTACTCCCAAAATACTCCTATCGGATTACTCTAGGGAGTATTCAACAGCAAAGCGAGAGAGGGAGTAGGTGGTCCTCAAAAAGAACACCTACTCCCTCTCTCGCTTTACTGCAGAGTACTCTATAGAGTAATCTTTAGGCAGCATTTTCAAAGTACTCTCACATAGGTGTTCCATAGACTATTCAGCAGGGTGCTCCGATATGGATTAGGTGATCCAATCGCCGGACATGGGCTTATAAATTGGACCACCTTTTTGTATGAATGAGGATAAATGTTGGAGTACTCCCATACTCCAACGTTTTTTACAGGGAAGTGATTAATTTCGCTTAATCCTGACAATTGTTTTCATTTCACCATTTCCGTTAGTATTCGTTACTTACTAAATGTTGTTGTTGTTATTTTTGCTGCCGATTTGTTGGAAGGTGAACGAACTGTAAAGTATTTGAGGTAACAGTACATGACGCATGCGTTTTTTTTTTTGCCTTAAGCTGGAGTTGTTGTCACGTGATTAAATACAATTTTGGATACTTAATTACCACAGGCTAAAGTTAACGACCTGGTAGGAAATGACAGCTCCTTGCTATGAGAATTGAGAATTGGTTAAAGTATGTAGACAAGGCTTCTAGGATAAGGGGTTTAGAATATGCCCGAGGTAGGCAAAGATAATGATGAACTTAATGGTTGATCTCCGGATATGATGCCTCTCACCTCTCATTACCCATCTTCTCCTTTTTTACGGAGGGAGGGATGACACGACCTACCACGACAGTCGGGCAGTACCACAAGGGAGCACCGAAGCGTACCGGATTCATATCCGGCCAAGAAGCATCAATTCAACTTCAGTCCCCAAAACCTTTGGGGGGTCTTTTAGTCTCTAAAAAAACAACAACAGGCCTTTAGAGACTTCAGAAAACCAATTGGTAGGACGCTAAATGTTTCTTCGCCTCTAAAACGAAGGACGTTGCTTACAAGGTGATGTTGTTTATGGACGAGAAGGGAGACTACGCAGGGTCAGTCTCCTTAATATCGCATGCAAACTTTTATTTAGCTGATTGAACCTTGTCAGTACGGCTTCAGACCTGTTAAGTCTAAGCTCTGGAGTATACACATGATAAGAGAACCGACACGCATCGGTTCTTTGTAGATTTCAAAGCTCGGAGAGGGAATCAGCGTTAACAAATCGTAAAACCATTTCGAATACCAACAAGTGTTACTTTGAACTAAGTAGATTACGCTCCATAAGTCTTTCATCATACCCGTCTTGACTCATGAACAGTGTCGAGAGAAAATGCGAACGTTTCTGGAGCATTCGAGAGAAAAGTTCTCCGGAAGATTTATGGTACACCCGCACCGGCGCTCGAACTTGACAGCAAGGTACGATATGTGAGGGCTAGCATCGAAACAGATTGAAAATCATAAGAGCCCGTGGCTACGTCATGAATACTATTTCTGGTGTCTACTGTCTTGAAGAGGATGACTCAGCTAGGAACCGAGCTACTAAGTTTTCGCTCTGCCTATACCGCCTAATTCACTTTCTAGCTAAATTCCAATGTTCGCTATTTTAGTTGAGCACACGACAAAACGAAAGCGCATTCATTTTACACGTCCGTTGTCGTCCAGCTAGACAGAAATGTCTGTCCAATGTCTGGCCTATGGCTTTTTAGCTATTTTTGGCTTTAGCTATTTTGCCAAAGTCTCTAAGCAAGCACACATAGAATAATGATAAAAATAACAAAATCGGCGAAGCAAAAACTGGCGCAGCTACTGCGCTGCATGTTTAGACGTGTACAAGAGTTCGCTGCCTGCGGCGATCATTGCCATTGCCAATGTGGCTGATGCAGCGGATGCCAATGCGTTGATTGTGACTGCTGCTGCTGCTGAGGTTGCTTCTCTTTTTTGCTGTTGTCGTCTTAGTGCGTTGTTGTAGTGCGTGCCATCCATTTGCTCCAAACGCACTTTGCGGGGTTGCTCTTGTGCCACCAGCAGCATATGGAACTGTCAAGATCGTTGCGATCGTTTAACGGATGCGCTGCTTCAGTTCATTTCTGCCCTAATGCAAGCATTGCAAGTACAAATCACACACACACACATCCACACATAGAGACAGTATGCAGATCTCGCATGCCTTCTTTTAGTACGACTGCATTTTTTTGATTGTTGCATTCCAAATTGGGACGTTGACGCGCACGCTCGCGTTCGTTTGAGACAATTTTCGGTGCGCTCTATTTATTGATCGTGCAATAACGGTGACTAATTGTTATGTGAATTTCGGAATCGATAATTAAATATCAATTTTAAATGAGATTTGTTCGAAGCCTAAAGTGATAATGTTGATAAGAGATCGTGAAAACTCAAGTGATCTGTAAAATAATAAATGATACCAAAGTACTTAAATAATAAAATACTTTTTAACAAAAACAAAAAAAAGGAATATTACCTAATAAAAAAAATTTTAAACTTAAAAAAAAAAAATTTTAAAACAAAAACAAAAAAAAAAATTATAGTTTCAAAAACCAAAAAAAGAAATATGTACTAATAAAAAAAATTTTTAAGTTTTCAAAAAAAAAAATTTAATTTAAAAATAAAAATCAAAAATATATTAAAAGTTTAAAATATTCGAAAAGTGATAAAAAAATGCATTTCCACTAAAAAAAAAATTATTTTATTCTCCTAACTGTGCATCTAAATGTTCCTAGTTACATACATACATATGTATGTGTTTAATTAGTAGTTAAACAATTCCGATTCGTGCCATACTCCACAATTGCCAAAGATTTCATGAGTCTAATATTATTAAAGATATTTTGTGTTAAAAATTATATATAAAAAAATATAAATTATTTTCCAAAGATAACGCCGCATCAGAAAAACTTAATTGGAAGCAGCAGTTCAGAAACTTGAAGGTAAGCAAATAATCTATGTATATATGTATTTATTAGGGGTGGAAAACTCTGGACACCGGGATTCCATGCTGTTTTAGGTGCCAAAAATCACAGGATCCCTTTCTTGCAACGGCGGGATCTCTGACTAGAAAATAAATATGGGTTATTTATTTATGAAATGATTCCTCAGAATTTCTCAGGCTTAAGGCCTGTCGTAAAAGGCGGGCTAGATCCGTGGATACAATTGGTCTCAACATAGCACAGGCTCAAGCAAATGGCAACAGTTCAACCCATCTAAAGAGATGAGAATTGTTAGTACATACTTCCATACTGCCTTGCGACTCATCCCAGCCCAGATTTTTATTTTTTTTTATTGATTTTATGATCTTTTTCTATCTAAATGTGAATTATAAGCATCAATTTGATGCCATATCAGTCTTATCATTTAATTTTATTCTCACTTTTCGTAATACATATGTACGTTTACGTCTTCAAATAGAAGGCTCATCTGCTCACACATTTAGGTACCTACCTACATACATTTAGAGATTTAAACATGATTGCTCACGACTTCTTATACTTACCCCACTTCCACACCCATTCACTTTCACTCACACATACTCCAAGTATCAATCGAAATTGATCAAGTTCAACGCCATGACCAACAACAACAACAACATTCGACAAAAATACGAAAAGAACAACACGAAATTCACCGATTGTATTACCCCACTGGAAAGGTAAGAAGATAAAAAGAAGAAACTCCAACGAAAAATCGAAAGTAGTTCAATGCGCATTGCCAGTGTTATTCGGCTTGTTGTTGTTGTTACATATGTTTCTGCTGCAGGGTGTTTGTGTTTGTGCATTGTTCGTTGGGGTCCTCTGTGCCATTGCATCTTCCGTTACAATTTCTATGCGCTTCGTCTGGCTAGGCGAGCGTCGCTATCACTCAACATCTTTCCTATCTTTGCACGCGCCGTTCTATTTTTGGCAACTCAAATTCCAATTCCGATTGGTTGAATGTGCTGCACGTTTTGTTGTTGTTGTTTGACTATTTAGTAGTCGTGTTTGTCTCAACGTAATTTTCATGCTTGGAAAAAACTCCCGATGGAACTAGGCAGTTGACGCAAAAAAATTCTGTTTATTTTCTTTTGTGTGCGTTAATGGGTATGTTGTGTGTAGATATTGTTTATTTTTGCAACTAGAAAATGAAATTAGTACACTGAAAGAAATTGATGTATAAAATTTGAATTTGACGTTTGAAGTAAATGTGAATATTTTAAGAAAACATATTGGCCCATAATCATAGTCAAATTAAAATAGAGTACTATCTACTTAAACATGATTTTAAAATAAACATTATTTCATGTCTGTCATAGTCCACTTAAAATACGTTTTTTATCTAAGACGGAGCTTTAATCTTAAAATGACGAAAATGTCATTCTAACATTTTAAAATCACGATTTGTGTTTATGGTACAATGTCACAACGCTTACTCCAAACTTGAGGTTGGCTTTTTTCGCTTATTGCCACAGCTATGCTATGGTTTGTGAATAAAATAGTTACCACAGGGTGACCTTACAAAACATAAAAAATTTCTTCATAGCACCAACCAACTAAATTTTTTTTCATGAGTGGAGCCCGTTCCTTTTCATTTTAGCTAAAATTTTTGCTTGCAATGATTATGATCGAGCACAATTTTAAATGTCTTTTTAAGTTAAGTAAGTGGAAAGAAAATGAAAGCTTAATCGGCCCAAAGCACGCGGCATTAGCAGAGAGTCGAATTACTCATCTGTGCTTCCTCATTATTTCCTTCCTGTTTCAAAAGGTAGACCTCAAATTACCTGAAGTGATTAGCAGTCGTCTCTGGACTTTAGTAACTTGCAATGAAACACCTTCGGATTAAAGAAGGGGTGCCACAGGGTGGTGTCCTACCCCAGTTTTGGGTACATTTCGAGGGCCCTCCTCCACCAGAGGGCTCTAGTGTTGATGAGCTGTGCGCCAAAATATCTTATTAACCAGATGAGCGGTGTAAGAGGGCAAGGGCTTAAGCGTCAGTGGCGTCAATAATCCCAAAATCTGAAGGGTGACGTAAAATGCAAAGGAATTTAGGTCACTGGTTTGCAGTACCTGTACGTCTTTAGCAGATCCCGGCTGATAAATGCCAATACACAGGAAAAATAACCCAACTGCCCGTTCAGAGAAATACGAATCCCGAGAGAAACCCGCTTTCGATCTCAATAATTTAAAATGTTGAACTTTTGCTTATCCAGGATTAAGCCAGGCATACCGAATATTTACTCACACAAATTTCAAGATCGTGAGCTCTATTTTTTTCCAGTGTAGCGTTACTATTTTCCCCGATGGTACCAGAGTTTTTCAAAAATTTCGAGGGAACGTGCCTTCATGCCACTATTTTCTCTATAAACATTTTGGCATTGTTTATTTATAACATTCGCGTGTATGCCATACAAAACTCTTCAAATGCCACAGCTCTCTTACGCACATGGAACGTGAGTATGTACGTGGAGTTATTCCATCGACGCTGCAACGCTGCAGCATCAATAGCAGGCGAGGCGAGCAGCGGCAAGAGTGGCTAAAAATATATCCAACGCCATGGAACATCTTTCTGCCACCACATTGGGGCGATAGTTAGGTATTTGGGAGCGGCGTTAGAATGGCGTTGTTGTAAGAGCGTGCGCTATAAACATTCCTGCGCAAACGCGTCTGTGGTTAACGTGTTTGGTTGAGCGGCTGCGCGGGTGCGACGACGGTGTTGGCAGTCGTAACAATAGTGCAATGACATCGGCGAGTGAGTGATGCTGGAAGATGTACATGACTACATGTGTAACGACACGCGTGCGCTCCTTAGAAAATGACAACAAATTGAATGCATTAGGGAATATTGTTGTATGACGAAAGTTTTGTTGGTAGTACAGTGGGACGCGGGAAGGGATGAGTAACCACTGGGTGCGCCTTTACAAAGATATCGAGAACAAAGTACATGAGGATACCTAGGCACGTTGCGTCGAGGAATATCGCAAGAAATTTATTGCTTGAAAGAGGTCCACAGACAATCGGACGAGAGAACATTTCAAGATCTACCAAAAGCCCAGCTTCTTATTGAACGGGGAGTGTGGGGCACCTTTACACTTTATCTGTGTTAATTGGAGGCGAGCACTGGTGGCTCTGAGGTATTGGTGCGAGATTGGCCTTCTAATTTTAGATGTGAAAACCCCCCAGCAAAACGAATACAATATCTTTGGAATATTTCATTAGCTGGTTGCGAATTGCAATAGTATGCAAAGCAAATGAAATAAACGAAAGAAATGCAGCCTCAATATTCATGTGGATAGACTGGATATCCTCTTTGATACCCAAATTCGTTAGAACTGGAACGAAGTGGCCCTGGTCTAAATAAATATAAATAGGGATGTAGCGCCGTGAGTTTGGCTGGGCATTGAAATAAATAAGGCACAATTAATAGCGCAACTATTGCGACGATGCGACACGAATTTGTGCTGACAATGATAATTTATTTCTATATTAACGGGAAAATATAACATTATAAATGGTTTTAATATACATTACACTAAATTACTTACCGCGATTTGCGCCCTTCCAAACTTACTGCTCACGACACTACTGAAAATGGCGTGCATGAACAGACAAGATGGTAGTTCACCAATAGCGATACGAATATTATAACAAAGAAAATTAGAAATGACATTTATACATAAGATAAACTAGAGATCACAAATAGATTCGGCAAGTTAGAGATGGGACGTTTTGTTACATCCCCACCCCCGTGGATCCTTCGGATTCACCAACATCCACGTTCAAAACGGCCAGCCTAGAAATAGGACGACGGAGCACTCCTGTGCTGGTCTTGACGTCAGCCCTCCTCATCTCACCATCCCCACCACGATAAATCCGCTCAACCACACCACGACACCATTTTCGTCTTGGCATGTCCGGATCGCAGATGAACACCAAATTACCAACGCTTAACTCTTTCGATGGAGCGCACCACTTCGCTCGCCTCGTCAGCGTGGGCAAATATTCGAGGACCCAACGCTTCCAGAATCTATCACGTAGCTGCCGTGCAATTCGCCATTGTTTCCGCAGTGCGCACAACCTCTCGTCCTGCTGACCAACACAAGGAGTCTGCATGGTATTAGCCGTGCCAAGTAAAAAGTGATTTGGAGTAAGCGGCTCTTCTTCCTCAACTGAGATGGGCAAATGAGTGAGAGGCCGCGAGTTAACTATACTTTCCGCTTCGACGATCAAGCTCTGCAGCGTATATTCACGAGGTGCAACATCCATTAGCGTATAGTTCAGCACACGCTTAACGCACCTTACCATTCTCTCCCATACGCCGCCCTCCGATGGGTTGTATGGGCAATTAAAAACCCATTCCACTCCCTTTGTTGATAGCTCGTCCTCTACACGCCCACAATCGAAGACCTCATCGAACCGCTTCGCTTCTTGGTCGGCGCCGACGAAGTTCTTACCATTATCACTCCTTATTCTCACAGGAACGCCACGCCGGTTAATAAAATTTCTGATAGCCAGAATGCATGCGTCGGTGGATAGATCGTAGGCCACTTCCATATGTATTGCGCGAATCGTGAGGCAGGTAAAAAGGGCTACCCACCGCTTCTCTGTACGACGACCAATGGTTACCTTTAAAGGCCCGAAGTAGTCCAGCCCAGTATAGCTGAATGGCCGGATGTAAGGCGTCAATCTGTCTTCAGGTAGTGGACCCATAATCGGTCTGCCAGGCGTCGAACTCACTATTCTGCATCTCATACAGTCATTTACTACCCGTCGTAGCACCTGTCTAACGTTGACCACCCAAAACCTTTGCCTGATTTCTCCTATCGTAGCCTCCAAGTTTTGATGTTTCATTTTTCTGTGATAATGCGCGACGATCAGTATGGTAACGCGGTGTTTGGGTGGCAGCACGATGGGATGAAGAGCCTCGAATGGTAACCAGCTGGCGGCCTGAATCCTTCCACCGACTCTGATGACGGAGCTCGAGTCCAAGTATGGCAACAGTCCGCAAATTTGGTTTTCCTTTGAAATTGGTTTACCCCCCATCAATTGTTTCAACTCTTGACTGTATGCCGATGCTTGGGCTTGACGACATAAAACGTTTTCGGCTGCATCCAATTCCTTTGTTGTTAATCCTTTACTGACGGGTTCGCAGGTTTTTCCCCGAGTGCGATCTATGAACCTTAACGCCCACGCCACCGTTCTTTTCAGCTTTATGTATGATGAAAATCGATTAAAATCTATAAGACTGTCGCTGTTGGTGAGAAAAACTTGATTGGTACGAATCTCTGCATTGTCATCAAAACGGCCATCTACAGGAACCAACCTTCGCGGCCACGATTCAACCGGCGCGGACAAAAAATCTGGACCAGAAAACCAGCGGGATGATGGATCGATGTCTACCTGGCTCGTACGGCGTGTTGCGGCATCGGCAACATTTTCTCCGGTTGGGATCCACCTCCATTCACTTGCGTCCGTGGTTGATAGTATTTCCGCAATCCTGTGCGCCACAAATGGCTTATATTGGCGGTCCTTAGAATTGATCCAATTAATCACAGTTGACGAGTCGCTCCAAAAAACTCGCAACGGGCCTGAAAAGCGATGTTCGTCCAGAATTGTCTGCGATAACCGCGTTCCAAGTACGGCCGCTTGGAGTTCGAGCCTCGGTATTGTCATCAACTTCGTGGGGGCACACTTTGACTTGGCGCATACCAACGAGACTTTAATTGCTCCTCCATATGTAACGTATCGCCAGTAACACACTGCGGCGAAGGCTTCTTCACTGGCGTCGACGAAGACATGCAACTCCAAGCGCTCCGGCGGACCATCAACAAAATAGAAACGTTTAACTCGTATTGCGGTAGTCCTTTGTACTTCTCTTTGCCAACTCCTCCATGCGGCAGTGGTGTCATCGGGAAGCGGCTCGTCCCAATCGATCTTCCGTCTCCACACTTCTCTCATAATTAATTTGGCTCCAATAACCAGATGACTCAAAAAACCTAATGGGTCGAAGATGGACATGACATAGCTTAAAACTTCTCTCTTCGTTGGCGGCCTACTTCCATTTACGACTTCTGCTGCTACCCGTGGGAACCTCAACTCGTATCGAAAGGTATCGTCCAATGGTTGCCAAAACATACCAAGGATCTTTTCAGTAGCTGGATTCTTTTCATTAAAATAACTGCTTCGCATTCCATCAACTTCGACGTTACCACCTAGCGCTTGCATGACATCACTGGAGTTAGATATATATCCTCGCATTTGGAACCCGGCTGCCTCATGGATCTTCGTCACTTGTTGGGCTACGCTCACTGCTTGCTCCACTGACTCGAAGCTATCAACGAAATCGTCCACGTAGTGATACTTCACTATGGACTCTACTGCGCGCGGATATCGATCCACATACTCCATCGCATTTGTTGTTTTCACGTACTGGGCTGCACACGGGGAACAGGCTGCGCCGAAAGTCATGACCAACATTTCATAGACATCTAATGGTTTCGTGTCGTCCTCCCTCCATAGGAATCGCTGCGAGCATCTATCCTCAGGCCTAATGTACACTTGGTGGAACATCTCGGCTATGTCTCCACATACGGCTACAGACCCTGTACGAAAATTAAATAGTACCGATGGCATTGGCTTATACTCCTGCGGCCCTTTGAGTAAGTACGAATTAAGTGAAACGCCATTTACGGATGCAGCAGCGTCAAATACGAGGCGTAACTTTCCTGGTTTGTTCGGGTTGACAACCGCGAAGTGAGGCAAATACCAAAGCCTAGCGCCATAAATGTCCCTTTCGGTCGGTGTCAACTTTCTCGCATATCCCTTATCAATGTATCGTTGTATTATAGACTTATAAGCCAAAGCAGTACCCGGGTCTCTTCTAAATTTCCGCTCGATGGCTAGCAATCTATTCTCAGCTAATCGATAGCTATCTGGCAACTCAATGTGGTCACTCCTCCAAAGAAGTCCCGTTTGGAATTTCCCATTTACTCGTGTTGTGGTCTCTCTAAGGATACGCTCCGCACGCATGTCGTCATTACTCTTCACTATCGGTGCGGGACGGACTCCAAAACTATCGACTTCAAAATAATTTTCAACGAGGCTGTGCAAATCACCAGCTTGATTTATGTGTAGACATGTTGTGTTCGTTTCGCCCCTGTAACTAGTTGGCCCGAATACCACCCACCCAAGTTCGGTGTTAGCTGCATATGGACCTCGATCTTTCAACTGCATGGTAACTGAAGGCAATCCCAGATGGCAATGATCCAAGCCGATGAGTATCATTGGGGTCACGTTGTCGAATGGCTGCGGCATGCTTGGAAACCCAGTAGCAGAAAGCCCACGCAAGTCGTTCCTATTTAAAGTTTGCAATGGCAAGTTGAGTTTTGGCAAAACGTATACACGGCGGAGCTTATGGCGCTTACTCATGCCTTGGCCACTAATCTCGATGTTGACTACGGTGGCGGCTTCCTGGGCTGTTCTTCCCCCAAACCACTGAATGTTTAAGTCGCGTTCTTCCCCACGAATTCCCAACTTGGCCAAAAAGCTTTCGTCCATCATCGTAATGGATGATCCCTCATCCAACATAGCAAATGTGTCCACGCGTTTACACGGTCCGTACAGTGTAACTGGCAATACACGAAACAGCAGGTCCTGTCGCTTGGTCATATTCGAGGAACAAGTCAGAGCGGACTCCATTTCGATGGCAGTTCCAACTACTTGCGGTCTTCTTTGTGATGCATCGGGTGCGCCGGTGGCGGGACTAGGTTCATGGAGGAGCTTGTTATGCTTGCGTTGACATCCGTTAACCAAACACAATGCGCGGCTGCGACAATCACGAGACGAATGGCCACTCCTTAGGCATGAAAAACATAGGCGGTTTTTCTTAACCTTAACCCACCTGTCAGCTACACTCGAATCCAAAAAAACTTTACAGAAATTTACCTTATGGGGCCCCTTACAAATAAGACATTTTACGGAGGGTTGGGACTCGCTGGGTTCATTTTGAGTTGCATGCAACACAACACGGCGACGAGTGTCATTTTGTTGTAACGTGCATACTAAGTTTGCTAATTCGCTTAACCAGTTGCTGAAATCTATAACGGTTGGATAGGGCCTAATCGAGGCGGCATATCTAGCCCAATCCATCCGCTTACTAATTGGAAGTTTACCAACCAATTCCTCTAATAGTGTAGGGTTTGACAGGTGTTGAACACCATTCACCGACTGTAAAAAAATTGCTAAATTCTTTGCCTTGGTTGAGAAAGGGATGAGCTTTTCGATCGCGGATTCAGAAATCGGGCTAATTTCTTTGAGTTGTTGTAGCTGGCTGCGTATCAACCACTCCGGCCGACCAAATCGAAATTTCAGCTGCTCCATTACCTCACCTACGTTATCTGGGTGAATTAATAATGACTTCACCACCTCCCTTGCTTCGCCCTTCAAAGATTTTAAAAGGCGCTGGTTGTTCTCAAGATGGGTGTAACCATATACGGCGGTTGATTGAAAGAAGGCATTGGAGAACAGTGGCCAGTCTTCCGGCTTACCACTAAATTCCGGCAAATCTAGTAGCTTTCTAGGGAGTTGGTAACTAGTACTAGTCAACGATTGTGGGGTGTAATTATTATTGGCGCGTAGGTGTGTATTTATAATATTAGGAGGTTGATAAGGCAGTGCGGAAAAACCTGTGTTTGACCTGTATGTATCATTAAAATTAGGCAAATGTGTTGTCATTGGAATTGGTTGAGAGGCATGTGCATATACGTGCGTTGGCAGAGCACTTGTTACGACTGAGGCTTGTGTATATGAGTGCGTTGGCAGAGCACTTGTTACGACTGAGGCTTGTGCATATGAGTGCGTTGGCAGAGCACTTGTTACGACTGAGGCTTGTGTATATGAGTGCGTTGGCAGAGCACTTGTTACGACTGAGGCTTGTGTGTATGAGTGCGTTGGCAGAGCACTCGTTACTATTGAGGTTTGTGCATATGAGTGCGTTGGCAGAGCACTCGTTGCTACCGACTCGGATGCATGAGTGTATATGTGCATTGGCGAAGCACCTACTAAAGGAAACGAAGAACTAGTGGCGCTACATATATGTAAATTTGGCGGGAAAGACCGGCTATTTGGCGCCAAAATTTCGGAAGGTTGTCTACTAGTCTGGGATTCTACACCATGCGATTGTTGTTGGCTGCCTCGCACATGCTCCCGAACCTCGTTTTCCAATGTTCTTATACGTTCAATTAAAAGACTCACCTGGTCAGCAGGAATAATTTGCTCGTTTGACGTAGGATTTGTACCTGTGCTTGATGATGTTATACTTGCATTAGTTGGTGCGGTGATCGTGGTTGTGGCGGCTAAGTTCATCGTGGCCCCTGTTGTTGTGGCTGCTACAAATTGTGGAAAAAATGCGGTGGTGTCTATGGCGGACGTGGTGATTTGGCCCACAGCGGCTGTGGTGGGGCAAATCACAGCTGGAATCGTACAGATACTGGCGGTGTCTGTGGCTGTTACAAATTGTGTAATAAATGCGGTGGTGTCTACGGCGGACGTGGTGATTTGGCCCACAGCGGCTGTGGTGGGGCAAATCACTGATGGAATCGTACAGATACTGGCGGTGTCTGTGGCTGTTACAAATTGTGTAATAAATGCGGTGGTGTCTACGGCGGACGTGGTGATTTGGCCCACAGCGGCTGTGGTGGGGCAAATCACTGATGGAATCGTACAGATACTGGCGGTGTCTGTGGCTGTTGTGGCTGGTGCAACAGACATTTCAAATAAAGCTGCGGCGGCGTTTTCTGTTGTTGCACTGCAATTGCTGGAAGATTCCTCTTGTAGAAGCCGTGGACTACGTCTCTTCGGCGTGCGTTGCATTCTTTCCACTATGCGCGTGATGAAATTAGTGTGATCACTACACACGTGCCAATTAAAATTCTCGATATATGCAAATTCAATTAAATTGCGAAATAAAGCTTCGCTTTAAATCGCGAAATAAAGCTTGTAGCGCCGTGAGTTTGGCTGGGCATTGAAATAAATAAGGCACAATTAATAGCGCAACTATTGCGACGATGCGACACGAATTTGTGCTGACAATGATAATTTATTTCTATATTAACGGGAAAATATAACATTATAAATGGTTTTAATATACATTACACTAAATTACTTACCGCGATTTGCGCCCTTCCAAACTTACTGCTCACGACACTACTGAAAATGGCGTGCATGAACAGACAAGATGGTAGTTCACCAATAGCGATACGAATATTATAACAAAGAAAATTAGAAATGACATTTATACATAAGATAAACTAGAGATCACAAATAGATTCGGCAAGTTAGAGATGGGACGTTTTGTTACAAGGGATGAATGGAGATTTCTGAGATATCTAAATTTAAATGAGATATTACAAAGAAGGAGGCACACCTCAAATGGAATGTGGGAATTTTAATCGGAAAGAGGATAATTGATCCCTCGGTCAAAAATATTTCTGAATAAGACGCATGTTCAAAGAACCCGAAACGCTGTAGTCTAATACGCAACAGTCCTCAATACCTAGCAGAAGAAAGGCCTTAGAATATCCTTGCAATACCGGAAATGTCGAGCCGACAAACAAATCGTTCTCGTGGCAGTCGGCTTATTACGGTTGAGTGGGCTTGGGGTACTTTTTACAGCATTGTGAAAGAGTGGGACTTATAGTCGACAACATGGGTAAACGAGTCGAGAGTTTAATTCATTCTATGGGCCATGCTGTGGTAGAAGCTTTTAGAATCCGAGCACTTGTGCTCCCTTTTAATTTTTTATTTTCGTCCCCATAATATCCACGAAAACGTCCCACTGTGCAACGCCACCTTCACCACCAGCATCCGCTTGAACATTGACGTCGCTGCTTTGCAGGGGGTTAGAAATTCCCATTTGTTGTCTGTTGCCCACTTATTTCCTCTGAAGTAAGCAGCTGCGCATGTAGATCGCTCGACTTGTTTGTCGTTTGAAAAGGAAGACTTCCGTCATAGAAATTCTCCTCTGTATTGGCTATAAGTTTGCTTGATGCAATCCAAACGGAAAGAGCGAGATGTCTAGGTGGGAATGCGTGCGCATTGCAAAGGGGGAGTTTGATAGGTGTGCGTCGTCTTCTACTTCTTTCAACTTGTGTTCGCTGTTTGAGTATGTTGGGGGAACTGCGACCGTACAAACATACATACATACATGGCTGATGAAATAGTAATTTTTAATGTAAACCAAGCGCAAATACACGCTGCGTCCATAGCTTTCTACTCACGAGATGTTTGAAAGAGATGGGAGCACGATATCGGGGCAGGCGGGATTCAAGTAACCTATTTCGATAGATAGGACTTGCTAGAGGCTGTAAAAGTCTCAAAAATTATGGAGTACCCCTGAATAGAGCTAGACCTTTTTGAAAAATATGGGAACCCACGAAGAACTCTGTAGAAATATAAATATCTCGGGACTGTACTTAGTAATTGCTTGAAATGTTTAGAGGTGTATTGCGGATGTGTATAATTCGTCGCATACCTACCCTTCGGTACAAGTTTCTTTTGGTACTTACCTCTATGGAGCCGTACCGAGATGTTTGACGTTGACGAACTTTCGGTTATTGTTAGATTTTATATCCCTTAAGTTCGTCAAGACTGCGCTTCGTTGTGCTCGTTTTCGGCACTTCAAAATGTTTGCCTCGATTGTCGGGATCGGTACTAAATCTTTAATCTTACAACCATCTCTAGCATTTACAAATGTTTCCTTTTATTTATCTTTAAGTTGGTGTGAACTTAAAAATTATTGTAAAATATCTATTTCATGTCGTTGTTTAGCACTTAAAATCTCAAAAGTTAGATAAATTTGTGTGTAGAACAGACGCAGTAAAAATATATTTTTAATTGTACGCGCGACGAGATGAGTGCAAGGACCCCCCATCGCTGGAAAATAAGACACTTTTAGCAAGATAAATGATTTGATAAATGTAAAACTGCAAAGCTCGGAGGGTTTGTTTGATTAGTTTTGAGAAAAGTATCAACGTTTATCGTCCCTTGGGTATTGAGGTTCAGTGAACTCCACATGCATGTTGACAATTACGCTGCTGCTGACAGCGTCTGAAGTGGATTTTTTTGATGGATCAATATCGTTTTTGAAATTCTTATGCGCACTCATTTTTAAAAAGCTCGCCCCTATGAGAGCTTTGGAAAGTCAAAATTAAACCAAAAATTTTGCAAAGAGCGTACGTAATGCGGAGATCTTATAACTTAGATTGTGTAATAGGGAGATATGGCTTCAACAGGATTCACTTTCCTCGAACTGCATGGTTAGGTCTATACCCAAAGTTCACGCTTTCAAAGTGCACTAGGGGCTTAGGGCACTAAATAAGGATTCCTGGACTGCCAACCAGTTGAGACTGAAAATTTTCTATGCGTTTGCCCCGCATTCCTAAAACCAGATACTCGTATGAAATTCTTGTGATGGGTATGTTGAGAGACTAACATCGAAGCTCTTTAAAACCCACAAGCTTGCTTTCATTTTTTGGTGAGTATGGTAGATTTAAAATAGCGCTGTTCTCTGTATGAATTGTTGTGAAGCTCCGACAATATTAAAGGACCAACAACACAGCTCATACATGTATCTCACTGTTCTCAGAAGAGCATAGTACCGACCGTTTTACAGAAGGAATCGATACTTCCATAAATAGTTGACCATTTAGAAGAGCCCTTAGTGAGGACCTTGATCCCCTTCCAAACCTTATATTCTTTATCCAAGCCTACCTACGCTTCTAATTCTAATCCGTATTTACTTTTCCCAATTCCAGCTCACTCTTACATTCACAAACACAATCAAAAATGTTCTCGCTGATCAACACTCAACCGGCGCACAACCCCAGCGGCGACTGTTTGGAGCAAAGCGACTTGAACACCTCCTTCAGCTCGGATGTAATGAGTCAATCTTGCGACTCTGACGCTTCCTTTCATATCTACAATGAATTGCAATATGCAACACAACAACAATTACCACAAAATTTACAACAACAACAACAATACAACCAACAACTACAAGCCTACCAACAACAAAACGCAACTTTACAAACACCCACCAATGCTATACCCATACAAACTGGCATCATTTATGGTTTCCGTACGCGACATCTTTCTTGTATCGAAGAAAATGATTCGGATTCATTACATTCGAACTCAGTGCCAAAACCGCTCGAGATGCTTAAAGATGTGGATGAACGTTTTAAGCAATTGGTGGGAGGTGTTGGTGGCGCTGACGAATCCACAAATCAAGCTTCCATGAGCACAATGTTACTACAAACACTAGACGATGATGGTATAGCTATGATTGATGAGACGCGTCTCTATGATATGGAATACTTTGATGAATTGAGCATTAGTAAGACCACCGAGACGGCCGATGTTACACTCGACATGAGCTACACAAGTCAAAATAGTGAAGAATATTGGCAAAGTACCACTTCGGAACCAATGATGCACGTCGTACAGAGATCGCATGTTTATCAACAACCCGATATAATGACCACATCTTGCTATGGCGCTTTGAATAGTTCATTTGATAGTGAAAATTGTGTAGCAATAAGTTGTATGAGCACATCAACACCAACCAAGCCAAAGGCGTCAATGCGTGGTTCAGCGGAGAAAGTTGAGGCACTCTATGCGACGCCAGAGAAGAGACGTGAGCACAATCGTAGTTTTGATTCGCAGACAAGTTCGATTTATGGTGGCACTATTGGTGTTGGTAGTGTGGGTTGTGGTAGCGGTGGCTTAGAACAATTCAGCAATGGTAATTCTGTTGGTTTGCCCAATGATTCCATTTACTCGTTTTCCATGACTTCGGGTGTGAGCGTCAATGAAATGCTGCAGCAAATGTCTTTACCAATGGAATTGGCTGTAATGAATTTGAGTGGTGGCGATGTTGATAACAAAGACAATCCCGCTGAAGAGTTGAGTGAGGAAATGGCGGCAAAATGTTTGAATGCGGCACAAAATGGTAAGTTCGAATTTACAATTTGTACTACCTAAGAGAAAGAAAAATCATTATTCTGTTTGGACTAAAAAGAGTTATAATAAGTTATAATTTCGTACCATTTTGGAGGAGAGTCTGATTTAGAAACATAATAAAAAGGTCTCAGTAGTCCAAAAAATATTCGGGGAATAAATGAAATCAAATCTGAATAATTTCAATTCACTCCTACATACTACATAACTCAACATTTACCTCCATACGAACTCCTGTCGGAGCATATGTACGTTTTGATTGCTCTTTAGTCTCACCAAACTCATAAACATTCTGATGTTATGATCAATAAAAAATCCATTTACCTCGATTCACTTGTTTGAAAGAGTAAATGTATTCGATAGCTGTCAAATCGTCTATTTGAAAATTTATAAAACCTGCTACTGGTCATAACTTTTGCTATCATTAATTTGAAATTAACTTTGCTTTAACTAGTGCATACAATCATGAAATCCCGAATTCACAAATTTCGGGATTGTAGGTATCCACGCAAAGTAATAAATTTGGTCCCCAATAAATCCAAATAATTTGATTTTTGAAGAAGATGGGTATAAATTAGGACTGTTAATGGAGAATTGAATTGCCATGAAACTTTGTTGGGACCTTTCAATAGTCTCTTTGATTATTATGTATTGAATTTATGTATATGGAGAGAATAATAAGAATAATGATATGTCTGCGGTGATAGGCGTCAGGAGGAATATATAGGCGGAGGTTGTTGTACAGTTTCATTGAGAGGAAGAGTTACAAGTAAAAGCAGAGGTTGAGCTCGAGGTATAGGTCGAGGGGAGAAGTAGAAAGAGATAGAGACTAAAAGGGAGATAGACATAGTTATAGATATAGAGAGAGTGAGGGATAGAGATACGTTAACTGCTCAAAGGAGAAGAGATTGATAGCAATTCTCAGTAAAGGAAGTGACGTTTGGGCATGGGGAATAACAGTTACAACAACAACAATTGAAATGAGAAAGAAATGAATATATATAAATCCCGTATAAACTTCGAACAGAAAATTTGGTAATCCCGAAAACCCAGAATTGTTGCTACTGCCTCTGCTTGAAAATTACTGAAATGTAAATTAAATATTGAGTCGTAATAATACAACAAAGTATAACACTGGCAACGAACATTAGAGGGGGCGGCGGGGGAGTAAATGCTGGAATAACAAATATTTATGACAGATCTTTTATCAATGCGTTTAAAGTGTTTTTGATGGCTAAGAGGATATGAAAATCACAAAAACGTATTAGTATGTAGGTCTATAAGGGGCGAAGTCCTTCAAAAAGACTTGAAATATTATATTATTATCGCATACAGTTTCGTTTTAAAAATCTAAATAATTAGAACGGTCACGGTGTCGATTCAAAAAACTTAACGGGTTTAAGCGGCTACAATTTCGTTATTCAAAAAAAAAAAACGGGTTCAATCCGTTATGGTTGCGGTATCGACTACGATTTCAGTTTCAATTACAGTAAAGTCCGTTTCTTGATCCATGAACAGCCAGCCGTCACAAGCAAGCCATTGCTTAACAAAATCGCCAGTCATATTTTAATTACTATCAGTGGCGTCTCCTCGTCTTTCTGGTGGTGAATTCAAATATCGATAATAAATTCAAATATCGATAATGCACCAGCGAAGATATTGCCCTGTCACTATGCGATGGAAGACTTTCGAACATAGTCTTCCACCAAAAAAGATTATTTAACTCTTAGCTAATGTACCCTTAAAAGTATCCCCACCTCAAAACTTCTTTCACTACAAGCCTCGTAAAGTGTTTTAAAAAAAGTAGCTGCGCAAGCTCAGGACAGTAGTATACAAATTTATTACGAACAAACCTCAAACAAAATAGCCATAACAGAAATTTATATGCCATAATATGAAATGTTAATGAGCTAAATTATGAATCATCAATATTGTGCTACAACAGCGGTAAATAACTAAGTAGTCAGACTAAGCCAATGTATACCACGAAAAGCTGGGAAGGGGAGAAATTGAATAAGCCCGGTTTACTAACTGTAGCACATATGATACAAGTGCGAGCATAATAAAACCTACTCGTCTGTGCGTTGGTAATAAAACTTGTCCGGGTAGAACTAACTTACCACGCGCGCCTCCATTACATTTCATTAAGTTCATGTATGGGCAACAACACCAACTTTTGCAAAAGAACTGGAGCGTTTGTGATGCAGCAAGTAGGCGACACTTGGACAAGATGCAATGAAGCTTAGGAAAACCTGTTGTTGTCAACAATGTAAGGAAATTGTGCTAAACACGCAGATGTATGTGCACATTAGGGTGGGTTGCATTTTTTTTAGTTTATAAAAGAGAAAAAAATTTGTAAAAATTGTACGCAAGATTTTCTTAGAGTTTTGTTATAAATAAACTTATGTAAATCAAAATTTTTTTTTAAGAGATCGGTTTTTTTTTGTAAAACTCAAAATTTAAGTAATTTTTTTAAATTATATTCGATGATTTTATGGATGTTTTTATGAAATTCGATTAAAAAAATATTTTTCTCTTGGAACTATTGCCAGAAGAAGGGAATGATTCATCAATAAACGAGTGAAATGTTGATGACCATAAATTGCACGATATCGATTGTTCCGATAAACAGGTTTTGGGCTATAACTCTTGCAATTAAGTTGCTTTGAACGGTAAATTTTGTACTTTTTGGACACATATTCGATGTGGATAGTGACAATTAGAGAGTTTGGAACAATATCAATTAAAGCCTTCAAATAATCGTTTTTTTCGATAAATAGGCTCGGGTTATATACTAACTTTTAATTAAAATTGTTTTAAATAAACATCTGAGAGCGGATATTGTGATTCGTATTTCTTACAGATACAACCGATTAATATTAAGTAAAAAAAAAAAAAAATTCTAAGCGAAAAACAATGTTTGATTTTTTTTGGGGACCACCCTAATGTACAAACATGTATCGACTTATAAGCATAATATTTTGCTCAACTCAGATCCAAAGTGTCATCATAATATCAACTTGTCCCCACTTACACACACATAAACTGTTGAATCACTTTGCTACTTTCATCCGGCTTGGAGACGTTTGAAGAAGATCGCCCTTTTGCGTGCAACATTTGCCAGACAAAGCACGAGTAGATATTCCAAAGCCAGAAATGACGAAAACGAAAAAAAGATATAACTGCAAGACAATGCTCCAGACTAGCCAGCATAGGCACTGAAGCGCACCTTAGAACTTGTATTTTTTGTTGCTTTGGTTTACTTGCTGTTGTCCAAACGGGAAGCTTGCAACCGGCCGGCTGATGACCGGTTGACTGTCGGTCTGTTGTTTGGAAGTGTGTGAAATTTAATTGTGTTGCCATAAATGGTGGCGCGTTAATGATGACAGCAAGCAGGTAGATGTAGACTAGCCCGGCAAAAAGGTACAAGTACTAGCGAGTATTAGACTTTGGCCGTACATAGCAAAAGAAGAAAGGAAACGGTGCGCATAATTTGTTTTTGTAATTGTTGTTGCAGCTCCAGCAACTGGTTTTGACATGCGCGAAGGAGTCTAAAAGCCCATTAGTTCTAAAGAAAGTTGCAACTTCTTTGCACCAACTAACGTTTGATGGGCTTCCAACTAAACTATGAGTTATACATCCATCTTTTTTCGAAGAGACCCATGGTCTTTAGTTTGAAGCTACCGCAGGCATGCCTGATGGATCGGCAAACAGAAACCCAAGTCAGGAGAAACGACTGCAATATATCTGCGTGCTTGATGTTTAATTCTTACCTAAACAAAATATGATTTTCCATTTTCTTCTACAACCATTAAATAAATCCCAACACTCGGCTTGACTTAGAACGATCAGGTAAATGATGTGAGTTTCTTAAGACAATGAACTCGTTAATAAATTCAAGCGCAAATGTACAAAAGAGTCGAAAATGCATTATAGAGAGAGGATGAGCAAGTGTTTGTTGGTTTGTTAAGCGAGCGCAATACAAAGATGCACTCAAATCTCGGAACTCCCATGAAAGTACTTATCGAGATCCGCGTGAGATGGGGTTTAAGATTGCACAAAGGGAAAGAGTGTGAACACAGCTGCTGGAAATTTGGTTGAAAGAAAAAGTGCCAACATTGATGTAAATATGTATGTATGTGTGTACAAATCTTATCGCCAGCGCTGTGATCTTTATTGAGCCGCAAATACATTAGAGAGTTCTTATGACTTATCTGCAATTGATATCTACTAAACAGAAAACTGATAACTTAAAAGGACTGATTGGTTCTCAGAAAGATTGATTTTTTTCGACGTGGTGTAAGCTGGAAGACTCGGAGTACGGCAGATGATGGATGGAGAAATACAAGGAAGACGGCATACACCACTCACTTTCCTCTTTTCCCCCAGTTATTGACCTTCAGCCGACAGTGCTAGGAAGCTGAGATCTACTTGACTTTGGCGAAATCGGGAAGATCTCTCTTTAGATTTAGAAAAACTAAAACGAAAGTACCTAATCAGCTCAGTGAGCCGGGGTATAAAGTCAGATTTTTCGCAAGCTTCGGTAAATAAGTTTCGAAACCTAAATAAAAAAACCCAGAGTACGAAAGAACTTTCCCTTAGAAGAAAAAACGAAAGATGCACGAAACTCCCTGTAGACCACTCCAGCACATTCAGCCTATCATTTACTACAGGTAATCATTTGCCATGGAATGCACATTATCGTACAATACTTGACAAAGACAACTTATTATAAGATGATTACACTAGTCCAAAGGCATTTAATCCAGATCAGCAATCGTCGCAATTATGCACGTGACTGCTTATCAAACGCAGACAAGAATTCCGAATTCCAGAGTAATGCATTAAGTACCGAGAATGTCGTTATTAAGAGAAGGTGTGCTTTGTACTAATACTCGTAGTCACTTTATCAGTACTACCGGGTACCTAAAAATACGCTGAAACACTATGTGAAGCTTCCCAGTAGGGAAAATCTTTGGTTCTGAGGTAGTGAATTTCTAACGCCCTCGGATACACTATTAACTAGTTCGTCTTCAAAATCTTTTCCAAAATTCACTGTCATATTTAATATGGCCAAGTCCTAGGCGGTGGAAATCAGACCTTTTAAATAATGATTAGTAATCGTAATGATTGCCATTTTGATTGATTATTTTACTGAAAATCCATTTATTGATTGATTACCATTACTTCAAAATTTTAATGACTATTTTTCAATTACAAAAAAAAATTTTTTTTTGATTATTTTTATTTTCAATTTTTATTTAATTTTTAATAATCGTAATCATGATTTTTTTTAAATATTTTAGTTGTCTTCTTGAAAACAATTAAAATAAACATTACTAATTACCATTAATATTAATCAAATATCTACATAAGCATCATTTCATCTCTGTCATAGTCAACTTTAAGTACATTTTACGCCTGAAACAGGGTTTTAATTTCGATTTCGACATTTTAAATTCACGGTTTGTGTCTATGGTTGTTTGTCACATCGCTTACTCCAAACTTGAGTTTGGCTTTTTTCGCTTATTGTCACAGCTACATAAATAACTGAAACAGGGTAAAATGTATACCACTAACCACTAAATTTTTTGTCATAAGTGTAACTGACCTTTTTCAACTAGTGAAAATCTAATAACTAACGCACGAGCTTAGAACTACTTCTAAACCAGAAATTTGTCTCACCACTACCTGCGTTCCTTGCAGGGTATAAACAACAGAAACTACAGAAAAAACAAACTATTGCGTCACAAGCAACAACAAAAAAAATGTTAAGGCACAAAAGTGTTGATAAGAAATTGTTCAGCTAAAAATTATCTAAGTGAAACTACTAGAGCTTGCTGATAGTTCTGCTCATAGTTATCAAACATTAAATAAAAGTAGAGTCATTGAAACTGCATGAGAGTATCAAAGAATCAATGAAAAAAAAAGATTATAAGCAGACTCATATTTTGTTGATAACATTGTTTTTTAAATATTTTGTTTTATTACCTTTTTGACATGCGTTCAAACGCCACTCCATAGGTACCCGACTATTATCAAACACACAAGAAAAAAATGTGTGCGCAACCAGACTTTGTGGGTAAACAAAACATGCAGAGCGCGCACAATCTTCATACACTTTGAGCATACCCACCAAAATCTATGCTCTTTGTAGAGAATATTGCACAGAAAATGTGTAGACTTCCGTTGATCAAATTTGCTCTTTGCGCTCACAAGCGCTCTGCTTCAGCGGGGCTTGAGCACGTTTTGCTCTGGTAGTGGAAGGTTTTCTTTGTATTAAATATTTGACTTGTTTGTTCTCTTTTACAATTTGTTTGAAATTCACTTGTTGGTTGGTGGCTAGTTAGCGGCTGATGTCAGTAACGAAACGACCGTTAAAGCTCAACAACGTGAGGAAACGGAAAAACGTGTAAATTCATGATGGTGCTACGATTGCTACCGGTAGAGCATTCGTTAAATGGCGTTCGGTTCGCAACGTGTTTGTGCAAGTGCTTTAATGTGTGCACATTTATTGTTCTAAATTTGCGAAATAAATTTCAATAATGAAATTTGAGAATTTATCAAACTAATTTTTGTGTGTTTTAACGATGAGTGAGTGAAGTGGTCGCTTTTGCAAATAAAAAAGTGCTAAATTGTGCAAGACGTGGGTTCTAACTATAAAAGATTAGAAATGTGCTATGAAACGATAGAAAAAATATAGCGTGATATATAATAATAATATTTAGAAGTAAATAAACTGATTAAAGTTTTTATAAAAAGACGAAACAAAAATAATTCGCTGAATTTTGTGAAATCCCAATTAAACCTAAAATCTTAGTTCGTCGTAATATATCGTGACCTTCCAGATATACACGGCATAGTAGACGAAGTTAAATTTGAGAGCTACTGGTTTGTGAAAGGAATCTAGGATGTAAACAAGTTCTTTACTTTGTGGGATCGAATTTAAATTCAGAGATTGAGAGAGATTTGGTAGCATATCTGTTAGGGGTGCAGCAGAGTTATTGAGGCCTCGTGGAGGCAAGTGTAGTTGTTGTTGTTATTGTTGTAGCACTACTTGCCCTGTAGCACAACAACCACAACAGGCAAGTGTAGTCTTCATCATTAGCATGCCAAATTTAATCGCACTCTGGCGCCGCACTTAAATTCATCTGCACTACTTAATCCACTGATGGTCCGTCTCAGCAAAATTAAGTACCAAAGCAGTTTTCTCTTAATTAGCCTACTTTACCTTTGTGCATCTTTGCTCATTAGAATATTCAGACAGTAGATTTTGAGTTTTACAGCAGGCGACTGCTCTTCAAAGATTATCACAGCTGATCTTTTAAGCCTCTTCAAGAATGAGGCTACTTTAAAATAATAAGTTATGGCAAACCTGTCGCTAAAATATGCTTCATGTGATTTGTTTTCAAAACTCTTATGTGAAATCATCTACTTTGAGTGGCGCCTCAGTTTGATTATAGGCTGGTAGACACTTAAAAATATTTCTGTGATATGATATGAAGTTAATTACTTTTTTTATTTTTTTTTTTAAGTAGTTGAGTGCTTTAATTCGCGCGTTTGGCCAAAAAAGTGACAATATTCTTACGTTCGAGTAAATAAAAATAATTAATTTTATTTGTTTTTATTGATAGTTGGCGCCTACTACTCGATTTGCACAAGTGGCTCGCGTTTTTATTTCTTATCTATTTTTTTTTTCAGTATTCCATAATTATAGTAAAATTAAAATTGAGTTTTATCTACTTAAACATGATTCTAAAATAAACCCCATTTTGTGTCTGAGACGGAGTTTAAATTTTAAACTGATGAAAGTGACATTTTAATATTTTAAATTCACGGTTTGTGTCTATGGTTATGCTTGTGACATCGCTTACCCCAAACTTGAGTTTGGCTTTTTCGCTTATTGTCATAGCTGTGCTATGGTTTATGAATAAAATAATTGACACAGGGTAACCTTGCAAAACAAAAAAAATTTTCATCTTACCACCAATCAAATTTTTTTTTTCATTTTAGCTAAAATCTATGTTTAATGTGATTGACCAACATTTTAAATGACTTTTTAAGTTAAGTTAGGATTTTAATTAAAACGCGTGTTAATCGACGACTATGATTCTAGGCTAATATATTATGCTTGATAACCCTGGAAACCTTTGGTAGTGAATCTAAAAATTTGAATGCTCTTTTTAGTTCCCTCAAAATAAACCGGGAATATCTTGGAGCAGAGTCTTTTCAGTACTTAAAGCAATATTTCACTTCTGAGCCATACGAAAATGCAAATAAACGATAAAAATCGATCGAACTGTCCTTTCAGCAATAGGTTTGACCACTTCCAGGTATAAAGTAGAATTTTCAGGTCTGCTCAGTTTTCGAACAAGTACTTTGACTCTTTCGATATTATTAAAATTAAATAATAAATAGTAAATAATAATAGTAAAGCATAGATTATATAGCATATTCCTTCTTCTTCTATTAAAAAAGATTATTCCGAAATTTAAAACTCCGAATAAAGATAAAAAACGGAACTATCTGACACCGATATTTATCGACGACTCGTAGTCTAACAATAATAATACCAGCAATGAAATCGGAGATTTTTGTTTAAATGTTTGCTATTTGTATACATAAATACATTCATTTACAATGCAGGTTAGTACTTTGTACTGCGCGCACAAACAACCGATCGCAGCATAAGCCATGATCGTCATAAGGCATCCACTAGTGATCTGCCGACAGAGCGTAGGGTGCAAGGCTTATCCATGTATGTATGCCTGTGTCAAAGACCCGCATCACAAGCACATTAGACACAGCAACTCAGCTTGAGTTCAAGATTAAAGAAGGGATTGCATGATCAGTTATCGTTCACACTTAGCTTATACGTTTTTTATGGATGTTTTTTTGTTTTATACCTTTTCTACGGGCTCTTCATTTACTGCTTGTTTTTATTTTGTAATGATTCTCGGAAGTGTTGCATATGTATTTCTAAAAAAACCTCAAGAAAGAAGTAAAAGCAAAAGAATACGGTCCAAATAAGCTGCTGTCTGAGAACCGGTAATGATCGCCACTGATCATAATGATTGCTGCCGATCACATAGCACACAACCATTGCATTAATGTTTTTTATTATTATTATTATTTTTTTTTTTATGTTTGTTTTACTTTCTGTACGTGTTGGCTATACAACAAATATTCCTTCAAAGCAAAATGATACAATAAATTCACTTGAGTACGTTTTTAATGACAGCAAAGGAGAAAACAACGATCGAGAGTTTGGGCCGGCATTTGAGGGAACACAAAAAAAAATTTAAGAAAAAGAAAGATCAAAACAAAAAAGAAATAATAAGAAAAGCAGTAACATAGAGAAAATGAGTTAAGTTGCAACATTTTGAAAAAGTAAAGCGTTCTCGCAAGCAAACAAAGCGACACGATCATTACAAGATCAGCAAATGATCAACGATCGGCGGCGGCTCAGAGTCACAGCAGTCAAAGGAAAGCAAAGATGCTGGAGCTGCGCGGCACGTCCAATCACTAACGACGATGCTTACATAGCGCATAGTTAAGTTGTCTTGTCTGCCTCTGACTGCGGCGGCGGTAGTTGTTTGTCCCCAGAGACTCTGAGCAGTAGTCTGGCTCAATTTTGTACGCGTTTTAACCCGCGCACATCACAGCCTACGCTTTTAGCAAATGCACCGCGATTCATTAAAGGTATTTTTCGTGGTCAACAGTAAAGCTTTTTATGGAGAGGGAGAAATGCCTTCAAAAGGCACATAAGCAAGTAGGTAGTTTGTCAGTTCAACGGGCAGTTAGTCAGCAATTCGATCATTTATGTAGTTTCTTGCTTCCCCAGCACAGCTCCATCACGTATGCTTAAGTTAGCAACAGACAGTAAGGAAAGAGTTGCAAATCTACAAACATACATACTTGCAACTTATGTGGAAAAAGACGTCTGCCGCAACTCTTGATTGTAAATCTTTTACTGAACGCGTCTGACTTGTTTGGCGCACGGCTAACTCAGAGTGTAGTGCTTCTGTTGGTCAGCGGTAGCAAAATTCCCCTTTTCTGTTTGCATTCTTCTTTTTTGCACGTTTAAAAGTAATTAGCGCTAAAAATAAATGCATTTCTTGTAAGTACTTTTGCAATCGTAGGGGGAAACAAGTGAGGATCACTTAAAAAATACTTACACATAAATGGCGATCTTTTGAAAGAGGAGTTGCAGCTGCCCGTAAATAGTTTTAATATTTTACTATATAAAATATATGGAAGTGCTTATTATGATGAGGGGTTAAATAAGTTAAGGAATGATTTATTGTATTAATAGATCACAAGCACTATAATTAAGCTTAAGTGATGAGAATTTTTCCTAATGCCTTTTGAACTGCTTAGAAAGAAACCTTGTTCAGCGGCAAGGATCCATTATGACCTAATCATTCTGCCAAAATCTGGTACACTTTCCCAATATACCCTTAATATACCCCTATTGTTAACTAAGAATTTTGCCTAGAATTTCACTGATTTTTTCTTATTAATTTTTCAGGAATTTCCTCCATAGTTCTTTAACTAATTTGACCAGAATTTTCCTCATAGTTCTAATTTGCCTTCTTTAACTGGAATTTCTGTAATTTTTTTTTATCCACAGATTCTTAAATATTTTGCCGGAATTTCCCCCCCTAGTTTCTTAATTAATTTACCCGAAACTTCCTTATGTTTCCTTAATTGTTTTTTTCAACATTTCTTCGTATGTACTTTCTTAACTAATGCCCGAAATTTCCCTCATAGATAATGAAATATAACTTGTAATTTTTAAGAGAAATCCCCCATAGATTCTTAAAAATTTTTCTAGGAATTTCTCAAATTTTTTCTTATTAATTTTTTCGAGAATTTTCCCCATAGTTTCTTATATCACTTTTCTCGAACTGACTCTAAGATATTCTCGGGATCATTGTGCGACGATATAGATTTATTTTCAAAATTATGTCGTCACTATTCCGAAATTATTTCGGGACCATTTCGTTGTTATCTTGGAAATAATTTGAAGGTCCTTTTTATTTTCCCGGGATTATTTTTATTATGTAGTGGCTCATCGAGATTGAAAAGAAGATAAATTAGAAGGCGAAAAAGAAAAGCAAAGGGGTAGACCAAAGTAGAGTTAAGAAAAAGGGGAACAGAAAGAAATAGAAAAGAATAAAGGTGTTAGAAGCTAAAGATGGGAAGTGGAAAACTATGATTTTTCGGGCAAGAGCACTTCTACTAGACCTGCTAGTCTGACATAAATTTTAAAGTAAAAATTCTTGTCAAAAATATATTATTATTTTTTTTATAGATTCACTACTGTAGTTATTACAAAATTTTTATTACTTCATAAACAGAACATAAATTAATGAATAAAAACTTGAATTACACACAAAAATAGAAAGAAGAAAAATAAAATAGCAAATGCAAAAAAAACAACAACAACTGCATTTTTCCTTGAGAATATTTTCACAATGGTTTGTTTAACAAAGTTCAAAAGTGTTAAAAATACAAAAAAGTGCAACGCTAAATTCTGATAAAGTAAAAAAACAAATAGTTAACAACAACAAACAAAATGTAAAATATTTAATCTACCAACAAGAATAACAACGGTGATAGCATCTTAAACACGTAACAAAAGCATAGCAACGTTGATGAGTAGATTGCGAAAAATGTAAAAAAAAAACAAGTTTGAAAGAACAACAAAATATAAAAGGTTACACTTAAAATTGTAAAATAAACTTTGTAGTGTTAAAAAGCTATATAAAAGTTACGAAAATAACAATAAAAAAGTGAGAAAGAGCCAACAACTATTTTGTCAAACAAATCTTCATTATCATTTGAGCGTTTGCCGCGCCACAGCAGAATCCTACATTATCTTGAACCTTTGATGTCACAGCAAGAATAAGTTGCAACATTAGCTATAAAGCACAACAAACGTCTGCCGATTTATATGGCAAACCGACGTGTGGAATATGTCAACAACGAAGGATAAAATAAATACGTGGAGCTGTAATAAAACAACTGGACGCCGTTCTGGAAGTGGGTATAGCTGCAGTTTTTTAGGTAAAAGATCATATACAGACACACCAACATTTATTTATGTACATATGTATATAAAGACAATTTTGAGATAGTGTTCCAATGATGTTGAACTGAAGGTGTTCCAATGATATTGAACTGAGAAGGTGTTTCAATGATATTGGACTGTATTTCTGTAGGATGAACAATTTTTCAGGAAATTCTATTTTAAAAAACAAAAAAAAAAAATTTTAAAATGGAAATAAAAAAAAAAAATTAAAAAAATAAATAATAATAATAATAAATTTTTTATTACAATTTTTAACAGTCGTGAAGAATCATAATTTTTTTTTAATCAGTCGGAAAAAAATTTTCAAAATTTTTAAGTAATGGTAATCAATCATTAAATGGGTTCTCAGGAAAATAATCAATCAAAACGGTAATCATTACGATTAGTAATCATTATTTAACCGGACTGTTTGCAATAAAGCGATCTTTCACTCATTCGTCGACTCTGAATAGAATTACACGCACCCTGTATACTAAACAGCATTTCCATTCATATTCCCATACTTAAATGCTACTTTTTATTGTTCTTGCTTAGTTTTAGCTATTTTTTTTTTAAATTTGTAATCCCATGCAATTCTTCGGGTCATTTGTGTGGCAATTGTATGCTGCACTTGCTTACCTTCCCTTCCACGAATCTCTTCCTCCGACACATTTGTAGACGCGTCTGTCTGCTTATGCTGCTTTATATAGTCGCTTCGTTGTCGCATATAGCAAAAAATAGGAGTGACTAAGGGCTTTGGATTGCATTGGTTTGTTCACATGCAGCCCAAGCATTTTCAGTTTGCTGCCTTTACCTTTTAAGAATTTAAAGAGTCCTCAAGATAGCCAGACAAATCGTGCCTGTTTTTTTGTATTTTAGCCAAGTTAATTTAAATGCAAACTTTTTTTTTTCTTAGACGCTTCAGCAACCATACTAAATTGCTTTGGATAGCATTCATGTTGCTTGGCTTGGATTTGTGTTCGTGTGCAATTTTAGGGGCGGCGATGACGCAGCATCCTCGTCGGTGCGTCCGAAAGAAATTTTTTACATACCAAATTAGCGTTGTTAATTTTATTGGCACGTTTTTTCTTTTCGCTATTGTCATTGCCATTTGGTTAAGAAAATGTAAGGATGCGTGTAGGAACATTACTAAATTGTTTTTTAAATTAGCTTGTGTCACATTTGCTGACATAATTAAGTTGTGCTTAAGACTAATGCGTTAGATAATGTAGCAACTAATCGCAATTCAGCTCATGTTGGGATTTTATTAAGTATTATTGCTATTCAGCACCATTCAGCTCCATTCAGCGCAATTCAGCACCTTCATTATCAACGTAAACATATTTAGTGCTAAAAGGTGCTTTCTTAAAACAGAGAAAATTAAGAATCCGTAAAGATTTTTGCTATTCAGGTCCATTCAGCGCAATTCAGCATCTTCATTATCAACGTAAACATGCTTTGTGCTAGGATCTGCTCTCTTCAAATAGAAACAATTAAGAATGGGTAAAGATTTTTGCTATTCAGCTCCATTCAGCTGCTTAATTTCAAGAATTTGTCACTTCTTTCATTCTTTCCAACCAATAGTGACAGTTTACGAATATAATTTCCATTGTATTTGGTCATATGAGCTCAGTTAGCTAATTAAGCACTATTGAAATTCTCAAATTTAATCTCTTTGATTTGTTCATTTTGTTTCCATTTAATCCTATCTAATAAATTTAGCTTAAGTATTCAAATATTTTTTAAAATTTAATTTTAAACATAAACAGGGTTCATGATTTATTACGGCCTTAAATAAATAATCACTTCCGTATTCAGCACTTAAACTGTCATAATTATCTATAAATCATTAAGTTAAATTTTTTTTAGTATTTAGCAGTAAGTCACGATGTAGGCATAACTAGGTTTAAGGTCTAGCTTTTGTATTGAGAGTAATGAGATATTGATTAGTATTTTGGTCGATAATAACTTAATCATTTTATGTGTGTTTGTGTATATAGGATTGGCAGTTGTTGTATTGAAATTCAGTACAGTTCTATGATGAAATTACAGCTACTTTTATGTTATTCAGCTTCCTCTTTTACAATTCAGCGGATATTTTATGCTTTTTTTTTGGCTTTTTTTTAATTTTTTTTTATGGTTTTGCAATTCAGCACTATTTTTATTTGCGACTACTTACTACATAACTCACTCCAGTTCAGCTAAGCTTGTTGAATTCAGCACTTACTTTTGGACATGTTTTGACTTCGAAAATGTTTATCTATGTTGTATTTTTATGTTTTATCAAAAAAATTTGTATTCTTTTATATTAAGCGCAATTATATTTTTCACTTTTTTTCTGCTCTGTACTCAATTCAGCGCCTTTAATTCGACTTATATAAGTCAAAGCAACTTTTCATTGATATTTGTACGTTCGTTTTTTCACATTCAGCTATTATTAAGCAATTCAGCGCATATTTAAAAGTTTATACATACATATTTAGAGACACAACGCAGATTTTCTTTAGAATTTTTGCAATTCAGATAGCGTTATTTAATTCAGCGCATACTTAAGCGCTTGATTACAATACTTTTGAGAAGGGCATGTACATAGATATGTATCTTTTTTCTATAAACGCTCGGTATTGAGCTTAGAACTTGCATTTATTTTGCTCAAAACTACTCATCATAATTTTCGCTTTACTTTTATATACAATTTTTTTTTCCTATTCAGCGCTCTTTAACCAAATTCAGCTCAACCCAAATATGTAAACTTGATAATTTTTCCACGAAATTCATTCAAATAATTCTTCAGCTTCATTGTCTTGCGTCCACTTTGATTGCCAAAAAAAAAAAGCGTACAACAATAAAATTAGATGTGCCGAAAAGCAGGGACGGCATAGTAAATTCAAGAAAAATGGCACAAAAAAATTTTGCACATCTCAAAATGTCCCAAGGCTATAAAATTCGCAAAATACATATGTACGTATGTACATGTTTCGCGATGCTTTTTCTTATTTAACAACAAAAAAGTAAACACATTTAAAAATATATCGACAACGTGGAAGACACGAAACAAACGCAAACCATTGTCTGCCACAAGGCGAAGAATGTATGTACCAAAAACGAAAACAAAATCTTGAAACAATTTTGTTGAAAAAAAAATAATACTACAACAACAATGATGTCTACAAGATAACCATTATAGTACGAGTGCATAGTCATTGCACTCATTGTTGTTGTGTTAATGTTATTGTTGTAGATTAGTATGTTGTATACTGTCGCATCTTCGTTTTTCGATTTCATTAAATGGAGTAGTAAATTGAGAGCACAAGAATTATTTTTAAAGAGCTACTGAAATTTAATCTGATAGAGGGAGAAATCGGTGCCTTCTCAAAATATTTTTTTTTTGCTTTTGGCGAGACGAAGAAACGTATGTATGTATGTATGTATCCCTTGTGCTGCGAATACTTTTGTTTAGTTTTATTTTCGCAAGATACATAATCTTAAAAGAACTAGATGATAAAGTTTGCTGCTAAATTGTATAAACGTTTGCGGATTATCGATAGCATTCCAAAAGAAGTTAAATTTAATTGATTTTGTATGCGCTGAATATGGCTGAATTGCTTGAATTCAAACAAAATAATTCGAATAAACAAAAAAAATACATTAATTTGACTTGCAGTACTGTGCCTACTGAAGTTCGAAAATGATATGGTATCGAAAAAATTGTAAGGTTATGTTTTATGAATTTCGCCATGGCTGAAAAATGTTGAAATAGCACTAAGAGACGCTACTTTGAAAGAAAAAGGCAAAGGAAGTTAAATTTCATTGATTTTGTATGCGCTGAATGTTATTGAATAGTGCTGAATATGGCTGAATTAAACCAAAATAATTTTAATAAACGAAATTGATTAATTTGACCTGCATTACTGCTCTTACTAAGCTGCACAAGCGCTTTCAACGGTGAAAATTCAATGAAAAAATTTAAAAGTAATATTTTATTAATTTCACGTTAGCTGAATAATGTTAAAATAGCGCTGAATAACCATATTAATAAGTCAATGTTCATCACTTCAGCTTTGGGACAAGCTGAATTGAGTTAATAAAATAAACAGAACCTTTTTTCGTTTCCAAGTAAAAGCAAAGCAAATTTCATGTTTTACAAAACGCGCGCATCATGGATATTTGGTAAAAAATCATCCGACAAACATTTTCACATGCGCAGTCGTACATAATGATAAAGCAATAAAAAGCAGAAAGAAATAAAAAAACGAGCGGGAGGTGATGCGAAAAACGCAATACTAAATATTGACTAATTGCAAATTAGCCATGCACATTAGGCACTACGCTGTAGTGTCACTCCGCCAACTCCAAGAAAGCTTAGCCTCACTGCAAACTACCTGTTCAGATACGCAGAAACGCAGCGGCGCGTTAAACGATTGCAGTTGCACAAACAAATGGCGCAGCTGCGTGCCATATAATAATGCACAAATGTTTGTATGTATGTACTTACCAGTGGCGGATCTAGGACTTTGGGAAGGGGGACGAAATTTTTTTTTAAATATGGAGGACATCTTTCATCCATTGTTTGTAAAAATACAAGTTTTTGCACTTCAAAGGGGGTCTGAACCATAACCACCCCCATCCCCCCCTCATACTTACGACTATGTAATTGCATATTTGCATTTAAATGCGCCAAGTCATAGAGTATTTTATGGATGCGTTTTTAAGCTTAATTACACTTTTGAAATGCAACGCAGCAAGCAAGCGTACAGGCATACAAAAACAATAACAACAACAACAACAACAGCAATGCAATAACTAACTAATAAGCACTCATTCAACGCTTTCATATTTTGTTGTTTGCAATTTGTTGCAGCTGCCTGCCTACTGCATGGTGTACGTGGTGCGCGCGCCGGAAGGTGGGAGTTGCAACATCACACATTAACCCGTTTTCGTGCGTTTTTAGCGGTGACAACAAAAACAACAACGTCGCAGTCAACATAATCGCAACGACATTTAAATAAATTGCCAATAACCAACAAAACATATAGCAAACTGAGTGACTGACTGCGCTGACAAACTAGCTTGTTGTATTCAGCAACTTGCTGTGTCAATTATTTCTTGTTGTCACATGCAACAGCGCAGTGCAACGGTGGCGTCAAGAAGCATGTCGTGTCAGCAACATGTTGACAAACTGTTTATTCACATCATTTTTGTTTTGGTTTTTTTTTTTTGAATGGCTTGTATGATTTCATTCACTCGAAGAAATGCACACGTTTAGGCGTTTGAATAGAAAGCTTTAGTTATCGATAACTTTTCAAGTATCGATAACAGATGCTGTTGATTATAATAGGAAGAAATTGTGGGTGTTAAGAGGGAACCATGTACACGTTTACTTCCCTAAGAGTTTTAAAAAAACTGGACTTCAAAATTAATTTTTTCGTCTCTGCTAAATTGCGCTGAATACACCAAACTTGAGCTGAATAGCAAATGTAAAAAGAAATCATGGACAAGCTTGCTTCTGTAACAGTTTTAAGGTACCTATTTTTAAAATAAATTATTTTAACTTTGCTGAACTGCGCTGAATACTCAAAACATAAGCTGAATAGAGAATTTGGGAAGAGATATATTAGTTTTCAGGGGACTAAACTTTAAAATAACTTTTTCAACTTTGCTGAATTGCGCTGAATACTCAAAACTTGAGCTGAAGAAGAAGATATCGTATACAAGTTTGCTTCAATATCAGCTTTCCAAAGACTGACTTTAAAAATTAACTATTTTAGCCTTGCTGAATAGCAAAAAAAATGTAAACTTTTAATTTTTATTTTTGCTGAATTGATCTGAATATTAAAACCAGGCGCTGAATACAATTTTAAAACCTACAAATGACATTTGTTTGTGACTGACGTGACCAGCTAGGCTATGAGTCTTAATGCTGTCTGCACATTTACCACAACACACTCACGCCAATTTCAGTCACTCTTTCTTAGCCTTGGATTATCTTAAAACGATAAATTGATTTTTTGTTTTTTTTGTGTACATTTTATACATTTTAACAGCTGTTCATCCACGCCCTCCACATGTTGCATGTCTTGTTGCAATTCTTTTGCGTAAACGTAAACCCATTTATCACCGCACAAAAGTATCCTGCTGGTCAAGGAACACAGTAAACTGTAAATACACAAAAAAAAATTATAATAATAAAAAAAAAAATTTTTTTTTTTAAATTTGCGATAAAGGGCACACTACCAAAAGGATGTATGAAATCATAAATCAGCCTCAATACAATATTAATTCAATTTTATAAATTTTTTTTTATTTTATTAAATCCTCTTTCATAAATTTTCCATTCTCATCAGCGCAGCCAAAAAGTCTCTGAATACAAAGAATTATATGCTTAAATGCTTAGCTGAACGAATAAGCAAAAGTTAATAGAGGGAATATTCTCAAAGTTGAATGCAAGTTCACGTATATTTGTGCATTAGGGTGCCCCGGCTTTTTTTTTTTTACAAATTTTGTAATCTCAATTAATTGAAAAAATATTTTCTGCTGAACTTTTTAAATGTTTATCCAATTTATCCGCTTTTAGTTCACCCTTGCTCGCAATTCTTCGAACTATCAAAATTTGTATTCCTTTTGAGGGATTTTTAAGTTTCCATGTAAATAAGTTGCACCCTAATACGAACTCAAATCAACATTAAACTACCTGCTTGCTCTCTGTATTGATGATCCTTTTTTAAATTTTTTTGGGGTATTTAAAATGTGATTTCATTATATAATTTCAACATTTCAATTCGCGGGAATATACGCACACACATATAAAGATGTGTTTATATTAGAGATGAACCTTATTTATACATGTGTTAAAACAAACATTAACTGGTTTTACACTACCTACTCACCCGGAAATTTGGTATAAAAGTTACTTTTCTTCCAGGATAAATTGCTATTGCAAATATAAGATTTCGTATGAGAACTTCACCTATGTTATCGGTATCGAACAGCATCTTCTTATTAGTGGTTATAATAGCGAAAATCGTATAGCATAGTAGTGGTGAGTTCACCCATTGAAATGAGCGCTTCAAATTATCCATGCCGTACCACTGCCTCGCTATCTCGTTCTATCTCGCACACAACCTCTTGTCGCTTGTTAATGATAATCGTAAAAAAATCATGGTCTTCAAATATTTTTTCGTGCAAAATTATGCAAATTTTTACTGATTGACCATCAAAAGCAAGATTCAATATTCACAAGGTTAAGGAATGCATTTTTCTTCATATTCGCACTTTTTTCAGCCAACTGCAAAATTTTAAATTTAAGATTATTTTAGATTTCTTTTTACCTTCTTCAACAAAACATTTCACAAAGAGATTCCTCGAGCCTCGTGCACGACTCGACAACATGCCAAAAATTATAAATTATTACTTGGCACAAATATAAATATACTACATAAGGATGTACATACATACATGCATACATACTCATAAATACATAAATATATATACGTATGCCTATTGTGCCATTTGTTTTGATCGCTGTAACATAAAACGCTATAACTACAAAATTGGCTACTCAAATTCTTGTCTTCATTTTACATCGCATTCAAGTCAAAAACAAAAAACAAAAGAAGATCCAACAAAATTGCTCAGTAAATAATCGTTAAAAAGGTGTTTGCAGGCAACTTGTAGCCACACGAATATTTCAAATTAATGTGAAATTTGCTGCGAAATGCAAAAATACTCATCTTTCTTTATTATTTTTATGTTGCAGCTACTACCTGAAAGTAAATATCTAGATGTACGTACATAATTATGAGTGCATATTAGACCGTTTTTTGGGAAAATAAATTTTCTGAAAAAAAATTTTTAATTTTATTTTTTAAAAGTTCAACATTGCAATTTTAATTTTTTTTAGAAATAAAATTTTTTTTTATACACTGTCCAAATATTGAGGAGACCATTAAAAATTAATATTCTGAAATTTTTTTTGCGCCATTTTGAAACATGATTTTCAAAACAAAATTTTTTTTTCTGACCCAGTCTAATATCACTACCCAAGTACACATGTGGCTCCATGTTTGCCCAAATTGGAAATAAAATTTAACAACCCAGCCGAAATGCAGAATTTAAGAGGCGCGAAAAAAGTGAAATAAAAACAAGAAGAAGATTGAGTAAATGAAGAATGCAGTTTTTGCAACATGCGAAATTTGACGACTTCTTTAAAGTATGTAGATGTGTGATATTAGAGTGTCTAGGTATTTTTTAAAATTATTTTTTTTTGGGTTTTGGTTTGATTATATTTGCCTAAATGAATTGAATAAGTAAGTTTTGCATATCGGTATGGGAGTACACAATCTGTACAGCAAATTGTATCGTTTTTAAGAATGAGAAAAACTTCTTATTTTATTTCTCGCTTGTCTCTTTCCGCTATCTTGTGGATGATATCACTTCATTATTTTTTATAATTTTTTTCGATTTATCTTCGAAATGCACGATTTCTCATAAGTCGATGATGAAAAGGTTTTTTTTAAGAATTTTTTCTTGACCTTCATTCTTTCAAAATCCCTCCCGTTGTGGAAGATTTTCTTTGATGACCTATGAAGACATTTTCAATTCAATTCAGAATATGGGACACACTCATATAAATTTTAAATCACCACAGATCCTTTCGCTTGAAGTCTTTTCACAGATTCTGCCTGTACCCACAATTCGTACCAAGCTGCATGCTTTGCTTTATTTGCTTTTCAGATTTTTTTTTCGATCTCTTACCTTACCTTTTTGTTTGACTTTCTTTCATTTAAGCCCTTCTTGCGTCAACAGCAAATTTCAAATTATTTATTATTGCCCGTCAACTTTTCATATTTACCTCGATTAGTGTTGATTGTTTTGTTGAGGGTTTCTTTTATAAATTAATTTTTACTTTTTTTAATGTTTCTTCAAAAATTCGCATGACAGTAATTGCATTTTAAGCTGGGTTTGTTGCTAAGCGAATTTCAGGGACGTATTTTCTAAAGAATACAGAGGGGCTTAAAAGCTTTCAAACACCTTTCATTATTCTTAAAAATTAAACAAAAAAGTATAGAAAATCACACTCCGGACTCAGAATTGGAGATCCTTAAAAATATATAGTTTGATCACGGGATCTGAAATTTTTTTCCGAAAAGCAGTATCTCAGATAAGATTTGGTTTCACAAGAGGACTTTACTTTAAACAGATCGGTCCGAAGAACCACTAATTAATAAGAGCCCTTTTACCAAAAAAAAAAACCCTCTTACCTTATAGACCCAAGATTTTTTCGAAATCCGGAAAGTGAAAAATTTCAAAATCAGACAAACCTTTAAAATTACAAATCCACTTTTTAACGTATTTATTTATTTATGTAAATTGCATACCAGACACTTAAATCAGTTTTGATTACATGCATTCTTGCACTTTGACCTTTATGAAAGGGTATGAGAAATAAGCAAACTCTCAACATTTATTGTAATGCTCAAGGGGGAAACATCGAAATGAAAGTAAAAACTCAAATTGCAAAAGAAAAAGAGAAACAGAAATAAACGACAACAAATTAATATTACAACAACAACAACAAAATAACATATAACCAATCAAAGTTGAAAATTCGCACAATTTAACTGTGCGATTCAAGAAATATTTTATCATCTCAGCTTTATACGCTTGCGTATCAGAAGTGTGAATCTTTTCAACATTTCGTACAATTATCATGCCCGTACAATGTGAATGTGTGAGCGATATGTTTGTACTTGCATATATTTCAACAATCTATTGTAATAATTGTTAAGGAATTCAGACGCCAATTGTTGTTGATTGTGCTCATATCTGTGACTGGTGAATATACTCATTCATAAGCCAACGCAATTCGAAAATGCTTTAAGAGAAAATTCATACTACAGTGGCGGCAAAATAAAATGTAACCTTTTTTAAATTATTTTATTTTATTTAACTATGTAATTTTTCTCCAATTATCAATTTTTCCCAAAAAAACTGACAATATTAATTCACTTAGAATTATTTTTAACAAATATGTAAACAAAAATGACCGTAAAAACCAACAACAAAATTATTTTATTTTATTTTATTTAATTTTTTTTATTTTATTTTTATTTTATTTTTATTTTATTTTTTATTTATTTTATTTTATTTTTTTTTTATTTTATTTTATTTCATTTCATTTCATTTCATTTCACTTCATTTCATTTCATTTCATTTCATTTCATTTCACTTCATTTCATTTCATTTCATTTCATTTCATTTCATTTCATTTCATTTCATTTCATTTCATTTCATTTTATTTTATTTTATTTTATTTTATTTTATTTTATTTTATTTTATTTTATTTTATTTTATTTTATCAATTTAATTTTATTTAATTGTAATTTATTTTGTTTTGGTTTATTTAATATAATTTTTTTATTTTATTTTATTTACTTTTTCTAACCTTAATTTGTTTTTGAACAAAAATCGTTTTATAAAAAAATTTACACTACAATTAATTTGCTCACAACTGCACATTGATGCTTAAAATTGTGTATGGTATCGAGGGTATATCAGGCATGTGTGTGTTAGCGCAGTTGTGAGCATAGATTGATTTGTATACAACGCGTCCAATTTGTAACGCCATGCAATTTTGTTGCAAATGCATAAAATAAAAACAAATAAACAAATAAAAATGAACATCATTAAAAAGTGCATACATACTCATATGTACACACATTTCGATACAAACGAACAAGTCAATTTTAAAGCCAATTTAGCGCAATACACTTGTGGCGCCTGAAGAGGTTCACTTTGAACTTATTTCTATTGCTGCTAAGTCTGAAGAGTTCTATTGTATGAAAATTGTTAGTGCGACGCTTTGCAATTATGTGTTGTGTACATTGTAGTATAAATGGGTGTGGGACTTAATATTCGGTTTTGATGATGCCGGTACCTATATTCGACTTTAAAGTACAGAGCCCCGATCTTACTTTCACGTTCTATACTCTTTTACTCCTTACACAACTTTTTAACGATTCGAAAGTATCTCCTCCCATGTATAGCTTACAAAAAAAGTGATTAAAAATTAATAAAATTGGGCGTGGCACTGCCTTTATTTCAAAGACTCACTTAACATTAGTAGAAATCCTACAGAACCGGTTCGTTATACATATGTATGCTCTGAACCGCATATCGTGCATGTCTATAAAAATATTTTTTTTTTGAAAGAAAAGAAAATTAAAGTTTTTGTTGTGTTTGCACTTTTTTTACACCGCCACACACTCACCCATACCTATACACATACACACTTCATTATTGTTATTATTATAATTTACTTTTTTGTTTTTTTTTTTGCATTATTATTATTACTTTTTGTTGTTGCTCATCGTTTATGGCATAATTGCTGGTTGTTATGCGAAACACTCTTTCAATTTTGTTGGTGTGAAAACACTTTTCATACAAAACACCTTCACATAGCTACCAACATTGCATATAAAAGTATCATTCATTCAACCAACACGCAAAGTTGGAACGTGCAAATGCCAATCTGTCAGGAATACCCGTCCATACAAACATCTATGATAGTTAGCCAACTTAAAGATGCCTCACAAACTCAAATCTGTTGGATGCTTTTACTCAGTGCTTTGATGGGAAATTGTCTGAGATTGACACTGGGTAATTTGGTGCTCGAGAAGATGCCAAGATGATGGCTTGATGATCGTTGCCATTGATTGCTTGAGTGGTTACTTTTAAGTATCTACATACATATGTATGTGAGTAATATCTACATATATGCTATGTTTACGGTCATATAAAAGATATTTCTGCTTTAAGAAAGTTTATGCTTCTATCTTCATTTAAGTGCAAGTTTGGCTTGGCGCCACTTGGTTGTCGCTTTTATGCTTACGTGCACTTGGTGGATGGGTTGTTGTGTTTGTGTAGGTGTGAAGAGTTTGCATTAAACTTAATTTATATAAAGATGAGTGTTACATTTTTATAATCTGAAAAACATCCGCAATGTGTTGTCTTTTAGCTCGAAATTATAGTGTTTATTTAAAGAAAGCGGCACAATTTTTGTTGAAGTCATTAAATTGTAAAGCTTTTACAAGTTTCAACTCTTGGTTTCGAAATAAGAGATTTGAACTAAAAGCTTAACATTTTCTGCATGCGATTTAGGACAAAAAACTTTAAAACGTCAACTTCAAGAATCAGTACTGTCAAAAACAGCTGTGTTGTTTTCTTGATTTGGCAGCACTTCCGCATGAAGAAGTAGGCAATGAGAAAAATATCTTGAACCTATCCCTAAGCCAAAGTCTGGTACCATGTATGATATCCAAAACAAGTAGCCTAGTAGTATATTTCTCTTGAGCTGAAACTACTTTTAAGCACACTACTTCAGACTTATCTCAACTTTTGATACGATGTGAATTCACTGCGAAAGCTGTCAGCCAACATGTCAATATTATTTCCCATGGCTAGTCCTATCGTTCTATTTTGCTCATTATACCTAAATCGATGTAAGTTGAGACAACACAGGACCCCACCTTACATTTCAAAAATTCGGTCTGCCCGAACTCTATCAGTTGACTAAGCTTTCTAAAAAGCGTAAAAGCTTTGTGTTCCAACTAGCAAGCTTTTTTTTAACTAAAAGCTCCCATGCGAAATTATGCGAATATTTCCATCTTTTGGGATGTGCTGAAGCTTCCAACTGTTATTGAAAATTGCTAACTTAGTATTTGAAATTTTTTTTCAAGTTTCGATTTACTCCACACTCCAATTTGTGTGCAACCTTGAATATTCACAATCAATGGCGTTAAATATCTAGTAAAAACATAATACAAGTAGTTAGATAGTGAAACTGATTTCCAGTTGAACAAGTTGAAAACACAAGTTCAACGAAGGTTGAAATTAGCTGTAAAATAAAAATAAATTAGAAATGAAAATTGGCTTATTTCTCGCTTGATGAATGCTAAAAGCACATTTTTATATGAATTGTATGAACGTATCTAAAGTATTTGCATAATTCAAGCGCAACCAATCGTAACAGCGGTGCGCCCTATCAACGAACAATTGAAAACATAAGGTGGGCTCATTCATAAAAAAAAAAATAATTACCAGGACAAGTGAGTATGTATTTAAACGGAATAGGGTTAGAGCTGTTGTTGCGCAAAGTAGTAGTAAATAACAAAAAAATAGTAGTAAATCTACTACTATTACGGTAAAGTTCCAACGCTGCTTCAAAAGCTTTTAAACCGCGTTCAATTGACTACCTGCGCAGGCCACGATTTATTTGTTTATAAAATCGGTGTAGCTATGAATAATAAGGTCTCCATATATGGATCTAATAAAGTGGAAACTAAAACAACAAACAACAAGCATTACAAATTACTAAGCCACACACAAAATTTTCAACGGATTTTCGAACTTCACTCAATTAGCAAATGTACTAAACGCTAATTCACACACACTTTGTGGCTCATTAGTGATCCAGAAAAAAAAAACAACAAAATTTTGTGAAGTGGCTAAAAGCATAAGTTCAAAAAAAAATTTAATAGAGTAAAGGGTGACGCAATATGCGACGACTTACTTTGTGAGCGGAAGTGCTAAACTGGAGCAAAAGAAAATTGGGATTAAAGCTTTCCACATGTGGATAAAATAACTGAGGTTAGGTTCATATTAGCGGTAATATAATGGGATAAAGATGAGAATAGAACAGCCAGCAGATTTTGGGTAAACTTTCCGGTACAAGCTCCTTTAGCTACGAACTTTATTTTGTGGGAACGTGTTGACCGCAAAGTATTAGAACTACAGCTGAAATACGACAGGTGCTTTATGACCCAGGGGTTCTTGCAATCCATTACTACAACCGATACTAAGAGTCATGAGTCCACCTTGAAACACCCTTTCTTAATCTCAACAAGACGCAACCAACCACTGTGTAAACATATTTATAGCTTATAATGTCAAATGCTTAGACAACCCTTTTAGCAGCTTTCAAGACCAAATATTTATTTAGATTTCATTTAGCTTTCTCATAATTCATAAGAAACGTCCCCAAAACGAGGCTAGTATTAAGCCTATTTTTATCTTAGTACATATTTGAGCAGTGAGCTGACGTAATTCACTTAACGTTCTTTTTCATTTGAAAGTAACAACTGGCGATAAAAATAAGTTGTATGGTGCTAAAAACAAAAAAAAATACAAAAAAAACCGTTTTGGGCGATTGTGGGTAAATTCTGAAAGCAAAAATACATACGAAAAATTTTTTAAAAGTTTTAATAGGATGTAAGCGACCGTTTTACCTGAGGTTTAGAATAACAAAAGTTTAAAGAAACTATTTTTCAAAAATTTTTGTTTGTCTGTCTTCATGTTTGTGCGCGCATCACTCAAAAACTGGTCTATGGAATTGCAAGGAATTTATAGAAATATAATGCTAAATGTCATAGTTAAAGTTTAGCATAAGCTTGGAATTGAGTGGGTGTATTTTTGGAATAAAGTCAGCAAATTTTATTTGTTTCTCATTTTTGTTTTTATTTTCTACATACATATGTATACCTAGATTTACTGTTACTCATAGTTCCATTGTTTCCCACCAGAAATGCAATGCTTTGATTCTCTGTATTTTACATCATCTGCTCCTTAACCCTTAGTGAGTTTCACGTATTGTATGTGGAAACTTTTTTTGATAAACTATTTCTGAGAAAATAATGCATCGAGGAATTTTTCTTCTTTCAACATTATTTTGCTTTTAGAACTTTTGTTGGTGTCTCACCTTAAGTAAGTGTTCAGTAAAGTTTTTTTGCTTCTAATTAATTGCTTTTTATAGTTTTGTAAATATTTGTTGTCTAATGCATTTTTTACTCGAGTGGCCATGTGCGCTCTCTTGTCTGTTGTTTTCTTGTCGCACCATTGCGCATTTAATTTAATTTATTTGCAAACATTTTTTTTTTTTTTTTCAAAGTTTAACATTTTTTTATCGTTTCATTTTATGCAACGATTTTGTTGTTGTTGTTGTTGTTAAATGCCGCACATTTTTCAGTTTATTGTATTACAAAAGCAATCTAGCTTAGCATTTTTAGAAATTATCACATTGTAAATATGTAAGTTATGTATGTATATATGTTTATCGTGCCAGCACCTACACATGAACTTATACATATGTATAAACACCTATTGTTTGAGGAAATAATTTATTTACATTTTGAGAATGAAGTCAGCAAACTTGTTTATATAAAGCACTTAAGCGTTACATATTTTAGAATGAAGTAACTAGGTAGGTAACTGTATGAAATCATCAGTTTAGAAGCACTGTTGCTTCAGTAATTAGATATAGATAGTTTTGTTTTATTTTTATACCAAGCCCAGTAAATGCGCTGTGGAATGGAAAATTGTATTCTATATTTTAAGGCGGATCTTCAGCAGTATATCGATGAAAAAATCAATCAATTTCAATCACGACTTTTTTCGTGATGCGAGTACAAACATACATACAGTCAGACAAGCAGCAATCAAAATATTATTTCTCTAGATTATGTTGCTCTTGTTAATACTACCCTTATGGATTTTTTTTTAATATCCTTCATGTATAACCAACAACCTCTTTCAATTTCACTATATATTTAAAAATATTTTGAACCAATTTTTATTTCCACCAATATATACAGGGTAATTAAGTAATAACTTGCTATAAAATGTACCCTAAACTAAAATTTAAACATCTAACAATACATTGGTGGAAATCGCATTAAATTATGTGTTGCAGTTTTTGAGAGATGAGCGAACAAACATACAGACAAAAATTCTTACTGAGTTGCCAGCTAAATCAATTTTGTTTTCATTGAAATGAAATGTTTTTTTTAGGTATCTTTTTCAAGGAAAATATTTCTAACTGGGTTACCAACTAATGCAATAAAAAGTATTTAATTACATTTCCTCGAAAACGTTGAGCATTTAGTACATCTTAAATTATATGGCAACCTCGAAATAATGCCTAGCCAAGCTTCGTTGCTCTACTACTTTCAATTCCATCGGATATTCCCTTTTGTACTTGTTATTTACCTTCTAGTTCGAATTGATTTATATATTAACGCATTACAATCACTTGTCATGTATTTATTTATTTTATGTTCGATAAAAAGTCTATTTGTACGGAAGTAAAATAAATTGCTGGAACAGAGAAAGATACACAAACTTAAACAAACACACTCACTCCTATCCCTTAAGGTTTGTTTAATTAAATTTTCCAGTTTATCTTACCATCTTTTCAGAGAAATTTGAATTACAGCGCTACTTTTATTACTTACGAGCATTTATTGTTTAAGCTTTTATTTATTTAAAAGCTTTGTTTAATGAGCTTTTTTTTTGAGAAATCAAGCAACCAAAAATCTGAAAAAAATTGTATATAAGTTTTACTTGGAAGGGAACAATCAACAGTTACTTTGGGTGAATGCTACTTACTGTTGTTGTTTTTTATGGAGGAATAATACCGTTAGGAAATTTAAAATAAAAGTTAGAAAGTCTAAGGGGGAGGTCGGAATAGCTATCCAGCAAAGATCTGGCAGCACCACCATTTATAACTCTGGAAGTCTACTCATGAAACAGATAACTGATACATTTTTTAGTAGGGTGGTTCACATTCTCTGTGAGAGTAATCTTCGACAATTTTCGAATTCGAAAATAAATAAGAGCTGCGAACTATAGTAAGACAGGTCTCCTCTGTATTACCAAAATAAATGTCTATCACTGCTCCCTCGGAAGGTTGTTAAGGTTATGTGTTTTTTTCATATTAACACACAACAACAAAAAGTTAACAAAGCATAGCAACAACAAAGCGAAAAAGACAAAACACACCGACTCCGTTCAACTTGACGTGGGCTGACTGTAAACAAAAGGCGACATAAAGATAGTTAATTTAAAAAAAATACAATAGTAATAACAACTGCTTTGACCTTTTTTGTAGCAAAGATAAACAATAACAACAGTCAACGTTTCTGAAGCAACAATAATAACAACACAAGAAAAAACTGATACCAACTCTCGACTAGAGCAAAAGCAGTTAGCAGTGCTGTAAATGGCACTTTGTCTAGTAAGCGATCGGTTGGATGATCAAAGATATAAATATGTACATATATATAAGCATTAGGGTGGGGCGACACAAAAATGCATAGATATTTCCAAAATTGTTCTATTCAATTTCGGTTGTTCACAAGCATAACCTTTGATGTGGTATTTTCCAATTAATTAAAAAATAATCAAACAAAATTTAATAAAAAAAATCACGATTTTCACGATTATTAAAAATAACTTAAAAAAAAACAATCAAAAGTAGTCAACAAAGTTTTTTTGATTATCTAAAATTTTTTTTTTCTTTTTTTTTAATAATTGTAAAAAGTCGTTTTTTTCATTTTTTTTTATCGCAATCAAAATTGCCTTTTGAAGTTTTTTTGATTCTTTTACATTTAAAAATTTTTTTTTTTTTTTTTTTTTAATTATCGTAAATAGTTGTTATTTTTAATATTTTTTAATAATGTTATTTTTTATATAGAGCCCTTCGAAGCAACTATCAGACACCCTATATTGGATGTTGAAAAATGTTTAGATTCATTTAGTCTATACTTACCACACAAATGAAACGTATGGAGCCGATATAAATAAGAACTGTGGTTAGCTTGCTGCGGTTACACTGAACTCTAAGTATAAACATGACCTTTTCTATCTCGCTTTCTTGCTATACGTAGCGCCATTGCTTGTGCTTACTTTTCCACAACTTTTTACATCATTCAGCCATATTCCCTGCTTGTCTTTTTATAGTTTTTATGAATGATAATTTCATTGTTCTTGTAACACTTGTGTGCCCTCTGCGCTTGCGTAACATCTACCTTTTTACAAACAAACAACAACAATGAAAAACAAAAAAATTGAAATCAGAAAAAGGTGGTGTTAGAAATGAAAACAAGTAGCAACAACAATGAACTAGTAGACAGGTAAAAATACAAACAAAAGCAACAACAATAGAAAGATAAACCTCTTGGAACTCCACATGCGATTACAACAAAACAAAACTTGTAGAAAGGTCGTGAAAGAACACTTCACAACTCATAAACGTTGATAAGTGGAAAAAACGATAAAATCTAGTTGAGAAAATGGTATAATGCAATGCGTTAAAATAAACAATTGAGTGCAGGGTAATTGAAAAGAGTCAAAGAACTGAAAGGAAGCGAAAAAACAAAAAGAAAAAGAAGTTATTGAGCTGAGCAGTGGATAATATTTCGACATTGAGAAGATAGAATTGATAATAAATATATTAACTATATTCATATTTGTAGTGATAAGAATCAAAGACTTCCCGGTCTCGGAGGACAGTTTTTTGATTCAAGTCCAACTTATTTTTCGAGCTAGATTTCATTCTTCAAAAACAGGCCTGTTAAATTTGATTAGTAATCAATTGATTAGACGAGTATTTTAATTGGTAATGACTATTTTAATTGTTTTCAAATAAATTTATTACGATTAAAAAAAATTTAAAAATGTCATAAGATTTTACTATTATTAAATTAAAATAAGAAAATAAAAGTTAATCAAAAAAAAAATTTATCGAAAAAAAAGAAAAAGAAAATGTTTTTTTTATTTTATTTTGGTCATTTTAATAATAGTGAAAAGTCATGATTTTTTTTATGATTTGTAATTAACTAGAAAATAATCATTACAAATTTAAAGTAATGGTAATCAATTTGAAAAATATGTATCACAGATCGAAAAATTCAGAAAACCGCTGCGCCTTTTTGGCAGGTAATTGCCCATATTTATTACATTAAATTTCCTCACCTTTCTCATCCACAAATCACTACTTGTATTCTACCATCCAGTAAGCTCTGCCTATGCCTAACTTATTATGACCTTTCTCTTTTCCCTTCATTCCAACTCGTGTGCTATGTTCTGCTTCACAAGAATTCTTAGCACTCACTTCTATTTATTTTATTATGTGTTCCACTAAATCATAGATTGTTTTTCTAAGATATAGAGGTAAACCCATCAAATTTTTCATTCCAGATTTTAATTGCATTTTTATTTATTTTTGATGGAACAACTTTCAAATGTTTTGTGGCATAATCAACACTAAATATGTACATAAGTGCATATGTATGTTGATTGTTTTGGCATGTGTTGTTGGTATTAATGTTTCTACGTTCCAACATTCTTCCTCCTAACGTTGTAGCACGAGGCCGGAAGTAATTGTATGTATGCTTCCTTTTTTTTTTGTTTGCATACTTAATACGACAATGTGATTTTTTGGACTTTCTGAAGTACTTCGATGACACTTTTTAGTTTTGTTGGCAATTCATATTTAAACCAGTTTAAGTGAAATAATCAAAAAGTTATTCGAAAGTAGTCTCGCCAGAAACCCTATTTCGTCCAGAGGTGATCCTGAACTAGCTCTATAAAACTTAAAAAAAAATTCTTCAGTGAATATCAAAATTTTTTTTATTTTCCGACTTTTTCGTTACGGAAAAGTGGGAGTGAATAAATTCCGATTCCGTTAGGCATCTATCATAAGTTAAGCAAAAGCTATGTATATACCAGGTTTGACTTAAGGTACATTAATTACTCCAAGCGGTATCTTGGAACACTAAACATAACAAGCGTTAATTTTTAAACTCCCGATATCACTACCATTTGGTATTTTGCCATCCTTATTCGTCGCTAAATGCTGACTAAAAAAACTGAACTTTAATTGGCAGTGATTTGCAATGAACCTGAGGCCTACTTCGGGCTTGTTTATCAATCAACTGAACATTTAAAAATAACTTAAGGGTTTAACTATTAACATATTAAATCAATCAAAAGAGCAAAAAGGTCATTGGAGATGTTCTCAATAGTAATATATATGAACGAAGTAGGCTGCTAATCGTCTGTCACAAGTGATTTATTGGAGCTGTCGCTTAAAATACCGAATTTCACGTATTTAAACTTAAAATCTTTGCCAATAAATTAAAAGCGAATAAGAAATCATAAAAATAAATCAGAAAAACATCCCATAAATTACAAACAAAAAACAAAATTCTATGATCTTTCAGGTTTTTACAAAACATTAGGCTTGATTGCGAAAGTAAAAGAAAATATGAAATACTAATACAAGGTGGGCCAAAAAGTATTTATAGATTACTTACATATACCCCGAAAAATTCTGTTGAAAGTGTAACAGCAAAGTTCCCACAATAGTCCATTTTACGACACTGGAACAAACTGTCGTTTCAAGAAAAACGAATAAGTACCTAACATATGTATGTATGTAAGTTATCACAAGTTTCTTCCCACAAATGTCATTAACCAAATGTCACAGTTGTCTTCCTAGCCTTCGCCTAGGTCAATCACATTCAGCCAAATTACGACAGCACGCCACCTCATGCAACTGGCTGGATCAGCAGAAATGCGATCACACGGTATGATCGCATATCGTTGTTGGCACACTTTGCTGTGCCAGCAAAACAATAGCTATTGCTATCGTCTGTGGTCATTGCGCTATGACAACATCACAAGTGCTACAATTCTCTTCATCATGTTTAGCTGCATCAGCAAAAGCAGCTATTACAACATCATCAAGTAAACATCGTTAGCGCAACGATTGTGTCAACATCACTAACCGCCAGCAGAGCAGCAGCAGCGTTATTCAACGTCGTGGGTTAGCTGGACAGTTAGGGTAACTATTAAGTTTAGTTTTAGAAAGAACTCAATAAAGAACACGTGCGAAAAAGCACAATTGGCGCCCAACGTGGGGCCTGGAAAACACTAATCATTTTTGATCCTAAGGGACAAATAATAACTACAAACAATTAGAAGGATTCGAAACAAACATCCTGAAGCATCCTGGTGAATACGTGGTGAATACGAAGTCAATGATAACAACCGCAAGCAACAACGGAAGGAGTAAAATCAAGAATTAAGCTAGGATATAAGTATGAAGAGGTAAGTGAAGTGCTCTAAAAGAATTAGTGAAAGTGCAAAACTGAAATTTAAAAAAAAAAAAAAAATTAAATTAATAAAAAAATAGGTGCTAAATAAACCTGTGTCCTTTGTGAAATTTTTTAAGAAAATCTTTGAATGGTAAATGACCGAGGTGTTGGAGAATAAACCTGTGTCCTTTGTGAAATTTTTTAAGAAAATCTTTGAATGGTAAATGACCGAGGTGTTGGAGGACCTCTTTAAGAATTTAATTTTAGCGGCAAACAGACAAAATATAATGAATACAGAACAAGTTAGCGAGATAGTAAAGGCAGAGGTCAGGAGAGCTTTAGCCGAACAGAAAACGGAGTTTGACAGAAGACTTCTTGCTTTACAGAATCAAGTAACAATAAACAAACCTAAGGTAGAAAAATATAGTAGGGTAACAATCAACCCCCTAACTACCTGCGACATTACGCTAGACGCGATAAAGTCCCTTCCGGAATTTTTCGGCCACCAAGGCACGTACGTATCCTGGCGGGAAGCCGCACATAATGCCTACGAATTATTTAGGAGGTACGATGGCAGTGAACGCCACTACCAAGCCGTTACTATTATTAGAAACAAAGTGAGAGGTGCTGCCGACGCAGTACTTTCTTCTTTTAACACAGTGCTTAACTTTAGCGCTATAATCTCCAGACTTGACTTTACTTACGCGGACAAACGGCCGATATACTTAATCGAGCAGGAATTATCCACCCTGAGACAGGGATCAATGACATGCCTAGAATTCTACGATGAGGTAGAAAAGAAGCTAACTTTGTTGGCAAATAAGACAATTATGTCTTATGAGAGTGGTGTTGCAGACACTATAAATGAGAAATATAGGGCCGATGCACTCAGAGTATTTATATCAGGTTTAAGGAAACCACTATGTGATATCCTGTTCGCATCTAGGCCATCTGACCTCCCATCCGCCCTGGCTTTGGCACAAGAGGTAGATGCCAACAATGAGCGTTACGCTTTCGCAATGAATTTCGCGAACAGATTTCAGGAAAAACCTGGCGGAAATCAGAATCCGGCCAATCAAAAGACACCTAACTACGATCACGGTGTGGGTCATAAAAACCCGCATTTTTCAGTAAGCAAACAAAATAAACAGGCCAGTCGTCCACAGAATTATGGAAATACCCAAAAACCATTTACCAGTAGTAATTATTCCGGCCAAAGGCGCATTGAGCCTATGGAAGTAGATCCCTCCATATCCCAATTTAAAAACCAAACAAGTAATCCCAGCCACGAACAATACGGTAAGCCGCAAGGGAACGGGCAAAAACGTGTAGCGAACTCAGGGCGGTACACAGGACCCAAAATACAGCGCGTAAACCATCTTACCGACGAGCGGGAGTCGCAAAATGAAGAAACATACAATAACGAAGCCGAGCAGGCAGCCGACAACATCGAATCCGATGAGGTTAATTTTTTAGGGCAAAGTCCCTCCTTCCTTGGATTTCAAGGTCAATAGGAGGAAAGGAAGTCAAGCTCCTTGTTGACACGGGGGCGTCAAGGAGCTATATCAGGCCCCTTCCAGGGCTGAAAGGAATAAAACCAGTAGGAAACTCATTTTTAGTAAAGTCTATTCATGGAGTTACCCCCATCAAACATAAATGCAAGGTTAAAATTTTTGGGACAATAGCAGAATTTTTTCTATTACCTAATCTTACTTCATTTGACGGTGTAATTGGCCTTGACTTATTGAACAAGGTACACGCGTCTATTAATTTAAAAACAAACACAATAACACATGATTTTGGTAAGGAGATTATACTATTTGTATCTAGCGAGGATGTTAGTCACTTGCGACTGCAGGCAGAAAACGTCCCACAAAATCTAGAAGAAGCATTCTCGAAAATGATTGGTAGCATAAATGGGGTTTTTGCGGACCCCAACGAAGCACTACCATACAACACAAACGTAGTAGCAACGATTCGCACTACAAACGAAGACCCCGTGTATTCAAGGCTATACCCTTACCCATTGGGCGTCTCAGATTTCGTGAACAAAGAAATTCAAGAACTGCTAGCAAACGGCATCATTCGGCCATCCAGGTCACCATATAATAACCCCATATGGGTGGTGAAAAAGAAAGGCCTTGACGAAACTGGGCAAGAAAAAAAGCGGATGGTTATAGATTTTCGAAAGCTCAACGAAAAAACCATCAGCGATAAATATCCAATCCCGGATATCACGGGAATTTTATCGAATCTAGGTGGAAGTAAATTTTTTACTACCCTTGATTTGAAATCTGGTTTCCATCAGATCAACCTGCTGGAACGGGACAGAGAAAAAACAGCATTTTCCGTAAAAAATGGAAAGTATGAATTTTGTAGATTGCCATTCGGTCTAAAGAATGCTCCCAGCATTTTCCAGAGGGCAATAGACGATGTGTTGAGAGAACACATAGGAAGAAAATGCTTCGTCTATATGGATGATGTCATTATATTTTCCCAAAACGAGGAACAACATTTAGATGATGTGGAAGTGATTTTGAGAAGTTTATTTGAAGCCAACATGAGAGTGTCGGCGGAAAAATCAAAATTTTTCAGAACCGAAGTAGAATTCCTGGGTTTTTTAGTTTCACAGGGCGGAATCAAGACGTGCCCAGATAAAGTGGATGCCATCAGGAATTTTCAGGAGCCCACTACTCTGAGGGGGCTAAGATCATTTTTGGGTTTAGCGGGGTACTACCGCTGTTTCATTAAGGATTTCGCTAAAATAGCAAAGCCACTTTCAAATATAATGAGGGGTGAATATGGCCGAGTTACTGCTTCACAGTCGAAAAAAATCGAAATTGATTTGACTGACGAACAGAAAAAAGCCTTCACTACCTTAAAGGAAATACTAGCATCAGAGGAGGTGACACTAACCTACCCTGATTTTAATAAATCGTTTGATTTAACCACGGATGCATCGTCGCATGCAATAGGTGCTGTCCTGTCACAAGAAGGGAAACCTATAACAATGATATCCCGTACTTTGACCAGTAGTGAGGAACATTTTGCCACAAACGAAAGAGAGCTGTTGGCCATCGTTTGGGCACTTAAAACCCTTAGAAACTACCTGTACGGCGTAACAGATCTTAAGGTTCATACAGATCACCAGCCGCTCACTTTTGCGGTTTCAGACAGAAACCCAAATTCAAAAATTAAAAGATGGAAAGCCTTCATAGATGAATGTAACGCGAAACTAATTTACAAACCTGGTAAAGAGAATGTAGTCGCAGATGCGTTGTCTAGGCAACATATGAACGCCCTGGATAACATGAGTACTGAAACAATTCATAGCGAAGTCTCGTCAACCAACACGATTGAGAGGACTCATAAACCAGTGAACTGCTTTCGTAATCAGATACTAGTAGAAGAAGGCATAGAACAAGGAAAAAGAACGTTTATAATTTTTGGAAAAAAAACTAGACATCTAATCTCGTTCAAGAGTAAAGAGGATTTAATAAGCCTCCTACAAGAAGCGGTAAAAGTGGATGTTGTTAACGCAATATACTGCGACTTACATACACTAGCACAATTTCAGGACAAACTGGTCGAACTTTTTCCAACAGTCAAATTTAGACATACGGAAAAATTTGTCATCGACATAACAGACCCGAACGAGCAGCAAGAAATTATCGCTGCCGAACATAATCGGGCACATCGAGCGCCCCAGGAGAACGTTAAGCAAATATTGGAAGACTATTTTTTCCCCAAAATGGAGAGAAAAGCCAAACAATTTGCCTCTAACTGCCACACATGCTCTCGGGCGAAGTATGATCGCCATCCTAAAAAGCAACTTATTGCTCAGACGCCCATTCCTACATATTGTGGAGAGATCCTTCACATCGACATATTTTCAACGGGCTCCAAGTATTTCTTAACTTGCATTGACAAGTTTTCAAAGTTTGCTATAGTACAGTCCTTAAAGTCCAGGACAATAGTAGACGTAAAGCCACAGCTTCTTCAGCTAATCAACATGTTTTCAGGTACAAAAACTATTTACTGTGACAATGAAAAGTCACTGAATTCTAATAGTATCAAATCCATGCCCCACCCCTTCACAGTACATCAAATGGCCAGGTGGAGCGATTCCATAGCACACTGATAGAAATATCGCGATGCCTCAAACTTGATACAAATATGGATGACATTGAAGAAATTATTCTTTTAGCCACAATCAAATACAATAGGTCCATCCATACAGTAACAAAAATGAAACCTATTACAATTTTTCAGTCAGGCAAAGAGGATGAACTGGTAACCTCTCGCCTGGAGGAAGCGCAGGATAAGGAGCTTGAAATACATAATAGGAATCGACAAGACAGGGAGTTTGCGGTGGGAGAGAAAGTACTAGTTAAAAACAATAGAAGACTAGGAAATAAATTGACGCCTCTCTACACCGAAGAAGAGGTCGAAAAAGATCTCGGCACTACGGTGCTTATAAGAGGAAGGAGGGTCCATAAGGATAACCTTCGCACAAGCTAAGTAACTTATGTCGTTACTAATAGACATTTACATTTTTGTTTTTAGGGTTTCCCTGCTATTTTTCACATTGTTATCGGCATCGTCGTCAACGGGACGGATAATGGACTACACTAACGCAAGGTACATCCCAGTGGTAGACGGAGACATTGTAATCTGGGAAAATTTCGGACACATCAAACATATCACCAACTTAACTCTCTACGAACTACTACGAGACGAAACGTTTAACGCGACAGATCATTTCCCCCAATCGCACATGAAGAAAATATTGTACGCAGACATAGGCCAAATAGACAGACTTCTACAATTGATAAATACTCACCATAGACAGACGAGAAGTTTAAACGCCCTCGGGACAGTACTAAAATATATTACTGGCACTCCTGACCACGACGATTTCGACAGACTGAGTAGCACAGAGGAACAGTTAATAGACTCACAGGACAGGCAGTTCATTATTAATACGGAAGTACAGAAAGAAATTAATAGCCTTACTATCACAGTGAATAAGATCCTAAAACAAGCAAAACAAAGAGAAATAGACACAGGTTATCTCTACGACATCCTTATGGCCAGAAATAGGGCAATGATAACGGAATTAAATAACTTGCTCACCTCCATTACTTTCGCAAAAATTGGAACGCTCAATCCTATTCTTCTGGATAATGCGGAGATAAACTCAATAATCAAAATGAAGCACTTCACAAACCTCACGATAGCCGATATCATACCTTTAGTTAAGATTAAAATAGTCCAATACAATAACGTAATATACTTTTTAATGAAATATCCTATACCTAGATTTAGATGCAAGAAAATACGAATTTTTCCAGTAGCCCACGACCACCAAATTCTACATTTGCAAGAACCCATCTTAGCTACATGCGACAACCAAACTGTAGCGGTAAGAAATTGTAGTAACACGACCCCAACATTCTGCCTAACATCATCTGCAACATCATGCGCTCTACAGTTAATGACACGCAACACGGCCAACTGTGGTACAACATACAACAATCTCGCTCCTATTACATTGATAGGTGACGGTGTGATTGTTATTAACGACCAAACAGCGGTCATAGAAGAAAACGACGAGGCTCCAATTACAGTAAATGGAACTTACCTGGTGGCCTTCGAGAAAATGGTAAGAGTTAACGGCACCCTATTTTATAACGAAAATTCCACGGCGCCTTTGAAACCTGAAGCGCCATGGTCCCCAGATATCAACTTGACACAGCACATAGAAATTCTGAGCGCACCTTACCTTCACCACATAAATCAGCAAAACCTTCAGCATATTAAACATCTGCAGCAAAGCGTCAAACGCAATAACCTGGTAAGTTTCGCCGCTTTGGGAGCCCTACTCATTATGGGAATGCTCGCATACGCATTTCAGCGAGCAACAGCGAACAGAAAGAAAGCGTCCTTAGCCAAATCCATCAAAGCCGTTGTTGAAAATGCCGCCATAAGGTCCGCGGACGTCCCTCACTTAGAAGGGGAAGAGTTATCACAAGTTTCTTCCCACAAATGTCATTAACCAAATGTCACAGTTGTCTTCCTAGCCTTCGCCTAGGTCAATCACATTCAGCCAAATTACGACAGCACGCCACCTCATGCAACTGGCTGGATCAGCAGAAATGCGATCACACGGTATGATCGCATATCGTTGTTGGCACACTTTGCTGTGCCAGCAAAACAATAGCTATTGCTATCGTCTGTGGTCATTGCGCTATGACAACATCACAAGTGCTACAATTCTCTTCATCATGTTTAGCTGCATCAGCAAAAGCAGCTATTACAACATCATCAAGTAAACATCGTTAGCGCAACGATTGTGTCAACATCACTAACCGCCAGCAGAGCAGCAGCAGCGTTATTCAACGTCGTGGGTTAGCTGGACAGTTAGGGTAACTATTAAGTTTAGTTTTAGAAAGAACTCAATAAAGAACACGTGCGAAAAAGCACAATTTGTATGACTGCGTTGGTACTATGTAAACGAGAAAAAAGCATCAATCCCCTTTACTCACAGTTAGTTTACGGTTCGCAAAAATAATTAATTACTTTCATGTTGAATGTTTTGCAAATTCTCGGCGGCTCCAACGTTGACTGCGTGTTTGTTTAATTTGTTTGGCTTATGCACCGCATAAAAACAATAAATGCAAGAAAATACAAACAATAAATAAAAAGTGTGTTGTTTGCACGTATGTTTGGCACTTCTAAATAAAACAATAAAAGTGAGTATTAAAGAAGCAACAAAAACAAAAAAATGATACTCAAATGTCAGAGCAGCATTCAAGAGTCAAAGTCCAAATCGGGGTAATTAAGTATTTTTGTTTGAGTTTTTCTTATGCTGAATTCGCTCAAGTTTTTCGATACTAGGGTGGGTTGAAATTTTTTTTAGGTTAGGAAGGAAAAAAGAAAAGGAAAATAGTTTACTAGGGATTTTAAGTTTGACCACTCGATTTTTATTTTAATTTTCTCTTTTAGAAATATTATTCAATTTTTCGGTTTCAAATTCAATTATGTAATCAAATATAAAACGAAAAAAAAAAAACAAATTTATATCACTGTTGTTCCAATATTTATTTAAAAATCGGATGGAACACCAAAAAATGTTGAGGAAAAATTGAAAAATTTTTTTTTTAAGTGAAAATTCATAACCAAAAAAAATTTCAAACCACCCTAATGTATTTTTTTTTATACATATACTTTTTTTCCCTTTGAACATTAAAATATATGTTAAAATGTTTAACTTTTGCTATTTTAATTTGCTGCGTGTTAAGTTTGAAATGTTTGCTGTTCACCGTTTGACCGACTTTTGCGCATGCGCATTACGAGTAATCGATTAATCTTTTTTTGTCTTGTAACGCGTTAAATTTTCTCTGACGTAATTTTAAAATTTGTAATTTTTGCGAGCTTTTTTAATTGTTATTTAATCTGTAGCTTATTGCCATACACAAATTTGACATTTTTATTGTTGTTGTTTTTTATTTTGACAACTAAAACTAACCTAACTAAAGTTTTTGCAAATCTGAAAGGTGTATGTCTCTTTATCTCTTTATCGCTGTCATGTCAACCTAACAGTAATTTCAGATATTTTTTTTAGATTTACAGTTTGTTTTATCATTATCTCAAAATCATGAAAACCTGCACTATTAAGTTCCAAAAAAAAACATTTAATGACTTCTCCCTGTTTCCCTTCTCTTTTTGTCAACTTTGTAAAATGTATTTCTTGTATTTTCTTTCCCTTCTGTCACTTGCTTGTACCAACATTTCTCTACTTACCAAATGCGATATCTCTTTGAGTGGTCATAAAAATATTTTTATATGATCCGTCATAAGGTGTGGTCATAACATTGATTTATGACTGTCTTTTTTGGTTGCTGCCGCGATGTGATGCTGCCTTCCTTCCATCTCTTTGCTGCTGCGATGGTCAAGCGTTTTGATGGCTTGTGGGAAGTCTATGGTTTTGTTGTTGTTTACCTATAAATATATCGACAGCCACACTGCAAAACCCCGTAAGTCACTATTTTTCCAAAAATAAGGTTCTGAGCCTTTCCCATAGATCGTGATATTTCACACATTAAAATTCAGTCAAAATCAGGTTACAACTTCCCGTTTCTTTCCAGTGGTGAAATGAAATAACCGTCGCTCATATACATACGTTATAATTATTACAGTTTTTTCCCTCTCCTGAAAACTTTTTATTTTTGAACATACAGGGTTTTGCAGTGTGGCTGTCGATATGTAATTATATGTTTATATGTAAGTAAGTAATAAAAGTGATATTTGATTTATGCGCACTTCAGGCAAAATAACAACAAAAAAATATGACTCAAGATCTAGCCAATTGATGAGCCCAACTTTCACTGCAGCTGTCATTTCCAATAACTACCAGTCATTTCGAAAAGATTATGTTTACGATTACAAATATTTCTATTTGCTTTTACAAATATTATTATTGTTGTAGGTTGTTAGTAGTTTATCATGTTGAGAAATTTTTATTGGTGTTGACAAGCAATTTGTAGGTTATGAAAGATTAAGCAAATTGGCATTTTGGTGCATGAATTAGTTGGTAGCGGGGCAAATGAGTGAAAGAGATGAGAAATATGAGGAATACCTATATATTATTTCAAGAACAGGTCCAAAAAAGTGGATGCAAGAGTACACACATATAGCCATTTTTTATTCGTAAGCACTTAGCAACTTGTGCATAAAAAAACTACATAGCATGTGCATTTTTTTTTTATTTGAAATTTGCTTTGAAAATCAAGTATGAAGATATAGCTTGCGAGGTAGCAACCAAAAAATGTGGACGCTTATAATTTTTTCTGCAAAAATGTAAGCTAGCACCGAAGTGACGAATAAAAAACGATCATAATAAAATTACAAACGATTGATGTTTGCATATTATTAAGAAAAAAATTAAAAAAACGGGGTATCTTTATAAGTTTAAGTCAAAAAAACAATTAAAAAATTTTTTTTCTGTATATCTGCATGTTTGTTCGTGCATCACTCGCAAACCGCTTTATAGCATTGAATGCCAGTTTCACTAATTTATTGCTAGATAATCAACTAAAAGTTTAGCATAAATTTTATTCCTTGAAATTCTTTTATTAGCGCTGTACACAGTGGTGGCTATAAAAGTTTGATCAAAAATATTTTTTTTAAATTTAAGGCAATTGGAACCAGTTGTTGGCTGCACATAATAGATATTGCGTCTTAAACAGGCAAAAAAAAAAATGTTTTTAAATTTCTGTGTGTCTGTATAATTGAATAATTTCTTCACTAAAGTATATTATTCTCAAATATAGAATAAAATTTTCTGTGAGTATTGTATGTACTGTATTTATTCGAGTGTGACATTAACGCTCCTTTTCACATACTTCAAAATTAAAGCCGCTTAAAACACTTTGTCAGTTTCAAATAGCTTAATACTTTAAATTGAGTACATGTGGCGCGTGACTGTTAACTTTTTAAGAATTCAAATAAAGCATCAAATTCAAAGAAGAACTTAATCAAAAGTCATTGATTTTTAAGCTTCCACAGAATTACAGTCAAGCATCATTTAATTATACAACATAAATACAACTTACAAAGATAAAATACAATTCACAAAAAAAAAAAAAAAAAGTAAAAAAACAAAGCAATAATAAAGCAGAAAAAATCTGCATAATTAATCTTTGAATAGTTTAAATTGAAGCTGTCAAAAATTTTTGGCTCGAGGATTCGTCATTGACCGGAAAAAATTTTCGAAAAAAAATATTAATATTTATATCGGCTATTAGGTGACTTAGTTTAAAAGACCTTCAATTAATACATTTAACTGCAAATGATGCAAAGTAATTAACAGTTTCTGCTTTCATAACAAAAAATAGATTGATAGATAGCTTCAATTTAAAAGTAAAATTTTTGTTGTTTTTTGTTTTTGTAACTTTAATATGCATACTCAAAAAATTCACAGTAATTAACAACTTCATGAATATTGTTCAAGTGACAAGCCAAATCACGTTTCGCAGTCAAAAGCTATTATCTAATAATGGTCTCGCTGTGACGCCTTTGGCTATGTGAAAAAATCTGCACAGCCTTGATTACTGCCACGATTTCCGCAAAAACGTTTGTATCATTTGGTGTATGGTCAAATTGCTTGAAACATCAATCAAAATAATCATAACTCAAAATTTTGTTTTCATTTCAAAATCAATCAAAATAATTACAAAATATTGAATGGCAAACTTGCTGGCTAATGGCGCAACAGGCTAAAAAAGCGTGCTAAAATGGCCAAAGCGTGAACAAGCTTTTAAACCATATTGGTGAAAATCTTAATTACCGTTTATGTAGAAGTAATTACCGTTAATGTGTAAACAAATAAATAAAACGCCTTAAATAACAGAAACAATTTGAGTAACAAAATACATTATTTTCAGTTGTTGTCATGGATGAAACTAAGTGGATGTACTGGCTGTGTCACGGCTACATAAATTGTAATTGTCACTGTGTTGACCGCTGTCATTGGTCAAAGTCACGTTACCAAATCGATGTTGCGATTTTGTTCATTTTACCTACATATTTTATTATCTCAGTTGCGGCATGGTTGCCTTTCTGGTGACTAATCGTTATCCTTATCCTTACCTTTATCCATATCCATATCCTTATAATTACCTTTACTCTTATCCCTATCCTTAACCTTATCCCTATTCTTATCCTTATCCCTATCCTTATCCTTATAATTATCTTTTCCCTATCCTTATCCTTATCCTTATCGTTATCCTTATCCTTATAGTTATCCTTATCCTTATAGTTATCCATATGCTTATAGTTATCCTTATCCTTATAGTTATCCTTATCCCTAACCTTATCCTTATCCTTATCCACATCCATATCCTTATCTTTATCCTTATCCTTATCCTTATTCTTATCCTTATCCTTATCCGTATAGTTATCGTTATCCTTATCCTTATCCGTATCCTTATCCTACTGTTTATTGGTGTTATTTATTAGCTGCCATATAATATAAGAAGTTTAGTCTCAGACTACAGGTTGGATACACGGTGGGAACGGACTGAAATAAGGCACTTTCAACACGGTGGCAACGATTACCAGCTGATTGCTGTAAATTAAATTAAAATACTAAATTCATTTGAATAAGACCAGCTGTTCAGTGATTCACATCGTAAAAACCAACATAAAAGATCCATCAAAAAGTGTAATAACGAGACAAAGTATCTTCATTAATTTGCATTGAAGAGCTGCCCACACTGTGGAGCGCACATTTATTTTTTTTTTTAACGAATTCAGATATGAATTTGTAACAACTTGTTTTCCATCAACGATGAGTATGGCACAACAAATCTCGGTGCTTGTTCAAAACCCACACTTAGGTCACGCAGCTAAATCTTGACCAAAATGTGTTGAGCTTAAAATCGTTAAAATGTCGAGTAACGAGCATACAAAAGTCACAGCTCGTTTGTTCATTTACTATGCAAAGCACATTCGAATATAAAAATAAATACTTCCAACTGTCTGCATTAACAATGAGATCAAATAAATGAATAACAAGCACGAACAAATAAAGTTGTGCTCATCAAAAAAAACAATGACCAACAAATTAAGGCACCCCATGGCGCTACCGAGTTTGTGCGTTTCATATAAAATCTGTGATGTTGGAAATTAGCGAACACGCGCCCCTAAGCCCAGCTGGTGTGTAAGCTTTATACTTAACAAATTATTGATAGTGATATATTATTAATTTTAATTATTTAATTTTTGCTTAATTAAAGACAACCATTTGTATTAAAATTAATTGCAGGCGTGGTTCATAAGTGACCCAAATACACGGATAAAATATTTTCTTGCGTTAAAATGAATTTCAAACTTTAAGTTGGATATCTAGTAATACATCGATGAAAATTCGAGTAAAGTATAGACAGCGGTTTTCGAGTGATACGCGAACAAACTTACAGACATAAATACAAAAATTCTAAAAACTGCTATTTTGGTTCTATTACTTTAACAAGAAAAATCTCAAGGGCGTAAAAGCGCTTGATATATTTCAAAAAGTCAAATTATGTAGAATTCACAAAAGTATTTCCGAAAGAGACAAATATTGTACTGAAAACTTAAATTTCGATTTCTGAAGGGTGAAAGGTATTTCAAAAAGAACCAATTGTATTTCAGAAAATTTTTATTGTACTCAGTTTTTCCTATTTTATTACAAAAAACAAAATTTTATTCCATAAAAACCAAAAAGTATTTCAGAAAAAGTGAAATGTACATAGTTCATCAGAAAGTAGGAATTTTATTTCAGAAGAACTAAAAATTATTTCAGAGTAAGCGAAAAGCATTTCAGAAAGTAGGAATTTTATTTCAGAAGAACCAAAAATTATTTCAGAGTAAGTTAAAAGTATTTCAGAAAGTAGGAATTTTATTTCCGAAAAACCAAAAAGTATTTCAGAAGATATGAGTTTTATTTCAGAACACCCTAAAAATATTTCAGATGTTCAAATTGTATTTCAGAAATAAAAAATTTTATTTCAGAAAAACGAAAAGGTATTTCAGAAAAAGTTTAATGTATTTCAGAAAGTAGGAATTTTTATTTAGCAAAACGAAAATGTATTTCAGAAAAAGTTAAATGTATTTCAGAAAGTAGGAATTTTTATTTAGAAAAACGGAGAGGTATTTCAGAAAAAGTGAAATGTGAATTTTATTTCAGAAGAACGAAAAAATATTTTTTCCCAGAAAATCTCAAAATTATGTTCAAAAAAATAAGTCCATACAAAATTTTAAACATAATCCCTTCACATTGTTAACTTTTTCATTCTCTCTCTCATCAAATCACTTAAAATAAATTGGAATTAATAAATATGCACAACAAAAAAAAGATAATAATAATTCTTACAATTAGAAAAGCAACAATTCAATGCCACAATCCAACCAACAAATCAATTAAATGTAAAACACAATTGAAAAAGAACAACAAACAAAACAAGTAAGGGTTCTATTATAAAAACGGCTATGATGTAATATGTAAATATGAAATTAGAAAAAAAGCAACGCCGCTCATTAACAACAGACAAATTGACTAAACGCAAAGCGCAGACAGACACTAATCAAAACGACAATGAAAAAAGCACAAAGAAAATATAAGAACGAGAAATATGAACTCATAAAGTAAACAACAGCGACAACGCTACACCGCCGCACAAAGGCTGGAAGGTATGCATAGTCGAATTGTTTGGTTGGGTCGAAACGGGTTAACAGTCTAGCCTAGGCGTGCTGCTGTCACACGTCAATTAAAAACAGGATTTGCATAGAAATTATGACGAGAAAAAACTATGACGACAAATATGCGCCTACGTGAAAATTTGTGTCTTATTTTATTTTTTTTGTTTGTTCCTGAGAAGGAAGAAATTATTAGCATAGCGCCGGGAAGCCTATGGAAACGTGCTTTGAATTTTAAGTGATTTCTGCTTCTTGGCAACTTATTTCACAGTTTTTTTGTTTTTTATTGTATATTAATTTTGTTTTAATATGCATGAAGAGTTTTTTTTCTTTTTTTTTTGCTTTAACCTTGACTGTTTTTGAGTGCTAGACAAGTGGTCATACTCAAACTCGATTTTCAGGCATAAAAGTACTGTTAGTCCAACAGTAGTAGATGCAGTTAGTTGAACGACACAAAAATAAATTTGAATATTTAAATTTAAAAAACGTTTAATTAACTAATAATACCTAATTGGTCGACAATAAAAGCGGCCTAAAGCTAAAATACTATTGGATCACTGAATTGAAATATGAATGCAATAAAAACACTTCAAATAATCGATCAAGATTTTTTAAATGCGAAATTCTATCTCCATTACCATTTCAATGGAACTTCATTTTCCTGCCCACTAAAAACCCCATATTAGTTAAACTGCTCTTCATTATCATTCAACATTGACTGTAACACAAACATGTTATCCAAGTGGCAGCATGATTCTCGCAAAACAGCTCATTCTAACCTCAAACATTTAATTGCATTTAATCATACAAAAATGTATAAAGTATGTACTAAAATACCTTAAAAGTCTAAAACATTTTAATTAAACTGTAATCGAACGCTGCGCGAATCAGGCGACCAGCTCATATTACAAACAATTGACCACAATTTCGGGTGGTCAACGTTCGATCAAAAACTGCAGACGACGTTTTAGCGCAAAAAGTTGTCAAACGTTTGAGTGTCAAATCAGTGTGTACAGTTGTGAGCAGTAAATAAGTAAATAGATGGGAGTTAGACCAAAACACAAAAAAAAGTTGTTAGCAGCAGTAAGCAGTAAGAAATATGCGTTACCAGTTACATTTGGTGGGTTGTATTTGTTGGAGTTTTGTTTTGGTGGTGTTGCTTTAAATTTTCTTTTCCTTGATTGCTTGACAGCGCAAATGACAGTTTACGAGTTGTCGCATTTGAAGTGAAGTGAAGTGAAGTTTTTGTGCTTGAGCATGCATTTGTTTGTGTTTGTGTGAGTTTGGTGTTGACAGCTGGCGGATGCAAGCAAAAGTTTAGGAGTACTCGTACAAGTATTTACATTAATTTGACATACAATACGAGCTCATATATGAGTGAGTATATTGGTTACATATAACTACTAGTAATACTATATTAATACTACACATAGCCATAACGTATTAAGTGAGTAGTGTGGGCATTTCATTCAGTTAAAAGTGATTCACTACTGATTGATTAAAAAGCTTGTATCTTTTTTTAGTGTTTTTTTTTTTATATCAGATTTGCGCGTATTTAGTTTATTAGCAGCCAGTTTGGTTTGATGCAGTGTGACTAACATAGCTTTTGATTGACATTTCGTTGCAAGCAGTTGTATGCTTAATATGTTTTTAATTTATTTATTTAATTCTGTATTTGGTTTGGTTATGTTGTCGTTTATTATCTTTTTTTGGTGTCTGTCGCTTGGAGCCCACTTTTTCCGCTAGTCATTTTGATAGCAATCACTATTGTGAATTGTTATTTTAGACATTTTTAGGTGCATGTCACATTGCTGTTTTGACACTTGCAGGTAGTCACTAAATTGCGCGTTTAATTGCAAATCAAATTAAATTTTAAATGAGTTAATTTTTTGTGTTAAACAAGTTATTAAGATTAAGTTGAGCAAAAAATACGTGTTTCAAAATCGAATCTGATACTCGTTTAGGTGCACATATGAGTGACAGCTGTCAAAATTAACTGTGATTCAATCGAAGCAATTAAGCTTCGGAGCTACAAAGGGGAAAAGTTAAAATTTTAGAACTTACTAAGTTCACGCGTAAGTGTGTGTTGCGATAAAAATTGATTAAGCGTCTAATTCGATTCATTAAACAAAAGCGCAAACTCAACAAATCGAATGCATGCAATCTAACGCTAGTCATTCACAATATTTACAAATTAAAGAAACAATTGTCATAAACTTCGTTCTTTAAATGCATAATAAAAACTAAGAGATAATGTCCAATGCACTTTCACTGCATGTGTATCAAGTAGAAAAATGAGTACAAAAGCGCTTTATAGCAATAAAAACAAGAAATGTGTAGTAATCATAAAATCGTTAATCTTATAGTTTTTCTGATAAAAGTTGAGCTAAATTATTTAACACAATCAATTAGAAATGTCAATTGACACATTTAACACGACTAACGATCATAAATGTAGGCTTGAAATGGGTCAATCGAATAGAGATTACAAGTAGAAGGTAGTACAATGTAAACAAAAAATCGAAAGACGGAAGAAAAAATAGTTAAATGGCAACAATGATAGTGGATTTTCTTGGAGAGTATGCAACGGTGGAGAATTTGTAACAAGAAAAAAAAATAAAAAAAAATGTGGAAACAATTATTTCGCAATACGATATGCTCTTCCAAGAAGAATATTTAAAAGGTCTCTACAGGGGCGGATCCAAGAGGGTTTTCGGACCCCACCTTCGAAATCCAAAAAGGATTATTTTTCAGGAATTGTGGCTGAATGCTGTCCTCGAAATTTTATTTAAAAAAAATCGTAGATCCACCACTGCCCTTTTTTTTAAATAGTTGAAAATCAGCATTTTAATCAAGCATAAAATTTTTAACAACAAAAACTATATGAGACTACACTTGTAAATGTTTTTCAATTGATTTTATTTTCCATTATAAATTATGTTCGACCTTTTACGACCCCATAACCCATTTCAATTGATTTGCTGTATAAAAATGTTTAGGCGCGTGCAGTTGATAATGTGATTAATTGCTTTATTATTTCAAATGTTAAAAGCTTAGTAATTACACAATTAAATTTGGAACCGCTTAAGGTCGGAAATTGATAATTTACAAAAAGTATACATTTTTGGAATGCGATATTGTAATGGTTTTTTTTTCATGCACTTACGACTTGTATTGATTGATTTGTAGCCACATTTTATTTCCAGCACTGTATACAGCTGTTATAAAGTATTTCAGTGCTACAAAATGGTTACTAAAGTGTAAGCTGGACATTTAGCATTACATCCGTGAAAACTGTTTTCTATTCTATGCAAGAGTTTTTGAATGATGCTCGAACAAACAAACAGACAGACAGACAAAAATCATAAAAACGGTTCTTTCGGATTCCATGAGGAACATACACTAACCTGCTCTAACTTTCTTGCGATAAAAGCGATGAAAAGAAATCAGAGGTCTAGAGAAAGCAACGAATATGATACCATAACTTCAACCGTAACTAACGTAAACGTACCAATAACCGTAGAACCTGTTTTAAACTTAACGGGAACGCTTGATACTGTACTGTAACTGCAATGGGACTTAACAAAACACCTGTTACTTTTCGTTACGGTTACGTAATTCCGGTTATTGTTATATTTTCTGTTACGGTTATGATTACTTTTACCGCTATGGTCAAAGTTTCTTTTACCTTTACGTTCACGATTAAGCTTATTTTTACTGTTACGTGTAAAGTTTGGTTTGTTATTATGGTTACGGTTAAGTTTGCTGCTACGGCTACGGTTATGTTTTCTGTTACGGCCAAATTTGTTAACCAAATTCTGTTTCTTCATATGATTAATCATAGTTTGTGTGTGGAACTCATTTCTTTTTTTTCTTTTACCTTTCATTTAGCCTACTCATTTTCATTAGTGTAAATTGTTGTTATTAATTTGCGGTATATGACCCAACTTATTTAAACACCAACACTTACACAAAATAAAATACGTGTGCTCTTATGCAAATCTGCATCCATTCATTGCTACTTAAATATTCCACGCACTCAACAATGTCCATTCAATTCGTTTACTCTACAGATTTACTTTTTTTTATTCATTTACTCATTCATTCATTAATTTGTGGATATTTAGTCACTTTTTATTTTCGTTGTTTCTTTTCGCAACGGAAGTGAATTTGATTTATTAGCATTGAGATCTGTGCAGAGCTGTTTGACTGATGTTGTTTTGTTCTTGTCATAGCCAGCAATGCATGCGAACGCTTGTGGGTTTTGTCGTGATCTACTTACGAATCAAATAAAGAGACGTACATACATACGTACAAGTTTACGTGTGTGGAGAGGGATTTGTAAGTAAATACATATGTATGTATGCGTGTAAAGGTATTTGTAAATATATGTAAATATTTATATCCGAAATTGTACATGCGACATTGTTGTTGTATTACAGTATATTTCCGGTGGATTTATTTCATGTGTTGGTTGTTGCTGCGCGTGAGTGTTTGTGGGTTTCGTTTGCCGTTGACACAAATTTGAAAGCGTGCGAATTGAAAAAAAAAATAAAATTAAATTAAATAAAATACAATTTTTTCTTTAATGCTGGCACATTATTTAATGACGATTCATTTGATGTGATTTTTTATTTTTTATTTTTATCTATCTATTTGTTATTGCTCATAAATGTTGAAATTAGACATCACAGTCATTAAGTTTTGAAGTTTGTGGTGCACGCGTTTGTAACGGTTCAAATTACTTGTCGAAATCACTACCATTTACGGATGATTTTACGTAAAGATGAAATGACGCACACTTTTTGTTATTGCAAAGAAATGTCAGAAATATTTAAATTTTTTGATTGATGTTATTTGAATAAATATTAATATGTGGGTCAATGTTAAATGAAATTGAAGCTGATTTTTTTGTTGAAGGAAAGTCCAAGTCAGGCACTTTTTTTGCATATTTGGATCAATCAGAGATTGAAAAGTACTGAGCTTTAAGCAAATTAACGCCAACATTTGTTGACATACTGTACATACAGTTGCGTGCTAAATTGAGTGCTGTTGCTAGTTATAAGTCCAGTTACCTATACCTTTCCCGATTTTAATTTTTTTTAAATTTACTAACAGTCGAAGCTTAAAAAGCTGTTAATTTATATGCGGATGGTGCCACGCCCTTTTAAATTTTTTTAAATAGTTAATAGATTAATAAAGTCAATAAAGGTAAATTTTTTTAATTTTAAGTTTGGAATAACGTCTTGGTACTTCTTAACTAGTTATTTGCTCCAAACCGTTCCATTTAAGTAACCGTAACCTCAAATCCATTTACCCGACCTTCCGAATCTCTTTTGCCCACGTTCTTTACGAAAATAATTAAGATTTCGCAGTTCTCACCAAACAATCAATCTGACAGCTACCATCGCAACCGTTAAACTGCCAAAAGTGTGACACATAAAAGGAGTACGTATCTACCTAAATCGAATAATAAAACTTACAGTCTCAATTGGCACAACATTTTCCTTCTTCGTTTTTTTTTCGCAATTTCTTTTGCTGCTCTAACTTATTTTATTCATGGGCTAAGTTGGGCCAACACTAAGAAAAAAAAAAATTCGCCACAGCTATGGTTGCGGTTACGGCAGTTAATTTTAGCGCAAGCACGAAATGAGTACATCAAAGTGTAAATATCTCACGATTTTTCAACTTTTTTTTTGTTACCAACTCACAAATATACACATTGGTAGTAGCAACAAAAAAAAAACTTTGCCAAGTACAAATTTATGAGAAATGGCACTACTTTTTTTTGCACTTTTTGAACTTTTTTTGGGTTTTTTTTGCAAGTCCGCAAAGCTAATTCCATTTTCAGTATTTTGTACAACTTTCCTGCTACCGACATACGGGCACGTGTGACTAGTTGACTGACTCAATTGAGGTCCGCTTTTTCAGTTATTTGATGGTAAAGTTAAGCATTATTTAAGACATTCATGTCACGCAAAATTTATGAGTTCATTCGCAAGTGTTCAATGCTAGGTACTTCTTTGTATAGTTAGTTACTGCTTTCTTTGGCTGTAAGCAGTGTTTTTTATTGTTTTTATTTTTTTGGTTTTTGAAGTTGTTCGAGTTGGTTTCTTAGAGTAAACGTAAAAGCAAATTTTATGTAGCCTACTTTTAGAAACCTTCTAACTAAGCTAATTTTTTGACTTCAAATGAGCTTTTTAATTTGGCACTACTATCACGGAAATGGCTCTACCGATTTGTATGAACTGTGGTATCTGAAAAGTATTGTACATTCTAACCAGGTGTTGCCAGATGTTTTATAAAGGCTACCACATATTTGAATTTTTTCTTGAAATTAAGTGAGATATCTCACTAGTGCGATATGAACACTAGGCCGCACACTCAACTTCAAGTTTTTCTAGTTGAGTATTGTCTTACTTGAATTAGATTATCTTTACGGTGTTGCCACCTATTTGAATTATTTTTTAAATGTGAGTAAGACATCCTAGTAGTGAGATATGAGAAGATGGACCCTAAACAAAAGCTTTTTTACATTTTATTTGAAACAAAATTATTTTTAGGTGGGGTTAAACGCTAGAGTTGCCACTTAATTATACTTTTTTTATTTAGTTGGATATTAGTTATTATCCAGAAAAGGATTTGACGCATTTGTAGGAACTTTTAGCTTTAGGAAGCATACCACATTTCATCTTCCCTTTTTCTTAAGTTTTTTCACTTAAATTGGTCTTGCAGCGTTGCCACCTATCTTAATTTTTTTTTTTTATTTAAAGAGAGTTATGCCGATATGAGTGTTAAACGAAAGGTATTTTCCTTCATATTGTAGCAAAAATACTTCCCAGTAGTGTTATCAATAATTTAATGAAGAAAAAATATCGAATCTTGTAATCAGAATACTTCAGCTGGAAAAATGCTGTTCTAATAATGGAAAATCATACCGCTTCTGCTGTTCTTGTAACAAGTAGCAGTTACAACACGAATAGACCAGTATAAGTAGACGAGTTAGAGTGTGGTCGCGCAACTGTAATTGTTATGCAGCAGCACAGCAACACCTCATTGCACTAAAATTGCTGATATTCCCACGAAATTTAGTACACAAATATTTTATTTATTTCTTTTCCATTTCTATGAGACGCTTCACACAAAAAGTTTCTACTCATATTGCACGCAGCGTTGCACTCGGCGATGCGTTGGCGCATATTGCGATATGCACGAAAGTTGAAATTCTGTGAAACGTGCTGACGCGTCGCCAACCCAACTACCTGTACTACGAAGCGCCAAAGACGATTGTTTAGCGATAACGAACAAACAATGCCAAGCAAATAAAGAGAAGAAAATTAAAAGCAAAAAAGCAGTAAATTCAAAAGAAACATTTAAATGAAGACAAACGCGTATGTGCTAGTAGAGCAAGCGCGCTTATATGCCCGGTTATCAGCGGCGCCGGCACCCATGACGCATAATTTGAGCGCGCGCGTTAGAAGCGTTAATGTCAAAAATATTTCAAATTTAACACTTCCAAAAATGAGAAATTGAAAAAAATGTGTGTGCGTTTCAAAGTGTTAAGTGACAAAAAAAAAAATTTATGTGCGCCAATTTTGGCAGCAATCAACACCTTACGCTAACGCGCGTACAATCAATGATAAAGTCATAAATTAAGCGTAAATAAACTTAATAAAAACAAACAACAAATGAAAGCAAATAGAGGAAAGTTAATCAAAGTGTATGGCGCGTTGTCAGCTGCGGGCTAGTCAGGGAAGAATTATTGCCAAAAGCGTCGGTGACAACAACACTGTGCGCGCGCTGTAGACAGTCGACAAAGACCAGCAGCAATGAAAGCGGCAGGAAGGTGCGATAGCTACAAGCGCTTGGAATTTTTAGACAATTACTCATTGGGCGCTCGTCTAGCGATTAATGCGTTTGATATTTATAACAACAATAGCGAGAAATTGGTTGGCGTTGCGCTAGCGCGGGCTAATGGTATTGTTATCATGCTGCGCGCGCTCTCTTTGTCTGACTTATTTTGTTGTTTTTTGGCAGGCGCTCATTATGCGGTATTGACACGCGCTACGCGGCACTTACTGACTGTGCGTTGCGTCAGTATTGAAGATGATAGAGGAGGCTCCAAAGATGGATGGAAAGCCTAAATTTGAAAATTCTCCTCGTCTCATATATCGCTGATCAATCTGGAGTGACCTCTATTGACAAAATTTGAGCCAACAAATAAATGCTGCTTCTTCTTCTTAATGCGCAGAAATAACTCCCCTCAATTGCGGAAACGAAATTAGCTATGCAAACGGTCAAATTCCAATGTGTCCAAACGTCATTTAGATGCACATTGACGCGCTCCACACTGCGGTTACGCCGTACGTTGGCGGTTGCCTAGAATTAAAGTCTCAGCAGTCGAAAGGCACAGCTGATGTGATTACGCTGAGAAAAATGTGAACTCATCAAATAAAGAATTTTCTTTGTGTGCCACAAACACCCACCAGGGAATGGCCAAGGGTATGAGTGGAGCTTAGCGGATGCTACGAGCAATTTAATGCAAGTTGAGCGTTAAAGAAAAGTAAAACCACAAACAAAAAAAAAAAAAATTAAGAAAAAAAATTATGAAAAGCAATTTTCTTGTTGGTTATTGTTTTTGTTCTGTGCGTGTTGTTGTTGTTGTGGCTGCTGCTAAATTCAATTATCACAAAATGCCTTGCATACAACAAAAGTAACATTGTGTGTCGAGGCGCGCAGGCGGTAAGTAGGCTGTGTCACAGAATGGCTTGCCGGGCGTTCCTCAGCTTTTAAGTGTAAAATTTCAATTGAATTTGCAAAAGAAAATATGAAAAAGTTTCGTATACAGTTGGTGGTAATGAAAATGGTACGGACCAATTTTCAAAAAAAACTTTCCAAACAAAAAATTTTTTTAGGGCACAGAGCCCAGAGGTAGAACAGCTGTGAGTAAACTATCTCTCTGCTCTGTGGAGGGTCCTCTCTTAGATGTGCACAATTCAGACCGAAGAGCTCCTCAGCGCCAACTTTGAGAATAGGCTAGTAATAAATTAAAGATAATAAGAGAGACGGCGAGGGCAGAAAATTAAATGTTTGTATTTTAAAAATTAAAAAAAAAATTTATTATGCCATTTTCACAGTGAGTGACTGTATGCCTGGGTATAAATATGCAAAATAGTGTTTCTCTACGTGTCCTACGATTTTCTACATTAAATAATTTTTGTACGCGAAAAACCGAGAATTAACAACGACAAACGTCAACCTCTGTGTGCTGGCGGCAAACGCCCACACGAAGCATCGTGTTAATGCACGACGACAAAACGTGCCAGGCAGTTATTTCTTACAAACACACACACATTACATATACACAAAGCAACTACGCGGATGCTTGCAACGTGGGTCGTTGGACGACGGTGACGGTGCGCGTAGGCTCACACAACCACCAACAGTCAAGAGTCATGCGCGACGTAGAAAGAATAGAAAAGCAACAACAGCAGCGCGCGGCTACTTGCTCTCCACACAAACGAAGCGTAAAATTCAATTCAATCAAAAACAAAGCCAAATAAATTCATAACTTCAAAACGAAATGCAAGAAATTGCAATAAAAAAGAATGTTGTTATTGTTGCACGTAGTAAATAAATCTGCGAATCAAATTTTTGTGGCGCGCTTGAGTGGCTGAATTAGATTCACTGTTACGGCAGCGGCGCGGCATGCATAATTGTAACACCATCATCATGGGTAGACAACGCGGCAGACGCAATGACCGACATGCAGACAGTCAGTTAGGAGTGTATGTTGGCTGCGCGTCTGCGAGTGTGGCATTAGGCGGACAGGCGCTGCAGACGCGCGCGCGCACAGGCGTTTGGCATTTGTGTTGCATCATGTATGCAGTAGCTTGGGTGCATAATTTTGAAGTGCATTTGACAACGCGCTTGTCACTAGTTGTTAAGCATCACTATGCCGGATGCGTGATTTTGAAAAGCGCGCAACTTGAAAAGGGGTATTTTCGAGAAAATATATATAAGAAGGGAAATTTTGAGTTTTTACTATGTATGTACATAGTCAGGTTTTGAGGAAAACTTCAAAAATCTTCAAAAATTTTGAGTTTTTTTGTTTGAAACATCGAAAGTTTAGAAAAATTTATATTTTTATGTTGAAAAAGTTTTGAAAAACTTTCTAAACTGTTTTTCGAATCAATTGATTTAAATTTCAAAAAAATACTTCATGTTAAAAAAAAAGTTTTAATAAAATTTAAGGTTGTTCAATAATTTCAAAATTTAAGTTTGTTTCAAATATGAGAATTCGTTATCTGAAAATCTATAAATTTCCAAAAGCAATAAAATATTTTGAAAAAAAGTAATTGAAAAACTGAAACTGAAAAAAAAAATTCAAATATTAATTTTTGAAAATTTATTGAATTAAGAAAAAAATGCTTTCTTCTTGAAAATTGTTTAAAAATTGGACGTTTTTCATTAAGTTAAAAATTTTAGTTTTTTTCGTTCTCTCAGGATCACAAAATGTTTTGAAAAAGGAATTTGAAAAACTCAGTTTGAAAATTTTACTAGCGTGAAATTGCTGGTGCTTTTACCCCAAAGGAAAACTGTGTACTCGAAAACTTTTTAAAATTTCTTAAAAAGTTTTTAAATTCTTTTTATGAAATGTCGGAAGTTTAGGAAAAATGTATATTTTTATATTGAAAAAAGTTTTAAAAAAATTTCGAAACTGTTTTTCGAATCAGAATGCGGTATCCCAAATCTACATATAAAAAAATTGGTTTGAATTTTGAAAAAATATTTCATATTATGTCTTAAAAAATTTAAGGTCAATAAATTAAAAAATTTAGTTTGTTTCAAATTTTGTAGTACATTACCTCAAAATCTACAAATTTTTAAGAGCAATAAAACATTTGATAAAGACAAAACTAATGTTTCTGAAAAAAAAATTTGAAATAAATAGTTTTGAAAATTTTACTAACATATTCCTGGATTTTTAAACTAAATTATATATATATACAATTTTTAAAAATTTTGCAATTATTTTCACATAGCAGAATATGTCAACAGCAATCATTCTCGCGAAGCTATACGGCATTCCTATACCACATATCGAGGCTTTACTGTAATCTCTACTTTTTTTTTTTTCTTAATAATAATGGGTTGAATTTGCCGCTCCTAAAGCTACATTTTCACAATTTTTCTGAAATTTTTATTTCATTATTTTTAATCTTTTACACGTTCCAAGCAATTTCACATTCCATTGTCTGCATTCTCTTCGTTGCAAATTATCTTCGCGTTCGCCAATTGTTTGCATCACTTACACGTCATGCGAATGCATACTTAATCAACAACATTATACAAAAATAAAAGAAAAAACTAAATCTCTCACATTCTAATGTAAAAAAAATGCAATCAAAGCTATTATGGGACCATTCACTGCATTAAGTCTATTGAAAAATTGAGGAAACGACTTACTTACATAATAAAGGGAAAAATTATGCGTGGCAAAATAGAAACAAAAAGGAAAATAAAAATGCAAAAAAGTAGTTTAGCACAGAGTTGCATGCAAGCGTAGCAATGAAAAGCGCTGAATTAATACAAAAGTCACAGGAACGCCTACAGTGAGTGGCAGGCTAAATGACCCAGTGATGTTAATAATTTATGAACATTTTTTTTAACTACTATTAATTTGTTAATTTTTTATAAAAATATGGTTAGTTCTGGCATAGAAATATTTTTAATTAGTGTTGCCAAGCTTGTGCAAAATTTAAAAAAATTATTGGAAAATTCGAAAAACGGCGATAAAATTTTTAAATTTGAGCAAATAATTTCAAAATATTTTTCTGAGTATGCAGTTTTGTAGCCTATTAAATTCTAGTCTCACAAAGTGCAAGTCTCAAGATTCTGGAAATTTTGTTTGATTTTTGTTAATTTTTTTTGTACATAGTGTTGGGTATTTTCTTTCATACAAAATGAATTACTATGACGAGCACTATGTAGAAAAAAAATTACCAAAAATCAACGAAATTTTCTAGAGCCCCAAGTCTTATAATTTGTGAGACTAGAATTTAATGGGCTACAAAACTGCATACTCAGAAATCAGTTTTTCTCGAATTTTTTAATGTTTCCAAGAATTTTTGAATTGCGTGGTACTTACTGTGTGTTCTTAATTATAGAAAAAAGTTATGAGAAAGAGAAAATGCTAATACTAGACATTATTTACATTAGGAAATACGATTAAATTAAGCAGTAGAATAATTTAAAAAAAACTCCAACAAAACTAATAATAAAACTTAGTTAAAGAAAAATGTGAACTTTTTTTGCTCCATTTATGCCAGATGACTATACATATGTTTGCACTTAAGCCCTCATGAACAATCTTAAAAAAAAAAACGCAACGCACATGTCGTCTTCATTTTGAGCGCCTTTTGTATGCAAATTTTTTAGTCGTACGTTTAAAATTGCCATAGCACATGCGCGCAACGAAAGGCGTAGACTGTGACGTGCCGTTCCAAAGGTACACAGGTCAGTCGCCTTGAGCAAATTGGCCGACAACTCATCTACAACATAACTACTTATGTTCATACCTTTATTATAAAAGTAGTTTCATTTACACATTTTGGTAGTTACACTCTTTCATATAATTTATTGTCACTTAACTAGTGCGACGATGCATGAAAATGAGCAAAAAAAAAATGTTTCAAAAGAAAATGTTGAATAACTGCCAACGGCAGATAAAAATCTTTTTTAACACAGAAAAACAAATTCGCAAAAGGTTAAAGAAACAAAAATGGTGGCAGCTCTTCCTTTTCTTCTTCCCTTTCTTCTCCATAATAATCCGAAGAAGCAGTTTTTCTAATCTAAGAATTTAAATAGATTTTTTATACCAAATACTTGCACGAAATCAAAATTTTTCTAGTTGTAGGAGTGACACAGCCCACCTTACAGCCTCTGCTGTGCCTAGTCATTACATGAATCAAGTGTGAAGATATCCTGATATCGCTTCATAATTTTGAACATCTGCAAGATTCAGCACTTCGAAAAAACTCTGTTCATCGAAAAATCTATGTTTTCTCTGATTGACCCAATGTTTCCATATTTCAATTGCTCAACTAAATGTTATGGTTGAACTAACAGGTCTTAGGAGCTCGACAAATATACAGACACACTAACAATTTCCGTGTGTTTTGTTTTTGTAATTCATGGCTTTAATTTTGTATTGTGTCAGTATTGTCAAAAATCGAGAAAAATGTAGAAATCAGCTGTTCTAATGACATCAGCTGTTTTTTGGAAAAAGTGATATTTCACCTAAACGTTTACAATTTCATTGCAATGTTTCTACAATTACAAAATTTGTATCGAATATTAACAGAAATAATTTATATATCTTCTTATGTATATCGATGTGTCAAAAATTATCGATCTACATATCGATGCATCAAGTCAAACAAATTTATCGCTGCCACTAACATCTCTAGTTCTGACCTAACCCAAACATTTCCTACTAATTTTATAAACAAAGCATACCTGACACTTTAATTTATTCTCGCTGCTGAATGCAAATTAGAGATGACATTTTCACTATTTATAACTTTGAACGGGAATATTTTTTAAAATGGGGCTACTGTTACAACAATTTATTACTTTAAGCTTTACATACAAGTGCGTTAATCAAAAAAATAAATAAACATAAAAAGAAATGAAAAAAAAAATTGTGAACAAGTCACTTGCATGTCGTGCAACTGTCGCCATTGACAGATGTCATTGCCGATGATGCGTCGGCGCGCAAAGGAAAAAAAAAGTGCGCCAAAAGCTACGCCACTGTGAATGCAAATTTAATGACAAGCGAATGTAATTGCTAGCGCATGTGTGTGTGGGTTGTTGGTACGAGCATGTAAACTTAATTTACAGTGTAACTTTCAGTTCAAGGACTTTGTGTTTCTCTCATGCAAACCTTGCACGTTTGAAGCCACGCTGTCATTTGACCCGTCTGTCGGTTTTTTGCAAGATGTGTTGATTAAGAGTTGCGTGTCATTGGTGTTTAAGAAGGGCATTGGAACATATGCAAAGATATTTTGAAGAAGGTATGTAGGCAGGGTAAATATATTTTATTTCATTGTAGGGAGAGCATGCAAATTGAATGTCCTTGTTAAGCTCGCCTTAAGAAGTTTCTATAGCTTCCCTTTTAAGGAAAATTAAAGAAGTGAACTCTTGAAGGACTTTTGAACAGACCTGCTAAATAATGATTAATAATCGTGGCTGATTACCATTACTTTAAATTTTCAATGATTTCCAACTAATAAGAAATTGGCACGATTAATAAAAATAATTTTAAAAAAATAAGAAATAAATAAACGTAGTCAAAAGAGGTCTTTTTTATTAATTAAAAATTTTTTTGTTTTGATTATTTTTAATTACTTTCGATTATTTTATATTACTTTTTTTTGATTATGTTTATTTGTTTTTTTGATTATTTAAAAAAAATTTTTCGATAATGTTAGGTATTTTTTTTTAAATTTTTTTCGATCATTTTTAATTTTGTTTTTTTGATGATTTTTAATTTTGTTTCTTTGATTATTTTTTATTTATTTTTTTTTGATAATTTTTTTGATTGTTTTATCTTTTTTTTTGTTATATTTAATTATTTAATTTTAAATTTTTTTTTATTTTTTTGGTTATTATTTTTTTTGACTATTTTAAATTTTTTTTGATTGTTTAATTTTTTTGTTATTTTTTATTATATCTTTTTTTGATTTTTTTTGTTGTTATATTTAATTATATTTTTTTCTTTTTTTTAAATTATTATTTTGTGATTACATATTTTTTTTGACTATTTTTAATTTTTTTTGGTGTTGTTTTTTTTTTTGTTATTTTTAAATATTATTTTTTTGATTATTTTTATTTTTTTTTATTATTTTTAATTATTATATTTTGATATTTTTTTTGTATTATTTTAATTTTTTTTGTTACTTTACATTTTTTTGTTATTTTTAATTATTTTTTTTTATTATCTTTAATTTTTTTTTAATTATTGATTGTTTTTAATGATCGTCAAAAATAATAATTTGTTTTAATCGTAATCAATTTACAATTGAATTTTCTTGCAAACAATTAAAAAATCCGTCTAATAAGCTTGCCAAAAACTTCAGCAGGCTCCGAGTGTCATGTGATAAATCAGCCTTTTTAGCACCTTACAAGCGTATAATAGATAAAACATTTACGGTTCCAGAATGAGCCCGCAGTAGAGCCATCAGCTTGTTACTTCCAGCTTCTCTGTCTTGTATGTATTCCGCAACAAGCGTCTAGCCTAAGTCTATCCTCGAGCTCGCCAAAAAATAATAATAAATTCCATGCTAACAAAGCGTTTCAAAGAAAATAAAAGTACAACCATGACTGATATCTGCTCATCGCTGATCATTCTCTCACTACCTCATTTAAAGTTTAGGTGAGCTTTGCCAAACTCCGCCTACGCAAAAACTGCAAAATTGTAATATGAAAAGTGGAGGAGACCTTCTTGTTTGTAATCAGCTTCTTAAATCTTTTGCATGTTTTGTATTGTTTCCTGCCGCTTACAAATTCCATATTTCGAGCTATGGATTTTTTTCTTAAAACAAAAGAACAAACACACCCAAAAAATTCGTTTGGCTATTATTTGAAATTTATGCTTCAAGCAGTGGGAGGGAAACCTTAACCTTCCAGCATAATTCAACGATTTCGCAATAAAGCCCGCATAAATGACATTTACAGGCCATAACCGACAGACACGCAGACATCGCAGAGACCATAGCAGCAGCAGCTGCAATGTGAGTCGCTATTTACCATGCAAACAACCCACGCAATTGCACTTGTGCCACCACAAACAACAGCAACAACGAGCTAAGCAAATTGTATAAGAAGTACCTACAAAGCAACAACAATTGCTATGACGGCTTTAATACAAATATTACAATCAACAAAACGACTTAACAATGTTCTGCCCTGTGGTGTATTTACTATGGACAAAGCAGACAAACACTCAGACATACATAAATATTTACGAACGGATGCAAACGTCGCACACACGCGCTTCTAAAAAAATGAAAACAAAAAATAACGAATTTTTGTTATTGTAAAAATCTACTTCAAAAATTACATAAAACGTTTAAAAGAGAAAAAATAAAATTTTTTGCAAAAATAGGTACTACGTTTTCTCCGCTCATTTTTAAGTGGGCTGCAGAGCACTTTGATCTACGTCCGGTTGTAACGCTGCGCTGCGATGGTATAATTCACGCATGCGCTGTAAACGCAACAACAATCAATGCAATTGCACTAAGCATGGCAAGTTTGTGAATGAATTTAGCTTTATTTGGCTGCGTGTGTGTGTGTGTGTAGAGTGTGGTAATCAAGAAGCGTGGTTGCCACTTTGATGCTTTTATGCCCAGAAATTGTGTTTTTTTCAAGTGTGGTTCGTTGATACTTTTTGCATGAATTACAATTTTTCGTCGAACGGGTTAAAATGTGTTCAAAAAATTAACTTTAGCTGAGGTGTTTCAGTAAATGTACGCTTAAAAGAAATCCTGTGCTCCCAAATTTTTTAATAGTAAAATATATTTATGGGTCACCAAAGGGTTGAAATTAGCTTGAACAAATTACAGCCCGAAAATGTTACTAAGTCCCCTGCTCCATACTTTTTTTTAATGTTTTTATTATATAATAGTTAAAATTAAATAGTGTTTTAGAGGTCACTAGAGGGTTAAAATATTTTATAAAAAGAAATTTTCGCAAAATTATTCAAAATTCTCTTGTCTACCAAAACGCTAATTTTTTGGATAGTAAAAATTACATGACATTCAAGAAGTCGCTAGCGGGTTAAAATCTGGAAAATTTAAGTGTTAACAAAGGTTAATTGTCTATTCCTTGTGAAATTTTTTTGCAATTTGCATTTTTGGACTTGAACCCTCTATCAACCTCATTTTTGCCCATTAAATTTTTCTACCAAAAAAAAATTTATGTGGCAACCATGTCAACAAGCGTGGGTTTCATTCATTCAAAAACACTCAAGAAAAAAATAAAAAATTAATGCAATGATTTAAAAAGAATGAAAACAATTAAAAAGCGTTTTGCAAATGATTTCTTATTTTTGTTTTTTTTTTTTATTTTTTTTTTCATGCCATTTGAATTTGTGTTTCTCTTTTATGCACATTTGCACTCGCATTAAATTGTGAGGTAATGTAAAATATAAATATTCATTTGGGGTTACCAGGTTGCAAGTATTGCATGAGTGTACGCGCAAATGTTGGCGGCATTGCTGTGGCCGGTTTAAGTTTTTTTTCTTCATGTTACTTATTGCAGAAATGCGTGGGCTGCAGAACATGCACAGCTATAGCAACCGGTTGATCTAGTAAAAAAAGAAAGAAAAAACTTTTAATGTAATGATTGCGAAAAAAGTCGTTTGAAGTCAAAAAGTCTAGCTGTGCAAATTTAGCGGCATTTGTACAATATTTTTGTTGTTGTTTGGCTGAAATACATTACTTGTTTAACAAATTCATTTGATTATTTATTCATTTGGATTTTCTGTAATTTGTATTTTGCTTTTATAATTCGAAAATGTAATGTCAAAATCATACTGCGGTGAAATTTTTAGTGTCAAATTCAAGTTACAGGCACTAACAGCTGATTGGATGATGCCACCTTGTACTGAATTCGCTTTGTTTCTAAGTAAACTATCTTCACTATAAACAATTTTTTTCATAAATTTTATTTATTTATATTATTATTTATTTTTTATTTATTTATTATTATTATTTTTTTTATATACTTTTTCTTTGTTTTTTTTTTTTCAAAGAAATCTTAAATATCGTATCGGTGACAAGCTAATATGTGCTTAAAAAAATATCTGGAAGCCGAACTTTTTTTATTTATTTTAATACACACCTACTAAGGTCTCAATATCTCATTCGAATCTTCCCCTTTTTCATTGAAATTTTATTAATAAAAATTATAATTAAATTTTACTTAATATTCTTTTCTTTTCTTCTTTTAGATCTCCAATCGATTCGTCGCTTATTGGAGCACGACAGCGCCGGTACGATATGCCCCAGTTGTCGCATCTCATTCGACAAGGGCAAACGTCGAAAATTGATCGATACTTGCGGTCACGAACGTTGCTATTCTTGTATGTTTCGTAACGATCAATGTCCGATGTGTATGAATAGCAATAGTTCGTTATTAAAAGGTAAGAAAAATATAATAATTAGATTTCATTTGAACTCAGAGAAAATGAGGGCTGAATAAATATGTTAGGGTTACCAGACCGTAAAATAAATCCGTGAAAATTCATCCCTGTAGCCATGATTTTCTTCTCTCCCTTCAATCGCATCTCCCCTCTCTTCTCTCTTGAAAAAAAAAACCGCACATCAGTTTAGACTTTTTGCCCATTTCCAAGCCATTAAAAATCTCAATCACTTTACATAATTGCTCTGTGCAATTTTATTACAAACGGAAATCGTTTCAAAATAAAAAAGAAGGCAAATCCTAAATCCGCTGCAGAGCCATAAAATGTCAACAACACCTTTCTCTTTGGGAGCGGTTAAAATAGTTAAAGTTTTAACTAACTAATCGTTGGTAGTTTAATAACTTAGCGAGCTCGTTAGGTTGGAGTTTTTATGCTCAATAGTAAGTACTCGTACATCGTCTTCTCAGTTACATTTGAAAACTTTTATTGAACGTTAATTAATTGAATTTCATGAAAGGATCTAACGTTGCACTTCCTGCTAAAGAATATATGGAGAGATTTGGTGAAGGGACATTTCATGTTAAATGACCTTACTGTTCATACCAAATCGCTCCAACGAGAAACGGTTATATACCGTAAGTGAGCACCGCAGCGTTTTTTATGCGCTCCACTCGTTGGTTATGGTCCTTTGACCTTATCTAAATCCATTTGCAGTTAATGATTCTTAATAATGTTGTTCTCTTTATGACCGCCGTCTATGCAATTTGTGTAGTCACAACCTGTTACTAATTTATCACGTTTTCAATCAAACTTGAGAAATCTCATTACAACAATCATTAAAACGATCATAATTTTTTTGCCACACTCACACAATTAAAATGAATACAAACCGACTGCTTCAAACTGAAATAGTGGCTGTCTCCTTGATATAAACTCTTTGCTGCAAAACCAATAGCGTAGTTACTTTATAATTGTTCGCAGTGGGCCACTAGTAAACGTTACTTACCGACTAATAAGCCAAACAAAATTACTTAGTACAAACGAGCAACAACAACAATCGATTTACCAATCAATCGTTCATTACAATAGTCAGTGATTAGAATTCGTGAACGTTTAGAGTCATTAAAGAGTGCGAAACAGGGTGATAGAGAAGGTCATACTATTTGATGTCATATTAAAAGCACTATGCTCCCTTGACAATGACTAACAATTTGTATAGCTCAATTAAGCCCGTGACAACTAAGCTATGACAATTGTCAGTAGTCATTTCCCAAAATCGGGCTGATATTAACAAGTCAGAGATTAAACTCTAAAAAAAATATTCAAAAAGTTTGATTTGAACTAATTCCCCTACAGAGTTGGAACACCTTGTAAAAAAAATATTTTTTTTAAATGCTAAAAAACGAAATACAAAAGAAGTAATAATCAAATCCACCCCGGCTACGTATTTATATTGTAGTTAAGTGCTGTGAAATATTAAAGCTCACCAATAGAAGGATTCTATGTTGATTTAAGAGAAGGCAAAAGTGGCAGAAATAAAATAAAATACAATTTTATTAAAAAAATAAAATAAACTAAAATAAAATAAAATAAAATAAACTAGAACAAAATAAAATAAAATAAATTGAGTTTTGTATTCTTCGCGAAATCTAGAATTTTATTTTTATTTTCATTTTTTAAATAGAATTGATCTCCCCCTTCCCAACCTTTTTATCTGATTGACAGTTACTCTGGAACCCTGTTAGTTAGCAGCTTAGTTAGGTATCCATATAAACATGTAAACTAAGCGTCCGTCGAGCTATTCAAAAAGAGGTTAAGTGCAATAGTGTTGGACCCACGGCGATCGCACTCAGTCAGGCAGTCAGTTAACCACTCACGCCAAACAATATAGAAACACTCATTTAAGACAGACAGCTTCTGCAGTTGCAGTTCTATAACAGACTAGAACAAGAAAAACAAAAACAAAAACACAAAAAATAAAGTACGAAAATGTTTTGCTACTAAGTAAAATTTTCTAGTTGCCGATCATTTGAATTGCAGATCATTTGCACAATTGATCGTTTGGTTTGTTGCCCGCCGTTGGGCATTTGTTTGCCACTTTTTTGTTTTACGTTTGCCTTGCGCTGTTTGTAGTGCAAATTGTTGCAGCTGCGTGCTTTATTGCTGCAATTTGAAATCGATCTCCTGCACTGTCGATCGTTTTTTGTTTTTTTTTCTATCTTCTTGTAACTCGCGTATTTATGAACTAAGCGGGAGTTAGCCTTTGAGCATTTTTTTTATTTTTCTTTTACTTTTATTTGCATATCTGTCGTATATTTTGCATAAACACGTTGCAATTTATCAATTGGCATTGTAGCTTTAATTATTTTATTGCATTCATATTGCAATTCTTGTTCTTATTTGTTTTGCTTGAATATTAATTTTTGTAATCGATTTCTTGTTATTTAGTGAGTAAAATTTTTAAACGCGTTAGCAGGGTGCGAGAAGAATTTTTCTGTGCACTACAGATAAGTAATTCAGTAGTTAAGCGATATCTCACCTAAGCTCAGCGCCGATCTTATCATTAGCAATTACAAAAAAAATTGTCTACTTTCACAAAAAAATCTAGTTTGTTTATTTTATTCACAAGTCGCTAAATGCTTACAAAAAAAAAAACAAAAAACGAAACGACTATTATTTACCTACCTTGCCTAGCAAAATTTATTTACTTATCAAATTTTCAACTGATTATTTATTATCTTCTTTTTCACCCTAACCTCAATAAAACTGTAACCACACATAGATGTTGATTGCAATAGCAATGCTCAAGGCTATGATACAGGCATTGGTGGTTCGACATCGACAATTGTCAGTCCGCTAGGCTCACCGCAGCCACAACTAAGATCACAAGTGCAACAGCAACATCATCAACAACAACAACAACAGCTACTACAATTACAACAACAACAACGTACAAATGCAGCAGCATTGGCACGCTATATGCAGGTGAGTTGCAATTTCATACTAAATACGAGTACGTACCTATTTCGATTACATCCTAAGCTCAACTTAAACGAGACTTGATAAAGCACTTTCTGGTGTGTATTCGCTTCAAATGTTGGGTGTTAAGTGTTTATCTATGATTTGGCCTATGAACGTATACCGACAAAGTAATTGAAGGGTACAGTGAGTAAAAAGAAATTGAGACTAAGCGCGTTTCTAGTGATTGCTTTTTTTATTGTTGACTTCAACTGTGATTGGCATTTGTGCATGTTGTGCTTGAGTGCTGTGTTCCCTCGCCACCCTGTGGGCAACTCAATCAGTTAGTGAACGTATTTGCATTTCTTTAGGCATGATTGCTGCTTATTCAAGCAGTCAGTCATTCAATCACTTCTGTTGTTTTGCTTGCCATTTTTCTTTTAACTACATACATACATACTCGTACATCTCTCAAGCATTGCATCTTACATGCCTCAAATGTTTGATTATTCAGACAATAGTTTGATCGGCAATTCGATCTTGTATGCGATCTTTGATCTTGGCTCGTTTTTTGACTTGCGCGCATTTTAGTGTTGCATTTTTGTTTTGTTTTTATTTTTATTTTTATTTTTATTTTGTCAATTCATGTTCGTGCATGTCTTCTGCTTCAGTTATTTACTTTCCCCTAATTTATTTCATTTATACATATATTTATCCAATTTATTTTGTCGTTTTAACTTTCCTTAACATTTTTTTTCTTTTTATTTCTTTTTATTTATTCTTACACTTTAATGGTTTCTTGTCATGTTGGATTCCCTTATTCGCATTTTAAAGCTGATTCAATTTGCTTACTTGGTAAATGTTTCGCTTTTAATTTTAACCATTTGGCCTTCTTTTTTTCTCTTCTTCATTTAATTTTCTTTCTTTTTGCTAAAATTTGTTAAATGTCAAATTGATATTTTAATACCGCTCAGGTAACATGACACTCACATTTTTTATTCACCTGATTAGTGCATTGTGTATGATACAAAGTTAGTTAGGGTTGTGATGTAGAGTTGCCAGTTGTAAAAAATTTATAATTCCAATATCTCTAAAAAGTGTAAACTTTGAATAGGCTTGAATATTAGACATGTTTTTGAGCTTTGAAAACACCAAATACGATTCGGCTAGCTTTCGGAATTTATATTGAAAAACACGACAACCCTGCCAGACTGCTTACTCACCCAAAAACAGTGTGGCCCATAGACACGCACACACCTTATTTATCTAACCAGTCAACATCACGACATTTTAAAACGCTTACAAACGGCTTACATAAAATTTAATTCAACAAAGCTCCCATATCAAATGACAATACACAAACAAAAATTATTCACAACAAAAAACCAATGATGCAGATATCAACATCGCACAGTTCTTAACCCCAAACTTGAGTGCCTCTTTGGATGTTTGCTTTTTTTACACTTTTTTTATTTCGTGGTGATCTTTTTTAAGGTTTTGATGCGTCGCGTAGACCTAAAACGCTGCAACACTGCCAACACTGCTTGCTACCTTAGTTTCGTTATGAGTAAGGAGTTGTAGAGTTACCTGTGGTAATATGAGGTGCGGCAGATTGGATTTCTTTGTGGCATGCGGAATGATAAAACTGCTATACAGTCAGTTACTTTTGGGAGCAATTCGCGTGTTCTTATTTTTTTTTAGTTTTATTCGAATTTTATAGTTTTTAGTTTGTTAATTTTTGCAGCTCAGGAAATTGGGTCAGCTGCAATTGGCTGGCAGAAGAGAATTTTTAAAAGCAATGATTTTAACATTTTTACACTTAAATGAATTTATGCAAAATTCATGCACAGTGGTATAGGCAACTTAAAAAGTGGTTTAAAAATAAACGCTTCCCACGATCTTACTGTTTGGCCTTGCATTCAATATAGTCACAAATTAACCACGGATGACGGAAAAACTGTTTCACATGAAATGGGAAGTTCTTGTTCTCTTAGTCTCTTTCTCAATTGTTCTCTCTCACATTTTTTCTATACCTCTCACTCTTACCTTTTCTCTCATTATTGTTGCTGTTGTTGTTGTTGTTGTAGCGCTACTTGGCCCTACCTAGGTATTCAGTATCTTACCCAGTATTGTTCTCTCATTATTCCTTTCACTCGGTTTCCTTCTATTTATATCTCATTTCTTCTCGATCTGCCTCTTGTGTCTCATTATATATTTGTATCTCTTTTTTTTTCTTTTAAATTCATTTATATAATTGCGCCCACTTCCTTTCTTTTCCATTCTTTCTTCCAATTCGGATTTCCCAAGACTATTCTTTCTCTCACTTCCACTTCCTTTTTTTCATCCTTTTCCTGTCATGGTCTACTATTTCCTTTCTCTCCCTTTCCCTCTTATTATGTTTCATTTTCTCTCTTGCTCATTTGTCTCTTTCACCATCCGTATTTTAAAGTATCTTTATCCCTCTCCCCGCCTCATTCTTCCTTTCGGTTTTTTCATTTTGCGGTCGCTCTTCCTTTGTTTCTTTTTGTACCAATTTCTGTTTTCTCTTCCAGATTTTCTTGATATTTCTTTCTTTGACCCTCACGATTTATATTTTCCTTCCACTTTTCCCTCTCTCTCTCGTTTTCTTTTTGTCTTTTTAACAATATTCATGTCATTACCTTTTTCTAAACATTTGTTTCTTTGGCTCCATTCCTCATCTCTCAGTCTTTTATTTTAGCTCACGATTTGTCTTTCTCTCCCACTTTCCTCTCCCTCTCGATTTTCCTTTCTCTTTCTTTTTACCTCTTTTCATCTCATTACCTCTTTATAACACTCTTTCCATTTTTAATCGCTCTTTCCTTATCACTTGTCTTACCAATTCCTTTACAAAACCTTCCACCAGCCTTTCCCCATATCTCATTTACTCTTTGTCTTCCCCCCCTTTCTCTCCCCAACCCTTTTCTCCTTACCAGTATTTGTTTCTTTGTCTATCAATTTCCTCTCTTTTGTTTTTTTCCTTCCCTGTCCTGCTTGTAAATCCAAAGATGGTGGTGTTGCTAGTATTTTGTAGAGTAATTTTATTCGACCCACTGCCCCACTGTGCGCCAACATAACGGCATGCCACAATACATTACTGCCACTTGCAATCATTTTGTTCTTAATTTTACTTTTCATGCTGCATTTTTTTTCATTCCATTTTCTTTTGTTAAATAAACCGTAAACACTACCTAAATCAATTGTTTTTTTCTCAGACTTCGAGTGCATGCACGTCACAGCCATCTCAAGCGATCAGTGGCGCATGCGCCTGCGCGCTTCAATTTTTTTCGCCTTGCGCCTTTTGCGTTTGACACGTGACATGGGATTTCACTTTAGACGTCAGTGCATATCATTTTTCCTGTGCGCGGCGCATAAACTGTAAATCGCATCAAAGCATGCAACGGGATGAGCTGGTCGCAAAAAAAAAACAAAAACCGAGTCACTCAAGTGGCATGTTGGTTGCTAAGCACTCAATTCACGCTGCTATGCGATTCAATGCAAAAAAAAAAAAAAATGAAAACAAATCGGGGGCACATGTCAATTCACAGCACATCCGTGGCGGACAAGAAGAAGGCAAACAAACAGCATTAAACAAAAGCAATTAAACTGGTGCTACGCCCAGTTATGCCGTCACAAATGTGTGTTCCCGGGTGGTCACTGGATTTGATTGACTTGGCCAAAAGCCACCAACAAGCTAAACGCATAACGTCCGAAGCACATTTCTTTGACTATCGGATTTCCCATGCATCCACTTGCCTAACCTAACGAGCAAAAGTTTTTGTTGCGTCTATTCGTACTATTTGTCATTGTCGCTTTATGTCTGTTGCGCGTGCGCATGCTCAGTTGCGCGTTGCACGTAAATTGATTTTTAATTGTCGCCATATTTTCATTAATGCACAACCATAAAGTCCATATAAACGTTTTAACAAACCATTAACCATATATTATGCCTCTTTAGCCATTCGATTTTTCTACTAACTGCATATCTGCACATGGGCGTATGCAGAGGTGGGCTCAAGGGGCCGCTGACCCGAAATGAGCAAAATAAAATGTTTTAAATAGCGTTGTTTTTGTTCTTGCACAAACCGCTGACACTTGAAAAATTCTTTGCGTGAGTAATATAAACTAAAAACAACGCTTTTCAGAATTTTTGTCTGTATGTTTGCATGTTTGTTCGCGCATCACTCAAAACCCGCTGCATAGAATTGAATGCAATTTTCACCGATATATTGCTAGATGTCCAGCATTAAATTTGCGCTCCATTTCACGAAAAATATTTGTTCCCACTATATACAGAGGTGCAATAGAAGTTGGTTCAAAAATTTTTCTTTTATACATAAAAAAATTCAAACCAACTATCTATCTCAGAATTCATTCATAATCGCCACTCGCGATCGGAAGATATTGCACTCACACACACACCTGGGACTCACCCTCATCAAAAGCCTGCCTGTCTCCCTGCAATTGCACAAGTTTTGTCTTTTTTTTTGTCATTTTATTATATTTTTTTTTCTTTTTTTTTTGCTTTGTACAATTTTATGTGTGACTGCTTTGACTGTTGTGACAACCTGGGTAACATAGTGTTGTTGCTTGTCATATCTAACATACATTTTTGTTTTTATTACTTCGTTTGCGCATGCGCATTTCACTGTCCTTACAGTTTTTACACTTGCGCGTATTTAACGTTAGTCAGCACCTTCATCATTATCACCGTCATCGTCATCATAATCATTGTTGGCCATCAATGTCGTTTGTGTTTTTTGTAAGAAAGTTAATCCACCATTAAGGTTGACCAAACCAAAAGCAAATAGATTTCTTTACTAATGAATATTGATGAACCATACAATCAATTTATGTACTTAAATATGTTGGAATTTATATGTCTGTAGTTGTGTTAGAACTGGATTTTGGCGCACTATTAAAGCAAAAAGGTGATGGGGTGCAAGTGATGGGTGTACTTAGTCCATGCAACAGTGTGGAAGGAATATTTAATGTGATTAGGAACAGGCACTTTAGCCTTTTCAATGTTTCAAAACTTCAAGGCAGATCTGCGCGAATACAGTGGCGTAAGAACCATTCAAATTCATTTAGGAGCTAGCTAGTGATGTGCGTACAAACATACAAACAGACAGTTAAAAAATCATCCCAAAAGTATGCAACCTTTGCACAAAGAAATAAGCATTCCTCAATAACAAAATAAACTGCGCTATGATACTCATGACTTTTTGATTGCATTTTTAATTGCACGTAACTAATCTTATTTTCTAATTTCCATTTAATCACTAGCTGTCGCTCACTGTCAACAATATTGAAGTTTTAAAAATTTGGTAGCTTAATTCGTATTGCCTACGAGAGCACACAAACATTTCAACACCTTGTATATTTATGCAATTTTATGTTTTGAGATCAAAATACCCATTGACAGCTGTCAATCAAATGAAAACTATTAAATAAAAAAATGCGTTTTGTGCAGTGTTTTTATTGTTGTGGAATAATTAATTTTCAAATTTAAAATCAAATGTGCGCGCTAAAAATAATAAAATTTAAGTATTGTTGGCAATAAAAAAAAAAATATTACGTGTAGTAAAAAAACAAATAAAATAACAACAATGTAAAAAAGCAAAAGCGCCAACATGAATGTTAAACGTTAAATGACAAAATAAAATTGTTAAAATTAAAACAACAATACACAATAGAGCATAAATAAATACCGCCAATAGCGGCTAATTAGTGTCAATTAAAAAACTTAACAAGTAGCAAAAAAATTTTAAAAAAGTCTTAGTACGTTTGCTAGCGCTCATTATATACCTTATAGTGCTACACTAGGCATTTTTTTCGCAAGCACTTAGCGATTTAAAACAAAACAATAAACTAATTTTTTATTTTAAAAATTTTAAATTTCATTTGGAAATCAATTTTAAGCTGGTTACTTGCGAGTTAGCAAAAAAATAACAAACTGATTTTTGTTTTCAAAAATTTTTAACTTCATTTGGAAATTTATTTGGAACTGGATGCTTGCAAATTAGCAAAAAAGTTTTTTTTTATTCAAGCATTTTTTAAGTGAACAGAAAAGTTTTTTAGGGGTCCATTTTAATAATTTTGATTATTACTATTATTATTAATATTATTACCATTAGTATGTATTCGATTATATACCCAGGAGTATATTAAAAAAAAAAAATTGTTGGATTTTTGTGGAAATTTTTTTTTTTTTTTTACAAAAAAAGTCAGTTTTAGTAATATCATTTTAATTTTTAGCCTGAACGCTTTGATATGTCTAACACTATATCTATCTCGCTCCATTTATGTCGCCTTCTTCACAGTTATCCCCAAAAAATTAATACACCTGGTTTGTGTAGCACTACTGGTTATAATAATTAAGTGCCCGTAATAACAGTTCGTAAAAGTGTTGCTTGTTAAAACACGAGCAAAACAGTTGTAATAACAAATGCATAGATAATTACAACAACAAAACACTAACAACAACAACAATAAATATACCTAGATATGTGTTAATACAGTTAACCTTAATTGTGCATTAAAAATATTGTACTAATTACCAGCAAAATGTTTAAAAACCAATAGCGGATATACATACTTTTTTTTTTGTTGTTATTGTGAAACTCACTGCGTTTTCGTATCATGCCGAAATGCCGATTGATTGACTTCGAAAACGATTAACTAACGCGCACACCTCAATTCATTGATGATATGTCGGGCAATTTGATTGATGCTGTCAATGTTTTTTTTGTTGTTGTTGTGATTGTCTGGATAAAAGCGTACGCGTGATATAGTCGAAGCGACAGGGCCTGTAGGAAATTTTTTAATGATGTTTCGAGTGATTTGGGTAACTTCTTCCATTATTTAAAGTCGAGGAGTGAGAGGCTTAAACTAGGTTTTGAATGATCGATGACCTCCTCGACTACTTTCGAATTCAGTTCATCAAGATATTTCTTTCTAGCATAATGATTTCAAAGCTGCTTATGCCCACAATCAGCTGACGACTAAGAATAACAAATTTATCTAGAACTACATAGATGCGCACCACCGAAACCAAATAGAAATGTAGCGCATGTGTCAACAAGTTTTTCATATAAAAAGAAAATATTTTTTTATGAACAATAAAACTGCTCCAACTTGCTGCAACAAAGAATAACACTAACTAAACAATATTTCAAAAACGTGTTGCAAACAAAAGGCCATGCTTGGGCGCAACCCGGTCGCTCATTCTTTATATTCCGTAGCACAATCAGTTAGCAAAGTGATGAAACGAAAACCGCAAACCATGCGCAGTCGTGCGTGATCTTGTGCCAACAAAGGAAGTAAGCCAATTGTTGACACAACGCTCTACTCATTGTGTCCATAATGTTGCAATGCTGCAAAAGGCAATTTGGGTAAGAAAATGTGCCATCATTCTATATATGAGCATTTCCGTAGAATCGTCAACCAGAGCAAAAATTTTAAATGTTAATAAAAATAAATTCTTGTTTAACCCTGTTATACAAAATTTCCCAAATTTTTATAAATATAAAGCTTTGGAAGTTGATTTAAATTTTTTTTATGAAAAATTTGGCTTGAAACATGAACATTTTTTTTTTCATTTCCAGCCAGTTTTAGAGGCCTGTTTCTTTTCAATTTTTTCACATGTTCGACTTATACTAACGATCCTTTTTTGCAACAAAATACCCCCATGAATATCAGTTAAGACCCTCAAAATGAAAGAAGAGTGAATGACGATGTCTTAACTGTAAATTTTTATTGAAACTTTTACCTCTGCCTGGATCGTACGTTCGCGACCAAAAAAATACATTTTTTGTTACCACTTCTCAAGGAGTGTAAGGAAATGTATAGAACTACATTTCTAAAGCCGGTTGAGTGCACTTAATTGAAAACCAAAACTACTTCTCTTGAAGGGTTTACCAAACCTTTTTTTTTAATTCTCAAAGTTGCGTACGTTCGCGACCGTTTTGCATTTTGATATATTTTTTCCTACCAAAAACTGAAGCAAGAAAAAAGAGGTTGTTAATATACTTTTTTTGCATGGTTAATAATGGATCATAGGGTTTTGAATAATTTTAATGAAGCTATTCATAAATTTTCCAACCATACATTAAAGTGAGTATACTTTATGTTATGCAAGCCACTTTCGAGTCTTTCGGTGTGAGCGCGGGATTTCAGTAGAGTCTAATAATTTATGCTATCTTCTTTCTTTATAAATACAACATATAAGATTTAAACTTGTGAATTAAGTGTTCCGATTCATATAATTTGTAAAACATTATGCCGAAAATAGGAAAGGAAAGTGTATGGAAAAATCGTACGTTCGCGACCCGTACGTTCGCGACCGGTATTTAAGCGTATATATAAAAATGTACTGAAGACATTTTAAAGCGAAATAAACGAAAAGAAAGTCACTTTATGCCACTTCAATATGTTATCAACCATTTTGAAAAAATCCATTCCATTTCGCTGAGTTTTGAATTTTTCCAGTTGCACAAAAAAGTCACTTCCATTTTGCGTACGTTCGCGACCACATGTTTATTGCCCCCAAAGTCTAAACTAAAAATCGAACAAACCTGCCTCTTACACCTAAAATTGACCTTCCAAAATGCTATCGAAGTAGCAAAAAAAAAAAAAAAAACCTATGTTTACTTTGTTTTTTGGCCCATAAAATCGTACGAACGTACTGTTCGCGACCGTGGAAACACCCATATACAGTGAGTGGCACTCAAAATGGGTCACTTGGTTATTATAATAGATTTCGAACACTTTTTGAACTAAATGAAAATATAAATTTTTTTGTCATTGATACTTTTTGAATTAGTGTTTCCAAGTTTGTAAAGAAATTAAAAAATTTTTTCTAAAATTTAAAAAACGCTCTGTAAATTTTCAAATTTAATGTAAAAATTTCAATATGATTTTCGAGTATGCAGTTTTGTAGCTAATTAAATTCTAGTCTAACAAAGGGCAAGTTTCAAGGCTCTGGAAATTTTCGTTGATTTTTGGCAATTTTTTTTCTACATAAGTGATTGTCATAGTAATTCAATTTGCATTTAAGAAAATACCAAACACTATGTTTAAAAAAAAAAATTCCAAAAATCTGCAAAATTTTCTAGAGCCTCAAAACTTGTTAGACTAGATTTTAAGAGGCTACAAAACTGCATATCCAAAAAATTTAAAATTTTTGTCTAAAATTTAAAAATTCTCACTTATATTTTTAAATTTTACAATTTTTTTTTTAATTTCGCTTGGTCTTGAAAACACTAATTCAAAAAAAATCTATGACAAAAAAATTGAGTTGAAGAAGTCTCTGCAATATTTTAGAATAACCTAGTGGGCTTTTTTTAGTGACACTCACTGTCTGTTATTTGATACATATTTACTTTCCTTCATCTATATGGAAATGTTGCATGAAAGCAGTGAGGTGAGCAAATAATGTAGAATATTAGCAAAATGTGAACCAGTTTCGTTTTTATTATTTTCTTACTTTATTATTATGTTGGTTTTTATGAGTTCATCGCCATTTTCATGTGTATCTTCTTTTTGGTTTATGGTGCGGCAACTCAGTTTATAGTTTAGTTTGACTTTTGTTATTTAGTTCGGTTACATTTTGCCTTTCTAAACTTTTATGAAAAACTTTGACTGGAGTTTAGTAACAGGGTCACCTTATGAAAAAAAATTAAGTTGGTTGATGATATGAAGACATTTTAAATGTTTTACAAGGTCACCCTGTGTCAACTATTTTTTCACAAACCATAGCATAGCTGTGACAATATGCGAAAAAAGCCAAAGTCAAGCTCGGCGCAAGCGATATCACAAACACAACCATAGACACAAACCGTGATTTTAAAATGTTAAAAAGACAGTTTCGTCATTTTAAAATTAAAACTCCGACATAAAACTCTATTTTAATTTGACTATTATTTTCCTCAAAATTATAGTAGTTTTGGAATTAAATATTTCAGAGAATGTTTACCATGTCTGGGGAAAATCTTTTATTTTAAAAGGTACCAACTCAAAATATGCCTGGATGGACTTCTTAACGACTTTCAAGAAAATTTGCATGGCCTTGCGAGTTTAATGGGAAACTTATTCTTTCATCCACTATCCCTTCTAGACATTTCTATCATAAAAAATTGGTTACAAATCCTAACTATTTTTTAGGATACTGATTGGATTCAGTTTTTCTAAACAATTTCCTGATTTTCCTATAATCTAATGTGGCCCATAATGGAGTTCATTTTGCAAATTCGCTAAAAAAAATTGCAGTGAAAGTTTTCCCATACAAAAATTTACTTTCAAATCAAATTTGCAATGGTTAAAAGAAGAAATTAAGTAATTAAAAAACAATTAAAATAGAAGGGAAAAAAATTATTTCTGCAAAATATATTCCCATAAGGTTAATACAAAAATTCAGGCGGGTTAACTCAAATTTTGTAAAAAAAAAGAAGAAAGTAGAGCATATGCATGAGGAAGTCTAAAGTCTGGTGATACCTGTGATATATAACATTACCACCCTTTGAACAGTGCGACTGGTAACTCTCCAGCAGATGAAAGAAATTACGTTCTCCTATAGTTAAGTCTCAAGCTTGTGAAATCGGGCTTATTATCTTCCATTTAAATAATTTGGGAAAGGGTACTCCGAGTAGTAGTTGGAATAACATTTTGCCCCATTAGTTCTTCCTTGTGCGTACTCACCAAAAGTAGTCAATGGCAATGCCGTGAAACTCACACCGTGTCATATGCGCTCTTGTAATATGTCACAAACGCCAAAAAGCAGCTGATTTGTTTATTTAAGAGTCAAGTAGCCATGTTTACTTACATTCCAGCTGGCTGTGAAAGTGAAAGGTACAACAAAATCAAAACACACTAGCTAGCTGAGTTGAGCGATGCGCCTGAGCCTAGTCAATATTGCAGAGCGCTTGGTACTTGGTGTCTCTTGGTAAGATGGGTCGCATTGCCAGACTGTCAACTTGTCTATTTGCCGCTATGTAAGTTAGTAAATAGTATTTTCGTTGTACTTTTTGTTTTTGTTTAACAAGTATTTTTTTTTTTTTTGGTTACAACTTTAACACTTCAACACGCCTTTCTCTCGTCTACGGTGTCGCATGATCGTACAACACCAACTCTGCCGTGTTGATCTTTTGCATGTGTCACTTGAAAGCAGTCACTAATGAATTTAAAGCGCTTTTAAGTGTTAAACACATATTTTCTCACTGCGTTTTTAGTCACTTTTTCTAGGTTTTTTGTTTTTTTTTTTTCCCACATCCCAACACAAATAATGCGTATCGCTTAAGCACTTCGCACTAATGCACGTCATCATCAATCACTAAGAGCAAAAAAAGTGAAAAAGAGATTTACAAAATATAAAAAAAAAGTTGCACAAAATTCTGTTGTCAAAAAACTGGGTTAATTTTCAGCTTCATTGAGTGTAAAAGACAACCAAAGTGGGTACAGTGTGGAAAACAGTGTTCGGACTTCTGCCACTTAAGTGCTGAATTTCACCACATTCTTTATTAAATTATAGATTCTACCACACAAGCTGAAATTTTACTACTCTTTATACCTCTCATAAACTTTTATGGAAATGTTGCACGGAATTTTAATTAGTCCATAAGGATTTCGAAAAAAAAAATAATAAATCTCCACATTTTGTTAAGCTAAGGATAGTTCAAAGATAAGCTCTTGATTTATAGGCGTTTGGGAAACTCGTTTTCCCAAATCTCCCACTTTTTCTGAAATCTACCACTTTTTTCTCAAATCTACCAATTTTTCCAAAAATCTACCACTTTTTCCTTAAACCTTAATTCTTCTGAAATCCACCACCTTTTTCTCAAACCTACCACTATTTCTTTGCATTCCTACCACTTCATACGATTTTTAAGTCCGATCACTGGTGGCAACCGTGGCTCACGCAGCCGTCCATTCAGCCAATTGGTATGCAAGCCAAGCTTTCAATTTACACCTTTGAGCGGAAAGAGCAAAAAAAAAAATTGTTTAAAAAAAATGTCATTAAAACAAAAACTATGCGTACAACTGCAGCTTAATCGTTTGACAGATCTTAAATCTCAACTTTTGCTGCGCTTGCGCTGTTTTTTGTTTTGTTTTCCTTTTGCTCTTGTTGCTGTGGTTGTTGTGTTTAATCGCTTATGTCGCCTCAATCCAATGCAGCTGCTACAGATCAATTCTTCCCAGTTAACATATTACTTACAGTTGCGTGCAAAATTTTAGTAGTGTGAATGCATAGAGGACGAACTAATAGAAAAGGATGTTTGAGATGGCCACTACGCCACCACACCCAAATTCAACTCACCATATTCACCACAGCTTCATTGTGTCACCTCACCATCGGTTAGAGATGGGACCTCTCGTCAAATGGCGTGTGTGGGCTTTATGAGATGGTCAAGGCATTACCACGCAACTGGTTTATGGATGAATCGAAGTTGGAAGGGTAGGAAAGCACAGCGCAATCGGAGTAAACAAAAGTCCAATCGACAGCAAAAATACCCTTAAATTTTAACGTCAACTGTATATACATATGTATGTACTATGTAACTCTTCTACTCAGCTCCTCGCCTACCTTCAACTCTTCTCTTCGTCCGATATGTCTCCTGCCGATTTTGCGTTTTATTTAAATTTTTCATTTTACTTTTCTCCATATCTTGTTATATTTTTGCATTGTTGGTAAGTAAAAGCGGGCGGTAGGCGGTGTGGTTTAGTTGCACCATCTGACAGCTGTGGATTATTCGTACAGCGGCTGTCGCTAAAAGCGTTGGGCGCTCGTAAATTATATGGCGCTCTGATGCACGAGCATGTTTGTTTTTTCAATCGCACTGTGGGAAAGTTTCTTAGTCCATACTAAATTACTGTATGTTGACATTAGTGGTTGTTTTTGTTTTTGTTTAAATTTTCCGTTGATTTTGCTTCTTTAATTGACAATATCTGCGTTTCGAAATTTTTCGATCGAATTTTTTTATTGCCTTTGTGCAACGAGCTTTTGTATTTTGTATGTATACTTAATTACCATATAATTGTTTGTAATAAAAATCTTTGATTAATACAAGAGCATTTTGATTTTAAGTAATGAATTAACCAATTACAAGATAAGTTTTTTATTATGCCATTAGCTGCTTATTGTTCAATTTGTTGTTAGTGTGTGTGTGTCCAAACTAAACATTTTATGAATCATAACATTTTTTGCCAAAAAAAATAAAAATTTGTTAACGAAAGTGATGCAATCACAATGGTGCAATGTGATATGATATGGTGTTGACTGATGTAATATGTTTGCTAACAATGAAATGTGGTGTAATGTAAGACGATACAATGCTATGTTCGTTGATGTGATGTTGTGTGATATGCATGTGATGAGATTTTAGATTGAAAATGCTTGATGAATGTGTTGAATAAGCAAATTAATTTCTTGGGGTGTGAGATGAGGAATGATATCACGTTATATGAATTATGTGATGTGATATGATGCAAAATGTGTATTGTATATGTGATGTGACATGATCTGGATGATATGAAATGTATTGAGGATGATGTGGTATGATGTGAGAATGTGATGTAAATGATGTGATATGTAGATATTGTGTATGTGATGTGACATGAGCTGGATGATATGAAATGTATTGAGGATGTGATGTGGTATGACGTGATTTGTTTTGAGAATGTGATGTAAATGATGTGATATGTAGATATTGTGTATGTGATGTGACATGAGCTGAATGATATGGTATGTATTGACGATGTGATATGACATGATGTGATTTGTTTTGAGAATGTGCTGTGCGATATTTATTCTGTATGTGATGTGACATGAAGTAAAGGATGTGTTACATATGTATTGAGGATGTGATGTGAAGTGACTGGATGGATTTTATTATAAGGAGATGCTGGTATGGGGTTGTTCTGTAATATGTTTTCGTGTGACATGATATGATGGTAATCATGAGTAAGGATAGGATGTGCAGTCGGAGTTTAACTATGACGGTAGTGACAGAGGAAATGGGAGGTCTCGACGAAAGTGATAAACTATGCTAGCAATGCAGTGATTGATTTTTAAATTTAATATGTCATGTGATACTATGTGATAACATGAGGCGATGCGATGTGATATCACTTTGCTTCCAAAAGTCATTTGCACCTTAAAACTTTAGAAAAACTATTCCTTAACTCAAAAGCAGCCTTTAGATAGTGGTAAATATTTATAAACCAAACCTTTTTATTTCATAAACTGGGTCACCCTGTGCTGGTGTTCGAACAGCTGGCAACGCCGTTTGTAAATAAAAACAGGTGCAATTTGAGCATAAAGTTGCTGCAATTTTTAAATGCGACATGACCATATTAATTGCACATTTTGTTTTCATAAAAACAAAAAAAAACATACCAATAAATAATTGAAATTATATTAAATTATTACAACAACAATAACAGTAATCACCCAAACACATAAATTTATAAAATGCAAAAGTTTAGCATGGGAAATATTATGAGTACATATTGTCAGTGGAAGCGGACAACTATTTTGCGAGCACCAACAGACATTCAGGCAGACCACAAGCCGCCGCAGAATTAATGCTGCCAATGCAAAGGCGTTACATAAGAGGCGAGGAGTGTACTGAAGCGAGTAGAATAAATGCACTTTGCCTCAAACTGAGATAGCGCGTTCAAAGGCAACCTGTGCGCTGTACCAAATCAATGGCCGTCGCGGCGATTCGCTAACGCGCTATCGAACCATTAAATGACGTGAGCAAACAAAGATTTATGGCGTATTCAAGAATGACTTTGACGGTATATTAGAGTGGTGAACACGCGCGCAAAGCAGAAAATAAAGCAAATATTGCGGCATACACACGGCAAACAAACTCAGCAGCGCCGTAGATTAAACAGCGGACGTAGTGATTGCTTTGAAGGAGTTGGCGTGTACGAGCGTAGAAGAAGAAAAATGAGACTAGTAGAAGTGGAAACATTTAGCGAAAAATAAAATTAAATGAAAAGAAAAAAAAAAACTATTGAAGCACAAACAGCGAACCGGTTGTTGAGATGTGGGAAAAGAAGGCGGCAAGCTGTTAGATGAGCTGCACCGAAAATATTTTTCAGAAAATCAATAGTCAATAGTTAATAAAAAATATTTAAGAGAATAAATTGAAAAGCCTGGGGACTATGCTCATGGAACACGCCTCTAGAGCCACGAAGAATTGCAGGCACCACGAACATATTCATCGTCGAAGGAGGTGCAATCAAACTTCACACTTCAATGACACTGGCTCAATACTGCCAATAAATTTGGAATTCTTTCTGCTATGCTGGGCTGAACCGTGATACCTAAATAGGGTTTGCAAGAGGTGTGAGGAGGGATACTTTCAGTACCTACCCATGTCTCACACATACCACTCATGTATTCCTTTGCGCCACAAAATCGCACACTGTACAGCGCAGACGCACATCCAACCAACAGATCGCTTACTACTACTTGTATTCGCTTTTTCAATATCCAATCAATGTATTCTTACCTCTATCGGTAAGCAGTTTGTTTCTTTGTTTTTTATTACCATACGCCGGCAAAATGTTACACGACATAGCAGACATGCTGACACCACCGAAGTCAAGCCAAGCCACACAAAACTGTCGGTGAAGTACAAGCGAAATGTGCGCACAGCACTCCACTGCACTGAAACGCGCCATGCAAACATATCCCCAAAACTATGTACGAGTATGTTCGTGTGCGCTCAAAGTACTCATATATCGGTTAATATCTACATACTCGTATATATGAAAATGGAAAAGTTATAGGTTAAAGATTGCTGCAGGAGTGGTATTAATGTGCTTTTGTGGCACTTTGGCAATTCTATGTGCAGCAGCACGACGACGACAAGTGAAATAGTCGAAGCACTGCTGAAAGTTGAATGACTACACAAACACCTGAAATCAAAATCGGCATTCAAATATTATGAACCCGCAAGCTGTGTGTTTGTTGTTGTAGTGATATGTTGCTGGATCCACATGTTTGCTTAGAATTGCTACAGTGGCAAGTAGCAGCAAATGAAATAAATACTCTATCCTGGCAATGCTTGAATTTAGGCGCGCATTGCCAATTTATTTTGTGTTTTTGTTTTTTGTAATGTTTTCGTATTTTAATGTCACATAAATCTTAGCAAAGACAACATGGTGACTTAGGAGGAAAGCGCACGCAGCAGCGCCCCAAAGGAAAATAAACTAGCAGATGTTGATGAGAAAAATTAATAATATAAAACCGACTTACTGGTAAGCAGCAAAAATAAGATGAGGTCGAGCTGAGTTGTTTAAGCTCTGTTCTACAGGAGTAGACTACGGAAAAATTTTCAGTGCTTGAGGACACCGATAAAGAGCTGCATTAACTGGCGCTGGGATATTTGAATATTTGTAAAACTAGCTGACTTAAACCTTTAGTCAACCTCATCTTTGGAAGCATCGACCTCCGCTGGAAAAGCGCTGCAGTAAACGAGTAGACCAAATTTGTAGTTGAACTTCAGTTCCGTACCCGTAATCCCTCTCTACTGTTAAGGAAAAGATCTCGCCTTATGACTGATGCTTATATTGTGTTCAACACTTTAGAGATAAGTGCTGCCCAGTCAATGGAAGTTGGCAACGACTCTGCAAATACATGATACATAACTGCAAACGGTATGCGCTAACGAGAGAGTGAAAATTCGAGAAGATTTAATAAATTCTGCGTGTGATTAACGAGTACATACAAAACGCGTAAAATATCATTAGTGGGATAAGTGAAAAATAAGCTGATCAGTAAAAAGTGAAAATGCATTTAAGAGGTACATAGCAGCTATTTGTGACATACATACATACATAAGCCGAAAAATAACAACCATCAGTGCCACTGTCACTGACATTCTGCAATTCACAATAAGCTGCAAAGCATAAATGTCACATTATTTCTTTTATTTTGTTATAATTTTCACAAACTTAACAACATGCAGCTTACATATACTTACAATAAAAAAAAATGCATCAAATCCAAACACGTACGTAGCTATTAAATTATGAACACATGAGCATTAAATTTGTGAACGGCAGCGTGTCGTATCTGTAAGCGGCAACACCTACCGAAAATCGAAAACAGACTTCAGCTCCATTTCTAGTGAATGCTGCGTGGTGCAAGGGGGGCACATTGTAGCACAGATCAAGTTTTAAAATGCAACAAAAAAAGAACGTTCAAGAAAAAAATTCATACAAAAAAAACTTACATCCGACACTCAATCCATTCATTAATTCGATATTTTCAACGCAATTTGGCCTATGGAATTGGGGTTTGACTTTGTTGGTGCAACATTTGCAAGCGTGTACGAGTAGATATGTACCCAGCTATGCAACAAAAAAAAAGCAAAAAACACCCAAAGCTGACGGAAAGTTGTTAGCTGTAGGTGCAGTTGAATGCTTACGGTAGCATAAATCGTAAACAGCTCAGTGTGAAGTAGTGTTTTATTAATTTACTTCTTGTTTTCCATTGAGAGCTGCTTACTTAGCTTAGACATTCATGCGTTCACTTTGCGTTATTCGATTTGTGTGTGTGTGTGTTACTGCAATAGTTTCTAGTTTTTGGTAATCGGAGTAGAGTTGCCAGTTGTATTTTTCATTACTAGTAAATTTCTCAAATTTTCACTCTCTCGATAAGATGTTCTCTTTTGAGTTAATGTACACTTGAAGGAAAAAGTTAGTAAGAACTCGTAATTTCCAGTAATAATTTTTTATTATTGAACAGATTTATTGTTGTTAATCATTTTTAAACTCAAAGCGGCAGTTTTAAATAAAATCTTTACTTCCCTTAAAGAGATATTTAAAATGTTGGTCATTCATAGTCATAGTCAACAAAGATTTTAGCTAAAATGAAAAGTAACAAGGTCCCCTTATCAAAAAAAAATTAAGTTGGTTGGTGGTATGAAGAAATTGTTTATATTTTGCAAGGTTGCCCTGTGTCAACTATTTTATTTACAAAACAATGGAATAGCTATGGTAATTAGCGAAAAAAACCAAAATCATGTTTGGAGTAAGCTTTGGGACATCGCACAACCAGAGACAAAAACCGTGATTTAAAATGTTATTTTAATGTTTGTCATTTAAAAATTAAAACTCCGTTTTAAACATAAAATGTATTTTTATAATCATCTTTGACTAGATAAAACTATTTTAATTTGACTATAAGCATAGCCAAAGTATTCGCTGTGAAATCCCAAACTTGAATTAAATAGTAAATATTTTTTTAATTTTCAAAAAATAAATTTTAACTCTACATTAATAGATAGAAAAAGGAAGAAATGGTGACCTTTAACGTTTAAATTATAAATTATGTGATAAAATTTAATTTATTTGCAAAATCGTTTTTTACAATTTTTATTCGTTTACTTTTGTATTAAATCTTTCGATTCAATTAAATTGTACTTCATTTTACAGTAATACGCTTTTTTAAAGTATTTACTGGAAAAAATAAATTAATTTCATTCCTGAAAAGATCGATTGAAAAAATGTTATTCAAAAAAGGCACGTTTTATTATCACATCTTCTGGTTTAAACAAATTAAGCAAATGGCAACCATGAATTGGAGCTTGAAACTGTTAACTTTTTTTCGCATATTTTCTACATTCGTTTTTTCTGCGTTTTTTTTTATGAAAAATACAAAGCCAAATATTTTTGCGATTTGTTTAATATTTACTTGTTTTTGTTTTACTTGTTATATTAAACATATCGAAAAAAATATATGTTTCTTTTCTATTTATTTTTCCATTTATTTGCAAACATTTTCCAACAAATGCTCATAAATCATGGTTAACAGACATGAACAGCATGGTTCATAACAACAAGATTGTTGAGATAAAATGGAATACGAGGGTTGTTCTTTAAATCGAGCGCCTTATATTGATTGCAAAAAAGCGTTGAAGACAGTGAATGGGATGTCGTAATTTTTTTTTAAAGAAATGGCGATACTCTTGCCGGGATAATGTAGGTCCTGTGCATAAATCTTCTCGCAGCCATTCTCTGGTTGAATGCGAGCTTTGGGGTTCAAACCACCTATTATACCTCTCGCGGGACGATATGATGTTGGAAACTACGGCTAAAAAGGATACAAGGGCTTTATGCAGTTTTTTAGTTGATCCAATCGTTCGATGTTTCGTAGTCGTAATTTGATTCGTAGTGAAAATACTAGGTTCCTTACTATTAATTAATTAGTTTGGTGTATATTATTTACGACCAAATGTGTCTGGTGGCTTGTTTAGCAAAAGGAAGGTAGGGCATAAAATGGCAATGTTTGGTGTTTCATAAAACTAAACTGCAGCCGCCTTCGTATCGATTACCAATCGTGCTTTATTATAGATCTCTAGATTTACTCTATAATACATTTTTTTTTTTTTTTTTTTACTTACTCATATTGATTTACTGTGATTTGCTTTAAATGTAGTCGCATTTTGATCGCATTGCTGCCTAATGAGTTTGCACTACTTGCATACATAAATGTAAACGTTTGCTGCTGTTGCTTAGCTTTAAATATTATACATATGTATCTATATCAATATATGTTACTATTTAAATTTTTTTTTTCGCAACATACCTGCAAACATCAAGGTACATGCTCGAATGGTATTCAAGTGTTTATAACTATTTTTTTCAACTGTAATCTGAACCACATTTAATTTATGCAAAATCATGCTTTATGCGCTATTGGCTTTCCATACGTACATACATTTTTATTTTTTTTTATTTTTTTTTTTTTATATAATGCAATTATTGTAAAATGTTTCTTGTTCTGCAATTAGGTATTTTTGAATTTTCCGTAATTGCATACACTTGTTTGTTTACTTTATGAAATATGTTAACAGCGTCCATTTTCAAACCTTTATTTTGTGTTTTGGTTGCGCTGTCAATTAATTGTCAATTAGGGTTAACAACTGACCTTTGCATAAATCAATTTAAATTGGTTTCAAATTAATTGCATTCGTGTCAATACTGTCCTTGATTGTATTAGGAGTAACTAAGTAAATTTTCTGGGAGCACCTGAGTAGGGTGAATTGTATTTTGTTGTCAACATACCGTGTGAGTACTAGGGATGCTAATTTTTGGGATTTTTTAAAGCCGGATTTTTCGGGACCTTCATTCATCAATTTTGCAATCCAGGTATTCTTTAATCTCTGAAAGTCAAGCTTCAAAAAGGTGGGAAAGTTGTATAAGAATCTGTCTAAATCTAAAATATAATTCCAATTCTAAAATAAATTGGTTAAAATCTTTACCTAACTTAAAAAGACATTTATATTGTTGGTCAATTAAAGACGTATTAAGCAAAGATTTAAGTTAAAATAAAATTAGACAGGGCCTCCTTTAAGGAAAAAATTAAGTTGGTTGGTGGTATGAAGCAAATTTTGTATGTTTTGCAAGATCATCCTGTGTCAACTATTTTATTTACAAACCATAAAATAGCTGTGGCGAAAAAAGCCAAACTCATGTTTGATGTAAGCGATATCACAAGCGATATTTACGAATTTATTTAATAAAGTGTAATTTGCAAATTTGTTTGAAGATCCCCCTATCTCATAAAGAGTTTTAAAAAAGGCCTTACTGTACAAAAATTGTATTCCGAGAAAAGGCATTCTTCATGCAAAATTTCGAAATATAGCGTTTTGAAAAAAATCCTGAACCGAAACGTTATTCGAAAATATTTTAAAGCAGGTTGATCTTTCCCTTAAGAGGGTGAAACATTCGGGGAAACATAATTAATTGAAATTTTTAAAAAAAAAAAAAGCTAAAATGTGCCAATGAAAAGTAAACAAGTTGAAATGAAGTTGTAAATACATCATGACAAGCAAATTATGTTTGCATGCTTCAAACTAGCTGAAAATTGCCTATCACAAAATAACAAAAAAATAGAAAATAAAACCAACAAAAACCAAGAAAATCAAATCATACGGCAACATTCGACTAAGAGCTGTTATTATCAATTTTCTATGTAATAATTTTTATTATCAATTCAATTTCCACACGATTGATTGATGTTGCTTGTTTGCCACAATCATAAGTTTTAACAACAACAAATATAACACCAACAGCAACAACAACAACCACCAACACAGCAGTTAGGAAAGTGTTTGCCAACAACATCCGTTCGCATGCATTTGATATGACCTGTCTCCACTTGACAGCTGCTTGCCTGTTAGCCATTTTCTTGTACGTCAATTTTATTTAAGTTGTTGCTTTTATTGTGGAAAGTTTTGCAAAAAATGTATATACATACATATATATTAATTAATTTAAATATTAACCAAGCTATGGCAGCCACAACAACTTAATCAACAGATGTAGTCGGTATTTAAAATGCCACCTTAGGCGACATGCAGCTATGTTTTAATGGTCACAACAACACAATTATTATCATGTACATTTGTTTGTATGTATGTATGTATGTATGTTCGTACACACATTTAAAATAGAAGTAGCGCTCGTAACGTTAAAATGCATGCAACAGGATAGACATTTTCCGATGTAGAGTATGCTGACTTGCAGGCTACCGTTGATGACACCTTGCTTGCTGCTATGGGTGTGCAAATGTATATAGGAGCATACATTAGGGTGGGTCAAATTATTATTTTAGTGTTAGTACTGGTCATTTCAAAAGAGTAGTATTCTCCCCTTACTCTGCTTCCACCGGCAGGTAGTAATAAGAAGACTTTGAAAATTTTTAGAAGAAAAAAATAAAAATAAAAAAAAATTTTATGAAAAATAAAAATTTAACAAAAAAAAATTCCGTCCTTCAAAATTATCCCGCCTAAGATAGCGTTAATTGCTGGCGAGAAAAATTAAAAGTCCGGGTTGACCTTTTTTTTGGTTTTGTCGTTCCAAAAATAAATTTTTTCTATGGACATTTAATTTTAACGCAAAAAAATGTCTGTGAAGCACTCAAATTTCAATTTCATTTAATTTTTGGGTCACCCTAATTTTCATATTTATCCCCCATGTACAAGTATTTTGATATGTCTCTAGGTTAGAGTAAAAGTAGCGAATTCACTCACTAGATATAACTCGTTTTTACCGTTTGAATGCATGTCTCGCTAAATGTGTATGTAGACGAGGAGTGAAGAAGCATTTGAGTAGCATGTTTACAGCTTTCTGTTGCACATTGACGAAAATTTTTGTTGCGGCTATTACTAATTGCCGTCAAAATGCCTGCCTCTTAGAAGAGAAAGGGATATACATATATTTATATATAATCGTGGTAAAAGGAAAAAGTAATTTATCTACGAAATTTGTAGTGAAAAATTATAATTATGACAACATTTCTATTTTGGCAATTCTTCGGAGTAATGTCGCCATTTTAGAGGCATTATGATTTCTACTCGTATCTAATAAGGAAGCTGGAATACCTCATAAGCCTTTTGGGTACTCAAGTTTATGTTATGATCTTGTAAAATTTAAAACTATTTTTCTGTGTTTTTTTTTTTACTTAAGAAAGAAACGTATTATTCCATTTCAAAAAGTGGTACTTTTCAACTACTTTCTTGTAGTTTTGGCATATATGACCAACCACCCATGTGTTCAGAGAGCTTCACTTTCTAAACATGGTTGCTTTTTCTTGTAGGAGTGAGTTTTAAAAGCGTTCAGACGCTTAAAGTAAAAGTCGTGATGGTATTGGTAAGAACCTTGCAAAAAATTCTGTGATTAATCTCTGAAGAGAGCAATCCGGGATCGATTCCTTTAACCTACGATTGGCTATAATTCAATTTGTGTAGCATATTTTAGTTTTGTAGCATACTTATAGGCGTTAAATTCCCATTTGGATTAGTCCCTTCGTACCCGTTCGGGTATAAACGGGTACAATTAGTTTCTTCATATGACATGCTCAAACAAATGTGAACAGTTCATCCCATACAAAGTGATCAGAAAAATCTCCCCTAAAAGTATGCTATGAAAACCCTTTTATTCATTTGTATGTTTCGCAGAAACATGCTACTCATACGCCTAGTTGTACTTTTGGAGTTGAATTCGCCAAAGCGCCGACAAACTCGAAATAAAAAAAAAATTAAATTTGTATTCCCAACATTTTTATCTTCCAAATTTTATGTTTCTGGCTTTTACTGAAAACTGAGTGCTCCAAATTTTAAACATCTATCCCCCTTGTTTGCTTAAAAATTTTCTGAATAGTTCCATCTTTCCACCATCGAATTTTGAATATATACTCAGCCGCCTTTATGTACTGATGCTATCCATAGAACCTCATAAATCCAATTCCATACATAACTTAACATTTATTGGAACTGCTCTAGATTTCAGTTCATTTTGGCCAAGCAATCCGAGCTGGACAAATTTGCGTGCAAACTGCTTTCTTATTTTTTATTTCCTTATAGCCTTTGATATTACTTTTTACTTTATTTATTCCCTCCATTAAATCAGAAGATCAGCTCAACAATAATTACCACAACTCTATTAAGTTGTCCATCTCACAGCATCTCATTTGGTGTTTATACATATACGAATGATAAAGCGATCGCATTCAATCAATTCAAACTAATCGCGCAATCAATCGAAGTTATAGAGAAATATGCCGTCAAGCGTGTTGGTCCGACACTTGCAACAGCGTTGGCAACATTCTTCTTCAAAATCCGGCGCTCTGCTGTGTGAAGTACAATTTTCTAATCTATAGATTTGTTTTTGGTCATTTTTTCTCTTTTTCTTTCTTTAGCATTAATAATAATCAAAAAATGATTGCATATATCCGTTGTGAGGCGCCTCACTTACTACATATTAAACTTTACTTTTAACGGCTCCAACACCCGGACACATGTTGCGGCACCTGCATGTTTAGCAACATTGTGGCCGAGGAACATTTTGTCTAGTTCAATCGTGTGGTAAATTTGTGCTGTTCACGCTGATTTTTATTGATAGTTTTTTTTGTTGTCTTTTTCATATATTCGTACATATACTTATTTTAAATCTTCTTCTTCCACTTTTTGCCATCATTTCATATTTTCATTTATATTCATGGCTTTGGAAACATTAGGAAAATTGCCAATCAACGTATTTTAATTCTCGCCATGTTGTTGCTAGCGATTAAAATGATTTGAGGTTCATTAGAAAGCAAAGCGACGTGTCTCACGTCAGTTAACAAACAGTTCGACAGTCGACTGGTCAATATGTGCTCTGATGTGCATACGACGAACGGCACCACAACAACAACAACAACGATACCACTAGTCTGTGCATGGAGTCATCACAAAAGGTGGTGCACAGTGGGGCAATTTCTTTTATTGAAGATAATAACGTTGATCAGATCCTGAAGAACTCTTTCGAATGCCAGTTGACCTCTTCAAGTATCGATTTACTTGCACCGCTTGAGCTAAAAATACCTTAGCTCGGAATAATGTTTTTTGTACTTGTACCATAGAAAGTGCGGGTGAAAAAGTTAACTTCGATCAGCCAACGGGATTAAAACCACATATTCAGTTTGACTAAGGCAAAGAAGTGGAAGTGGAGAAAAACCTTCCCAAAATTCAAAAAACCGTCTGACCCTCCAACAAAGCCGAGAGATGAGGACAGCATCGTGGAAACCACCTCCTGACCGGGTTTTTTTTTCTTAAAAGGCATTCACTTCGTTTATTGTCCGTCAATAAATTACCCAAGTTACCCACAGTCCAATCGATAGTCGATTTGTTTTTGTGCCAAATCCAATCAGTCTGCTCAATACGTCCGTTGTACCCCGCCCACTTGCAGCTAGCGATTTATTTTTTTATTTTTATTTTTTTTGGCACAATGACTATTTGGGCCGCAAGCCATTCTGCGAGTATGTGAAGTTTCGTGAATGAAATTGATTTCAGCTTATCGAGAACATAGCAAGCAAGTAGTGAGCCTGAGCCAACGCAACATTTGAGTTATTGTTGGGTTGAGTATGCTGTTGTTGTTGTTGTTTTAGCACTACTTTGCCCTGCCTAGGTAGTCAGTATCAACCTTACCCAATATTGTCATCGAGCTCTTCTAACGGAAGTCCTAAAAACCTAGCGGCTTCAACAGGGGAGGACCAGAGGGATATGGGTGTTAGAAGAGTAGGCTCAGATGAGCAGACAAAAAGATGGTTAGTGGTATGGGGGGACAAGCCGCATGCCGGACAGACATTGGGCAAGTCGGGGTTCAGTCTGGATAGGTAAGAGTTTAACCTATTACAGTATCCAGACCGGAGTTGGGCCAGCATCACCCTAGTCTCCCTAGGCAGCTCGCGCTCCTCTTCGGCAACGGGTGGTGTTGCTGCCTGAAGAACGGCGTTCACCGGGAGAGAGCCAACATAGGAATTTACCGAATTTGTGTGGATGAGGGTGAGGGCCTGCCGGTGCACCTTAGGATCAAACGGCGTGGAAATCAGGTGCCGGATCTCATCGTAGTGTTTGCGTAGATGGCTCCTTATGCTCCTGGGGGGCGGATCCTCGTTGATCAGGCGTCCGTTCGGATGCTGCGGTTTGCAACAGTTGAACAGGAATTGCCTGGTCAACATCTCGCTATGCTCTTTAACGGCGAGCATTTTCGCTTCATTATGTAAGTGATGCTCAGGAGACATAAGAAGACACCCAGTGGCGGTACGAAGGGCGGTGTTTTGGCAGACCTGTAGCCTCGTCCAGTGTGTGTCAGCTAGCCCCGGCGACCATATAGGCGTCGCGTAGCTCAGTACCGGCTGGCCAATTGCTTTATATGTAGCTAGTAACTTTTCTTTGTCTTTACCCTAAGTGCTGCCAGCTAGGGACTTGAGGATTTTGTTACGGCTTTGGACTTTATTGGCAATTGCGGTTACGTGAGCGCCGTATTTGAACATGTTATCAAACGTCACCCCTAAGATTTTGGGGTGTGAGACAGTTGGTAGCTTGACACTATCAACGTAGACGTCTATATGCTCACGTTGAGTATGCTCATATCCAACTACTAACGTCAACTATTTACATATTTATATACACACTTGTATACCTCTACGTACTGAGACTTGACTGCCACGCATGCGCTATCGCTAAGTAGACAACTGAAGCCATAAGAAGGACCATATGAACAGCAATATATGTAAGTTTGTGCATGCGCTCTAAGCCATCTAGTATACTCCTTAGTCTCATCATTCGTCTCCTGACAACATCATCCAACTCAGCGCTGTTGGTACATGCCCATACGAGACATTGGCCTACCCACTGACTGATCGACTAAAAATGATTAAAGTAAAATGATTAGGAGGACAGGAACAACTTAAACAACTACAAACAAGAGAGTAATAATAAAAGCAACAACAACAACAACGAGAATACATGCAGGAAAGTTGAAGAAGAACAAGAAAAGAAGTATGTATATGTATATATTAGAGCGTATTTCGATGTATGGAGAAAAAAGAGAAAGACAATTTTTTTTGGCACTCTGTTAGAACAATGAAATATTTTTTATTCGATTTTCAAAAATGATAAATTTTTAGAAATGCATCGACCAAGACAATATTTCTTGCAAAAAACACCCTGTATCTAAAAAAATATTTTATAAATAGAAAAGGTGAAAGGAAAAAAGGAAGTTCATTGCTTTTACACCTTTACAACAAGATATCACTAGAGCTGGATAAATTCAATTCCATTACAATTACAATTACATTTCTCAGTAATTGGGAAAGGTAATCGATTCTTTTGCCTAACATAAAATGTATTGATTACATTTCAATTCTTCAAAAAAGTTACAAAAAGTAATTTCCTCATTTCAAGGCTCGAGTACATATGTAGCTCTGATTGTAATGATTACTATCCAGCTCAACAAGCATTACTTGTGGGTAAGTAATTGGGAAAACTAATCATAACTGTAAGAATGAAATTACCCTCAATTACATTTCCAATTACCCTGTACTTGAGGGTAAATTTATTCCTAAAGTAATGATTACTTTAACCAATTACAAGTAATTAGAAACGTAATTAAGGGTAATTTGAATCCTATAGTACTAATTACTTGGAAATGTAATTGTGGGTAATTTTATTCCTAAAGTAATAATTACTTTTTCTAATTAATTAAAAGTTATAAAAAGAAGCAATATCGCTGCTTTTACAAGGTGTCGGAAAAAAACTCTTAAATTTTTAAAATCTTCAACAAGGCAACATTCGAAGCAGTGGGAAACATTTCAAAATTTTTTTTTGTTGATACGCTCTAATACATATGCTGCCTTCAAAGACTTTAACTTTGGTTCTAACATTTTAGCTTACCTTTGCCGACATTTTTGTTCTTTGTTCCTTTTACTGTCTAGAGAGGATGTGACTAATCAATATATGATGCCTGTTTGTTTTTTTTTTCACTCCGTTCAACTTTTGCGTCGTAGATTTTTGTAGCTTTCTTGTTCTTGTTTAGTTGTTATTACCGTTGTTGATGCCACAGACGTTTTCCTGCCCATGTGCCATAACCGCAGGGAACCTTTATCTAACTTCACATTTAAAAATTTTATTTTTTTTCTGTTGTCTATGGGAAGATTTCTTGTTAGTTTCTTAAAACAGATTTATATGTGCACGCAAGTTTCGTATGCGTACTAGCCCATTGCGGAACTTCGACTACGAGGCAAGATCGGAAATAGCGGTTAATTTAGACTGTTGATTTCGATTGGTATTCGGTTTTTTCTTTACCAAACTCAACCTCTTAACCCGACGTCTACCTTCGCTGTCGTGATGTGGTTCATGGTTCCGGATTCATAAAGAAGTTCGGTTTTAACTCTCTACTTCTATAATATGAATTTGAAATATTCGCTACTGACTTCGGATTCTTTAAAATCAACTCCGTATCATACCTAGTACGTACATTCTAGTCAATCCAGTATGTACCGGCTGCTCTTGGCATAAGCAAAGCACTTCCTAATTTGATTAGCTTCAGTCGAGACAATACTATTTTCTGCTTTGTTCTAAATCCATGCCGATGGTATTAAATGGATAGCAACAACAAAATTTTGGAAAAATTTTGGCTTAAACCCAAACAGGCTTGGTCGATTCATAGGACTATCTTGTAGTAAAATCTGGCATCCAAAATTAAAAAAAAACGCATTAACTAAGAATTTGTTTGAAAAAAGTCCGGGTTTAGAATTTGTTTCAATAACACCTTGATTCAAAACTCGTTTGAAGAATGTCCTATCTCAAAATGAGTTTCAAAATCGTCCTATCTGAACGAAAATTTCATACATTTTTAGCTGAGATAGGGCATTTTTGAATAGAATTTTGAAGCGTTTTTGAAAAAAATTCTGAAGTAGGGCATTTATAAAAAAAAAAAAAATATTTTAAAATAGGACGATTTTTCACTCATCCGACGATAAGTTTTTGGAGAGTGTTTTTGAAATTAATACACAGCAAGCAGAAAGTTCTGCTGATACTGGGACAATTTTATTCGTGTTTTAATAAATTTTTTATTTTTTTATTTTACTTTTTCGTCTGAAGAATGCGATTTGTGTCTGAAATCTCAGTAATCTATTTAAAATTTAATTTTTTTATCAAACATGATGAAGTGGCCTTGCAGACCCCACTACGCAACAAAGGTTAAGCCATACATTTTCCATTACCATCATTCATTTTCGTTTTAAGTAGAATACTTCAGCTTTCATCACTGATAACACCGTCAAGTAGTAAAGGCTATGCGCTATTACTAATAGTAAACTTGTTGTTGTTGCTGTTAATGGTACCAGCAGAATGCTTAAAAATGTTTAGCAATAACCTGCAACCAAATTTTATTATGATTTTGTTCTTAACCTTTTGTACCAAGCTTTAATAACCTTCTCTTTTAATGTGAGGCTCATATGAAAAAGTTTCATCACACAACGTCGTTCGAGTACCACAGTGGGTTGGGGGTAGATATATATGTCAGTCGTAAGAGGTGTCTCAAACAGGCGTCCAGAAGGGTTGGAACAAACGCTGCGTAACTCTAAAGCTTCCAGAACCAAACCTATTTGTCTCATCTTATGCGGGGCTTTAACTTTCCGCGTTGTTGAATTTTAAAACCAACTCCTCATGTTTTTTAAAAAAAAATTTATTTCATATTTTTTTTGTTGCTTTTCCTTTGTCTTTTCCAGCACAATCGGCAGGAGTCCATATCCCCAGAATATCATCGTTATGCGAGTATTGGTAAATTGCCCAAAGCGACGAACGCAGCGCAGACAACATATACCGTTACGGCGGACATACACCATACAAACATCAATAGCAACAACAACAACAACAACACTAGCACAATTAGCAGCGGCATTAGCGCTGGCAGCAATAGCAACAGCAATACAGTCAGCAGCACAGCGAGCAGCAGCAGCAATCATAACGGTCACAATAGCATTAACAATAATCATTACCACAACAACAACAACAACAACTGTAATAGCAATAGCAACAATTTACAACCTTCTCAACAACAACAAACACATTACAACAACGATGCAATCAATGCATCTTCATTCGCCACACCACCAACACGCCGACGTTTCTTCAACCACAAAAATTTGCGCAGCGCTCTAACTGGACACCGTCGCACTGCATCGAGTGGTGGTGGTGTTGTTGGCGGCTCAACAGCAGATGCCGCCACAGCGATACTCGTCGATGGTAAGTTGCTCTAAGAAAACAAAAAAAATATAAAAACTAAGAATCATTTTTGCATATTCGCCAAATTTGATGGATTTCTATTTTTCCACTCGGGGTACGGTGCGGAGTAGCTTGGAAAGTGTTGACGGCAGTGGCGTATCCAGGGTTTTGGGATGAAGGGCGAGTTCAAATTTTTTTAATGAAATTTCGAGTTCATCGTTTATCCACTGTTCCTGAAAAATATGACTTTTTTGATTCCGAAATGGGGGTTTAGGCCCCCTTCCCCCTCTGGATTAGCCCCTGCTTGAAGGTGCACCTTTTCGTCAAGTATTTCTTTCCATTACTTACCAATTCTAATCTGCACTCGGTTAGTGACGAAAGACCGCTAGTTGACCTACCCACTAAATGGTGACCACGAACTGTCATTGGCTTTGTCGGTCGCTCTTTTGATTTGTAGCCGTGAAAGTATTTGCTTGCTTCAACCATTTAGATAGTAAAAAAAAAGAAAAAAAGATTGTATGCAAAGTACGAAACTCGCGTCTATGTGCTGGGCTCGTTGACTGCACGTACAGTGTTGAGGTCGAGGTCAGTGGCTAATGGCTAACAAAATAGTATTGTCATCGATGAAATGAACTTTAGACGGCGTATGGGGTGTATAAAACAAAGTGAATGTAAATAATAGAAAAATGCGACGCACACAGCTACAAACCGTAAACATTTAGGTTATGTTAGGTTAGAAGAGATTAGAAAGGTGTGTGTGTGTGTGTGAAGCGTTTATACTTTCGTTCAGAGTCAATGGAACTCTTCAGGCTTCGTGTATACTACTGCACTTGCATTAGTAAGGCAAAGGTGAGCTTTTCCATAACTCTAAGTCAGCGCTACAGGAGCCACTGGAAGACGATCTATTCCCCAGCTTGTTTAATTTCTTTTTATCGAGGCTTCCTTTCACCTGAGTGAGGCTCCGACGCCGACGACAGCTTAATTACGACTTCCGGCAAGAGCATACTTTTAAGGCAACGAATTTCCTATGTATTAACCGGGATGACTAAGAAATCTGGCTCAGACGTGGTTGGAAAAATGTGCCCAAATCCTTCCTCGCATTGAGAGCATTCTTAATGGACAAACTTGTCTTCGTATGGGCTATACCATGTACTCTCTTAACCTAACATAACCTCCGATGATAGTTCCAGCCTCAATACATCTCAATAATCGTTTCGGTATAATGCTCATTTTGAGATCTGTTTCTCATCACTAACATTCGACTGAGGTTAATGCAATCTGTGATAGCTCTTACAGTTTGACATGCAGTAGAACTATCGGCCTCTTCCTCTTTCATCTGTTGTCTTGGGGGAAGCTATTCACTAGTTTCGGAATCTTCAATATCAGACCTCTAGCAACGAGCATAGATTAATAAGAGGGAGCACGTCGCTCTTTAATTTTTGGCTGGAACGATTTAGTGTTCTTCTAGAAGATCCACGACAGGGGTTCTCACCACATTTCGGACCTCAGACTTTTGTGTTCCATCGTTCCCATTAATTAATGCTCTTTGCCTCTAGTTTACCACCGAATCTGTAGGATGAGTATCCTGCTCGAAGAGAGTTGTTCTTCCTCTTACATCTTTGCGTGTTTTCCGACCTCAGTTCATCAGTTTTCTGGGTTTATAACTTTAGCTTATGAACGTTTAAAAAGTTGTCTCATTTGACTCCTCAGTATTTTCATTATGGTTTTGTTTTACTTCTATAACTTCCGAGATGACTTGAACTACTTCGGTTTGTAAAAACCCCTTTTAGTCAGTTAAGCCGTTCCTTAGGACTCTTTGAGTCATCCCTTAGGACCCTTTAAGTCGTGCCGTAAGACTCTTTAAGTCGGGTCGGGTTAAAGAGCCTTTCTCTTTCAAGATTTTGAGTCAAAGACCTTTTTCCTACTTTCTCTCTACTTTTTCCTTTACAACCAAGTTCCCACACTCTCCCTCGATGTTTCTTATGAGCCCCCGGTTTATATTTAAAGTTCTTTCGTGAAGCGTCTGCATCCACTGAACGAACAGTTTGTAGTTCAAGAACTATCGTCACTGCTCTTCTCATTTTTGTACTTAATTCCTTTACTCCCTAAATAGTCGTAATTAGTTTTGACTACTAACCTCCATCTTCTGCACTCTCATAACTCATCACCACTTACAACAAATTTACAGGCAAAGAGAGTAACGCACTCAATACTTCGACCTGCTCCGATTCGGCGGTCACACGTCGTCGCCGTCAAAAAGTGAGCAACAATGTGAGCGCCGCATCAACTCGACCAACAGCCGCGGGCAGTGAAAATAGATTGAATCGTTTAAGTCTCGCTGGTACCTCAGTCTATGCTGGACATTTGTCATCGTTGGTTTTTGGAAAAATCAAATCATTATGGAGCGTTAACTCAAATTCATCGGATGCGGGACTAAATCAATTTGCAGGCACGAGCATTTTCACGCATTTAAATGAGCATTGTTATTGTTGTTTTGTTGTTTCTTTATTTCGATTTTTGAGTACCATTGCATGAGCGCATGATGTTTTCTTATAAGCATGTTCCCAGACATTTCACGTTCATTGCATGTTTTCTGTTTTTGTTGTAACGCTCCGCTCTAACGCAACTCACTTTTTCGCTTTTTTCTCTCTCTTCGCAGGTAATGATGACAATGCGCTCATTGCCGCCGCCGAAAAGCAAAAGGATCAATTACGCGCCCGTCTCGGTCTGCTGCTGGACAGCGATCAACATGGCAATACAAATACAACAACTAGCAGCAGCTCCTCACAAAATATCAGCCCTGAGCAAACCCTTTCAAATGGTTGTGCTAATGTATTTGGTTCTCAACTCTCCGTCATTACAAAAGATGATACGCTCAGCTTGGCTGGCAAATTGAATGCATTGTCCGTATCAACAGACAACAGTGATGTATTTCCAGTAAAAGCGCGCAAAACAGGCGTACGACGCTCAGCGCGCACCAATCAAACAACAGCTGGCGCTAATAAACGTAATGCTATCTACAAACCAGCCACAGTGCAACCAGTACAACTTGCCTTAAAGCCGCTCTTCTTCGAGGTACCACTACCCGAACCGGATCCACCATTTATTGGACGTCAGTGGCTGCTGCGCGAACTCTCTAACATACTAACTGGCACCGAAACGCCAGGTGTGCTCATCAATGGTAATCCCGGCACGGGCAAGACTGCGCTCATTTTGCAATTGGTTGAATATTCGTGTTTTGGACGTCGCAAAGCGAGCAACAGCGCTAGCGATCCCGATGGCATATACTGTCCCGTCAATATCGGACACGATCGTATACGCGCGCTCGCCTCACACATTGTGGGCTATCACTTTTGTCAGGCTGACTCAAACCTCACTTGCCTAGTGCCCGATTTCGTACACTCGCTAGCCGCACAGCTTTGCCAAGCACCACAATTGGAGGCGTATCGTGAGTATTTGCTCAGCGAACCGCATCTGCAGGACATTTTGAGCGTGAAAGAGTGCATAGCCGATGCTGAGCGTGTTATGCGCATGGCTATTTTAGAACCTTTGATTGTGCTGAAGCGCACGGGGAAGATACCCACGAAAACTTGCGTCATACTCGTCGATGCGTTGTGTGAAGCGGAATACCATCGGCCCGATCATGGTCATACAATTGCCACATTTCTTGCCAAAATGACGCAACATTTCCCATCGTGGCTTAAAGTTGTGGCCACAGTGCGCACGCAAATGTTGGAGTTCGTCAAGGGTTTGTCGTATACGAAAATGACGCTCGACAGTTGGGCCACAAATGATTTGCTGCAGAAGGATATGCTCGATTACATTACGTTTCGTGTGAATCACAGCGCGGAGATACAAAGCAATATCGGCGCGGTGAAAGATCACAATAGCGGCCAATTGAAATTCGTTGGTCATCTGCAGACGCTGACGAAAGGCTCAATGTTGTATGCAAAGCTAATTTTGGATCTCATAGAGCGCGGCCAATTGGTTATCAAGTCCACAAGCTATAAAGTGTTGCCCGTGAGTTTGGCGCAGATCTTCTTGCTGCATTTCAATTTACGCTTTCCCACCAATAGCAGTTTTGAGAAGGCCGCGCCTATATTAAATGTCTGTTTGGCCGCGCTTTATCCGCTCACCTTGAATGAGATCTATTATACGATATGCGCCATGAAAACAGACGAAGTGTTGAGTTGGGATGAGTTTTTGCAGCGTTTCAAATCGCTTGATGGCTTTCTAATACGCCGCATCGATAATACTTACATGTTCTTTCATTCTTACTTTCGCGAATGGTTAATTAGACGCGATGAGGGCGAATCAACAAAATTTCTATGCGATTTTCGTTTGGGACATGCCGCCATCGCTTTTCGGCTGTCACGCATGCAAGCGCCACTCGATCCCGAACAGACAATGGAGCTGGGACATCATATGCTAAAAGCGCACATCTATCGCAACTGTCAAGGACCACAATTGCCGCGCGACATGCAATCTTTTTGGATCGCTTCGGTTACTGATAACATTTCCGGCGCGCTTGGCTCTTTGCGCAATGTTTATAGTCCGAATTTGAAAGTGTCGCGCTTAATTTTACTCGCAGGCGCTTCACCACACTATCGCACCGAATTTATGGGTGATGCCACAATACTTTGCATAGCCGCGCATGAGGGTATAGTACCGATGGTAAGTCTGCTACTGGAATTTGGCGCTGATGTTAGTTTGACAAATAGTCAAGGTTGTACGCCGCTTATATTGGCGGCGATACGCGGTCATGCGGATGTGGTGCGCTTGCTTGTCGCCGCCGGCAGCAGTTTGGGGCAAACCGATACGACGCAACGCTGCGCGCTTGTACATGCAGCGCGCACTGGACGCCTAAATGTGGTAAAATATTTACTCGCTTGCGACTGGACGCCGCGCCCCAACTCACATGATGTCAGTTTAACGGTGGCGCTGCAACAATCTCTAATTGCTGCTGCAGCGCAAGATCATGTCACAATTGTTGAAGATTTATTAGAAATCGATGGCATCGATGTTAATCTCATGGATGATGCATGCGGTGATTTGGCGCTTACGGCAGCGGCGCGTAATGGTTGCAGTGATGCAGTCGCTATATTACTATCAAAGGGCGCGCGTATTGATGCGCGCAATAAACAAGATTTCACTGCGCTCTGGTTGGCAGTAAAAGAGGGACATTGGGCGGTGGTGGAGAAGTTAATACAAAATGGCGCTGATATTGATGAGCCCGTGACAGCAGCGCGCAAAACACCGCTCATGATTGCCGCCGAAGAAGGACATATCGAACTGTTGGAGTTGCTGATAGAACGTGGCGCTTCATTAGAAACACAAGATGAAGAGGGTTTCAGCGCGCTCTCATGGGCGTGTTTGCGCGGTCGCCAAGTAGCCGCCAAGTGTCTAATCGAGCGCGGTTGTAATCGTAATCACGCCGACAACAACGGACGCACGCCGCTCGATTTGGCTGCGTATCAAGGCTCTGCCGCATTGGTGCTGTATTTGCTCGAACAAGGCGCAAATATTGAACACATCGATGTGAATGGCATGCGACCCTTGGATCGTTCAATTGCATGCCGCAACATACAAGTGGTGCAAGTGTTTCTGCGACGTGGCGCCAAACTGGGACCAACCACCTGGAGTATGGCTATGGGTAAGCCAGAGATATTAGTAGTGCTACTCAACAAATTGCTTGAAGATGGCAACGTTTTGTATCGTAAAAATCGTTTTCATGATGCGGCGCATCGTTATCAATATGCGCTGCGTAAGATCTCATGCCTGGAGAATTTGCTGGAGCGTAGCGCTATATTTGCGCAACTGCGCACGAATTTATTGCTGAATCTGTCGCGCTGCAAGCGAAAGTTAAATGTGAGTTGAAAGCGCATGATATTGAATTTCTCATAGCAATAATAATAAACTCTCTTCTCACACTTTGCAGGAACTTGACGAATCCATTGATTTGGCTACGCAGGCGATCGTGCAGAAACCAGCCAGTTATGAGGGTTATTATGCGCGCTCGAAATCGCGCATGGAAAGCGGCGATTTTACCGAAGCGCTCATCGATGCCAACGAAGCCATGCAAAAGGCTATGCAAAGCGGTGTCTCTGCGGAGGTGGTTGAAGTGCTCAAGCGCATACAAGCGGAACTAGCAGCGCGCTGCAGCGGTGATGTAGGTTTAGGCGCTGTGGTGGGCGCGCGCTCTAATGCTAATGCTTACGAAGAGTACGCGCTGAGTTGCGCTGATTTAGGCGCGGTCGGTTTGGCAACGCCGAATGAGAGCTCGGATCTGTAGCGCGCATAAAACATTGAAAATGAATTTCAAAAATGAATTTTAGTTTTTATTAGTAACTTTTTTTATTTGTATTAGGCATTTTTTATTTAATTTTAGTTTACGATTATTTGAATCGCACTGCATTTCTTTAAAATGGAGCTAAAGATTTGGCGCAGCCAGCATTTATTTTTTAAATATTATGATAATGGTAATTAAAAAGAAAATTTAAATATATTTTTTATTTTATAGTTTCGATAGCTGCTTATATACATACTACATACATACTTATACCTATATGAAATATTAAGTTTACATTTTAAATGTCCTGTATTTATTTGTATTGAGTTGACTGAGTAAAAGATCGCCCTATATCAGATCCCTGTTTTAAAAAAAAGGTTTAAATATACCTAAAGGGTTTTGCAAAAAAATCTCCTCGAAATTGGGAGATCTTCCACTCAGCAAACGATTTGTGTTTTTGGCTTTATTTTCTTTTTAATTTATATTGTTTTCTTAGTTATTCAAAGAAAAATCGATTACTTTAAAAAAAATAATAAGCGTGCTAAACTTTCCTTAACAAAAATACATACATATATTCAGCGCGCTTATCCTCAAATATTTGAAGAAATAAAATTTAGAAGCATGATAAGAAATCGCAAAACATCATCTGCATGTAAAAAAAATAATTTAATTGTATTTTATTTTATAAATATTAAAATTGTGAAACAAAATAACTAAAGTAAAAAACTGAAATTATTTTAGTATTTTTAATTTTATATATTTTATTTTAAAATAATCAAGGACACCTAAATTGTTAGGTAAGTAAGAATAACCTACGTCCCATCACCACATATGTATCTTAAAAAACATCAACTGGTGAGGGGGATTTATAGAAAAATTATGTGACATTCCGCTCAAAAGATGATGCGATACCTACTATTTTTTATGTTCGCCTGGTGCAGAAGATTCATTTGTAGGAAAACCAGAAGGACCCGGCAGACGTGGTTCTGCCCAAAATCCAGGGAAAAAAGTTTGGAATATTTCGGTCCCTGGTCCACTTCCCGGAAAAAAAGAAACAACGAATTTAAAAAAAAAAAATAAAGTGGTACCATTGTAAATAAAGAAGTTTGGAATATTTCCGTCCACGGTCCACTTCCCGGAAAAAAGATACTCCGAATTTTACCAAAAGTAAAGGACTACCTTTATGTTAAATTTGAAGAAAATCGCAACATAAATAAAGAAGTTTGGAATATTTCGGTCCCTGGTGCACTTCCCGGAAAAAAAGAAACCCCGAATTTAAAAAAAAAGTAAAGTGGTACCTTTGTGTAAAATTTGAAGAAAATCGCAACATAAATAAAGAAGTTTGGAATATTAAGGTCCCTGGTCCACTTCCCGGAAAAAAAGATACTCCGAATTTTACCAAAAGTAAAGGACTACCTTTGTGTAAAATTTGAAGAAAATCGCAACATAAATAAAGAAGTTTGGAATATTTCGGTCCCTGGTGCACTTCCCGGAAAAAAAGAAACCCCGAATTTAAAAAAAAAGTAAAGTGGTACCTTTGTATCAAATTTGAAGAAAATCGCACTGTAAATAAAGAAGTTTGGAATATTTCGGTCCCTGGTCCACTTTCCGCAAAAAAACATACTCCGAATTTTACCAAAAGTAAAGGACTACCTTTGTGTAAAATTTGAAGAAAATCGCAAAATAAATAAAGAAGTTTGGAATATTTCGGTCCCTGGTCCACTTCCCGGAAAAAAAGATACTCCGAATTTTACCAAAAGTAAAGGACTACCTTTGTGTAAAATTTGAAGAAAATCTCAACATAAATAAAGAAGTTTGGAATATTACGGTCCCTGGTCCACTTCCCGGAAAAAAGTAACCCCATATTTTAAAAAAAGTAAAGTGGTACCTTTGTACCAAATTTGAAGAAAATCGAACACATAAATAAAGAAGTTTGGAATATTTCGGTCCCTGGTCCACTTCCCGGTAAAAAAGATACTTCGAATTTTACCAAAAGTAAAGGACTACCTTTGTGTAAAATTTGAAGAAAATCTCAACATAAATAAAGAAGTTTGGAATATTAAGGTCCCTGGTCCACTTCCCGGAAAAAAAGAAACCCCATATTATAAAAAAAGTAAAGTGGTACCTTTATACCAAATTTGAAGAAAAGCGAACAATAAATAAAGAAGTTTGGAATATTTCGGTCCCTGGTCCACTTCCCGGTAAAAAAGAAACCCCATATTTTAAAAAAAGTAAAATGGTACCTTTGTACCAAATTTGAAGAAAATCGAACAATAAATGAAGAAGTTTGGAATATTTCGGTCCCTGGTCCACTTCCCGGAAAAAAAGAAATCCCGAATTTTAACAAAAGCAGAGTGGTGACTTTGTACCAAATTTGAAGAAAATCGCACCATAGATAAAGAAGTTTCTAATATTTCGGTCCCTGGTCCACTTCCCGGAATAATGAAAAGTATATATACTAAATACGCTCACAAAATTTGATAAGAATCGGTCAAGCCGTTTCGGAGCAGTATGGGAACGAAAAGTGTGACACGAGATCTGTAGACAAGTGATGTGACGTCCTAGGCACCACTTGATGTGACATTCCGCTCACCAGGTGATGCGATACCTGCTATTTTTCATGTTCGCCTGGTGCAGAAGATTCATTTGTAGGAAAATTAGGCCACAAAATCACTGGTAACGCATCACCTGGTGTTCCGGATCTGTAGGCAAATGATGTGTCGTCCTAGGCACAACGTGATGTGACATTCCGCTCACCAGGTGATGCGATACCTGCTATTTTTCATGTTCGCCTGGTGCAGAAGATTAATTTGTAGGAAATTTAGGCCACAAAATCAGTGGTGACGCATCACCTGGTGTGCCGGATATGTAGACAAGCGATGTGACGTCCTAGGCACCACTTGATGTGACATTCCGCTCACCAGGTGATGCGATACCTGCTATTTTTCATGTTCGCCTGGTGCAGAAGATTCATTTGTAGGAAAATTAGGCCACAAAATCACTGGTAACGCATCACCTGGTGTTCCGGATCTGTAGGCAAATGATGTGTCGTCCTAGGCACAACGTGATGTGACATTCCGCTCACCAGGTGATGCGATACCTGCTATTTTTCATGTTCGCCTGGTGCAGAAGATTAATTTGTAGGAAATTTAGGCCACAAAATCAGTGGTGACGCATCACCTGGTGTGCCGGATATGTAGACAAGCGATGTGACGTCCTAGGCACCACTTGATGTGACATTCCGCTCACCAGGTGATGCGATACCTGCTATTTTTCATGTTCGCCTGGTGCAGAAGATTCATTTGTAGGAAAATTAGGCCACAAAATCACTGGTAACGCATCACCTGGTGTTCCGGATCTGTAGGCAAATGATGTGACGTCCTAGGTACAACTTGATGTGATATTCCGCTCACCAGGTGATGCGATACCTGCTAATTTTTATGTTCGCCTGGTGCGGAAGACTCATTTGTAGGAAAATAAAGCCACAAAATCAGTCCTAGGCACCACTTGATGTGACATTCCGCTCACCAGGTGATGCGATACCTGCTATTTTTCATGTTCGCCTGATGCAGAAGATTCATTTGTAGGAAAATTAAGCCGCATAATCACTGGTAACGCATCACCTGGTGTTCCGGATCTGTAGGCAAATGATGTGACGTCCTAGGTACAACTTGATGTGATATTCCGCTCACCAGGTGATGCGATACCTGCTAATTTTTATGTTCGCCTGGTGCGGAAGACTCATTTGTAGGAAAATAAAGCCACAAAATCAGTCCTAGGCAACACTTGATGTGACATTCCGCTCAACAGGTGATGATATAGCTGTTTTTTTTAAGTTCGGCTGATTTGCATACAAATCAATCGAAAGAAATCAGAGAAATTGCATCAGCCGGAACGCCGAATTTGTACGCAAATGATTTCAATGAAGACATTTTTGGTCAACATTGTTGGACTCGCCCCAAGCCCCTTGTAGATGCTTATGATGATGATGATATTTACAAAATTGTGTAGTAATTCTTCGAATATCTCGTTTTAAATATTTATTTTATTACAAACTAAAAATTTGTGCTTGAAAACAGTGCTGTGTAGTGGGACTACTTAAAACTGAGTGATTTGTTGGACAAAGAGAGACAGGATTAAGCGATAATAATATGAAAACAAATTTTGAAAGTTTTCCGAATTATAAACAATACATGAGACGAAATGTTTGGTTTGCGTAAAATACAATTTAGTTATAAATATGTACATAAAATGTTTGTGTATAAAAAGTATAAGTTTTATAAAAATCTAAAAATACTTATGGTAGCGTCCAATTAATAATGTCTAAAAAGGAATACTTAAGACATTTGCATATACCGGGGAACATGATTTTATCAATCAAATATAACTGATAGAATTTATAAAACTAAGATTAGTGGCGCAAAATTTTGTTAATAAAAAAAATCCCTGGAACATACATACATCGGCAATGTGAAAAAAGCTGCTAAAATTCATAAGAACAATATTTCAGTATCACGAAAAACCAAGTTTGTGTGAAATTTACGCTCAATTTAGATAATTTTGATTTCTATTGAAATGTATGTGGTCAGCAGCTTATTCAGCGCATTGACAATTTTATTTCTCTCCACCAAATTGCAGAAATCTTCTACCTTTCCAACAGTATACACAATTCGTTTCGATTGAAATGTGTACGGGGCAGCTTTACCACATTGCCCGACGCATAAAGACATATAAATATTATTTGACTTTTTTCTTAACTAAATAAAACTAAGCCTTAAATAAATTCACTATTAAATGTAAACATATAATTCTACAATGGTCCGCCACCGCCATCAATTTTGGTTGAGTCTGCATTGCTTAAGGTATTTTGTGTGGAAATTAATGGAATGGTTACTTGCACACGATGATCATCGAGCGATGAGGCTAAAGGGGTGCGAAAATCAAACTGTTAATTTTTATTGAAATATACAACAAAAATCTAAAGTTGTGGTAGTTTTTTATTTAGAAAAAAAAAAGATACATAGATTTATTTAAAATTTGAAAAAAAAAAACAAAAACAATTAGCTATTTCTTTTTTAACTAAAATCGGTACTCACTATTATCCAATATGTATTCTAAATCATCTGGTGTTTCTATAGTTGAAAATTCACAATTTGTGGACTCTTTTAATATGACACAAATCTCTTTGGAAGCTTTCATAAGAAAGAACGGTACAGCTGTGCTGGCTAATTCTTTATTTAAGGCGCCCATGCCGCGCGCTGCAGTGAAATCAAGTTCTATAATGAAAATTTGATTAAATTACATTTTGTTACGAAAATTTACATTTACTCACCATGCATATATGAGCAATCCAAAATAACAGGGGCTCCACGATGCACCTCAACTGCCTTTGAAATACCAGTGCGTACCCATTCAATCGCTGGAAAGTAAAGTGAACTATGTACAGGGCGCATGAGTATGTATTCGATGCCGTTGGAAGTCTAAAAGAAGCAATTAAGCAGTAATTTTAATTAATTTATTTTTTTCTACTATAAATTTCGTTATTACCTTTAGTTTGGATACGGTAAGTGCTGGTCTGGCAGCACGATATACCAGATATGCCACATCTACTCCCACACCCAATAGTAAGCCAAGCTCCACACCAACTGCTAAGCTTATAACAAATGTGATCGCACCAGGAAGCAATTCACGACGACTACAACGCCACAGAGGTTTGATGACCTGCAGAAAATAAGAAGATATATTTTACTTTAATGAACTCAACATCACACATATTTTTTTTAAACCCAACTCACCTCAAATTCGATCATAAATATCACCGCCGATATGATGACGGCACTCAGCGCAGCCTTTGGAATGTAACGAAAATATGGGGCCAACAAACCGAGTGCTAACAAAACCAGCGCACTTGTATAGAAACCACCAATGGGTGTACGCACGCCACTCGCATGATTTACAGCGCTACGTGAAAAAGAACCCGTTACCGGCATTGATGAGAAGAATGAACCAATCACATTAGATAACGATAAAGCAACCAATTCACGTGTTGGACTTATGCCAGCGCCGCTGAAAGCTTTCGATATGGCAACATTGCCGAGCACCGCAATTATGGGCAGTATAATCATGGATGGTCCGAGCTCTTTGAACTGTAAATGCAGGTAAAAGGAATTTTAAGATTTGTTTCGATTCTTCTTCTTTGTTTCAATAAAATGACTCACCATATCAAAATAATCTTGTTCAACCATAGTACCATTCGGCAGCAGCACTGTTGTATGGAATTTTGGTACTTCAAAATCTGGAAATCCCGCTTTCACTTTACCCGTCAAAATGAAAGGACATGACTCGCTAGTTTGGCATGTGTTATAAGCTAAAATACTGGTGAGAAGCACAATTAAAGCATTACGACCAGTAGCGATGACCCAGAGTGCGACACTCAATAGAGGACGTCCGGAAAATTTAACATCTTTAAGTTTCTGTAATGGAAATATTAGTAATATTAATCATCTCTCACATGGTCGACGGATTGAGTGTCTTATCTAAGCCAAAGCTTGTTTTCTAAGCCTATCTAAATGTTATCTAAGCGACGACTAGAATATAATATCTAATATTTCAAGTACTTAATCCCACTATCTATTTGACAATAGTAGCTCAGTATATATATATCTTAGCACTATTTTGTTGCCTCGCAAACTCAATACTTACCCTAAGCAATAACAATACGGTTAGAGCGATAATACCCAACAGCAAATCACCATAACGCACTTTGTCTAAATTCGTTAAAACCGATTGCATTGTTTCCAAGAAACCAGAACCATGACCGCCAACACGTATACCTAGCAGACCCTAAAAAAATGTCGAATTTGTTATTGAAATTAAATTTTTTGAATTTGCATACAAGTTGGTACACTTACTTTCAGCTGTGAAGTGCCAATAATGACCGCCGTCGCTGAAGTGAAGCCCACAGTGACTGGCAGTGAAATTAAGTCCACAAGTGCGCCTTTATGAAATCATAAAGATGAGAGGAGTTTCCAGATATTATTTCATAGCAATTCATTTGGATACAAAAATAAGAAAGCTGCCCTACCTAAGCGTAGCACAGCCATTAGAAATTCAACAATTCCTGATATCAAGCAAAGTAATATCGCATAATCTGGTCCCGAATGTAAACCAAAACTTGTATGCCGACTAGTCATTAATGCCAGTAGAGCTGTGGGACCGATAGTTACTTGTCGACAACTACCCAAGCAGGCATAAATAATACCACCAATAAAGGCTGAGTAAAGACCATACTGATAATAAACAAAAATAAAATAAAAATGTCTTGTCTGAGTTGTTTATGTTGAGGGTGTAATTAGACTTACTTGTGGATCCAAGCCTGCCAATGTAGCATAAGCCAAACCCTGTGGTAACACTGTTAGACCCACGGTAACGCCAGCAATCATATCGGCCACAGCATCTTGTGCTGCATAACCGTGTAACCATTTAATGCCCGGCAGCAATCGGTAAGCGATGTCAACTGGTTTCATGTCTCAATAAAACTGCAATACAAAAGAAATATTATTTATTTTCACAGCAACAAAAATGTTTTTGTACGTGCTTATAACAAGTTACATACTGTTTAGGGGGTAGCAATTGGGGTAGGTCGATGGTGGAATGTTATAAACGCGTTATAAATTATTTATTGTGTATTTTTATATGAGTAAAAGAGCTTTCGGAACTTCCGCTTCCGGTCGCAGTATGGTTAGGTTATCTCAGTGGCGGATTCCGGAATTTTGGCAAGGCGGGTTCAACATTTTTTTATGAAATTTCAAGGACATCTTTTATCCACAGTCGCTGGAAAATGTGAATTTTTGGATGCCGAAGGGGGGAGATTGTCTACACCATGGGTTATCTATATTACCCGGTTCCAGCATCGACTAAACTACCAGACTGGTTATGAAACTCTACCAGACTGGTTATGAAACTCTTCCTAAGTCTTCATTGGGGGTTTTTGTGGTTTGAAATCCATGTAGACCTTTCATACAGCCCCCTATCAAAGCAACTCGAAAATATAAGCTATTCCCATCAACTCCTCCCTATTTGAACGCCCTTTATGTTATTATAAACATTTGTTAGAATGCGAAGCGTTTATAAATATTTATTATTGTTATTATTTTTGTTATTACTTTTGTTGCATTCAACTGACATAATTGGCTGTAATTGTATTGAAGTCTACGTGTTTTATAGGCATTGTTAACCCAATTATAAACGAGAGAATAAAATCTGAGAATATTCGGTCGTCGCTTGAGAGATTTATTTGTAAACTGAAGCTATTGTGAATGCAATAAATAGAAGTGTGTCTATTGTTAATTCTTCATTCAATTTAACAATTTTAATGTTCATATAATATACGACACCAAACACAATTGAACTTCATAGGATTGGAATAAAAAAGACCAAAGCTCTCTAAAGGAACCAACATGTCAAGAACTTTTCCACTATCTTCTCTACTTAATATTCATATGCAAGCTGGCTAAGTTCAGAGGCGCAGGTTACGATCTCTCCAAGACACCTAACCATCCTAGAGAGTCGTCATCTGAAAAGGGGCCCTAAACGGTCATCACAGCGTAGAATAAAGTAGTCATCAGTTTTGTAGCAGAAATAAGAAAAATTTGATGTATCCCTCAGCACCGTCTTATAGGTATAGTAGTCAGCAAAAACATAGCTTAGGAGCTGCTGAGAATGAGTAAATGGAATTTTATCGGCTGCTTTATCTGCTTGTACCCGTCCTTCTTGGAAGAAATGTGTCTCGTCAGTTACTAGATTGACATCGGGTAAATTCACTCAACTAAGCAGGTACTTTAGTTAATTAACATTCAGAGAGCTAAGGAATGGTCAAGGGGAGAAGAATTGATTATCAACCGATTTCTATTCGTTTTTCAATTAACTCGTAGCTGAGGCATTTGCGGCGACACACAGATAATATCGTATAGAATATTAGAAAGTAACTACCCAGTGGGAAATAGCACTTGGGGATAGGATTTCATGCAATCTAAAACCAGTGAAGTGGCCAGGCTTTTACTCTCCGTTTTACGTTCAAATGCTAGCTTGTATCACAAAAACAAGGAAGTGGTTATGCTTTGATGTTTTCCTGGGTCCTCTCAGGGCTTTTAGGATGAATGTGATACGATTAAAGTTCAAGCTGAGACCAATTTTCACTCTTTGGGAAAATGAACTAACAAATGCTCAGTGCTCCCGGCAACCCTCCTCATAGTATTGTCGTTAGGAAAAACGTATAGAACCCATCACCGATTCCTAGCGGTATGACTATAAATGACCATTTCCGACTGGCTAAAAACAAATGACTATACAGACAAACATGTAAATTGATATATATCACTTTTCGGTAGTCAAGGTTAAGCCTGATTTAATTAATTATTTTGAATTTAACAACATTCTTATCAGTTGTTTTGACCTTGTTTTAATTAATTTCCCCAAGGGCTTTGATTGGATAGAAATATTAATTAAAAATTTAGTACGGGTGATGTGCAGTTCCGAAAATTGTTGAATCAGATCAAATGGTGTTATTGGCTGAGCCGTTTTTTTTTTTTTTTTTTTTTATTTGCTCTCACACAAGATTAAAATAATGCCACAAAAACCCATTAATTGTAAATCATTTTTTACTACAGCAAATAGAAATGAATAACTCAAAAAATTGCCCAGTAAAAATCAACGAAAAAGTGGGCGTGATCACTATGTCTTATCTGCACAACCGTGATATGCATTTTATTAAGATTCGTCATTCTATTGCAAAACGTTTCTGAAGTTATTTATCATTGCTGTGCAATGCATGGTACTTGGGGCACTTTTGTTTTTGTTTTACCCTGAAGTATAGGTATGCGAGTATATACAAATTTACACTTCAAATGAAAGAGAGAAATTAAGTTCTATATCGTTCGACAAAATAAGGAAGAACTATGTATGTTTTTAATAATTTTCATTTAAAATATAGAAAATTCCATAACAACAGAAAAAAGGAAAGCTTTCACAAAGCTCAGAAAAGTTAATTAAACTAAATTTTACATCAAAATAATATTTTTGGGTGCGCAGCTTTATCTGCTTGTATCGGAGGAAAATTAACGAAGAGAAATTAAAATTGAGAAATTTTCACCCAACAATAAAATCTTTTGTTAAACAATAATAGGTTCACGCAAAGCATTTTTAACTTTTGTCATTGATGCTAAAAGCACTTTAATATTTGGAAGCCCTAAAAAGTGTTTACAAAATTAATTTATGCAGTTGTCCGGGAGTCAATTACCACAAACGGGAACACAGTTGAAGAAGGGAAAGACGCCGAAACCACACTCAAAAACACGACAAGAATAGAAGCTTCTTAAAAAATTTCAAACGTGGAACGCCTCTCTGAAATTTGAGTTTGGTTTTTTAGTCCACTGACAAACGGTTGGTTTTTTAGTTTTTTTTATCGTAATTAATTAATTTTTTTTTTTCAGTTAAGGTTTTTTGATTTTTTATAATAATCGAAAAAACAGGATTAATCGTAATTAATTTATAAATTATTATTGGTCTTTTTTAAATTTTTTTTTTATTTTTTCAATCGTAATTAATTTATATTTGACTATTTTTGAATTTTTTTGGAGCGGTTTTTTATTCTCTCAGATATGTATGTAATCACAAAAAATCATGACTTGCTTTTTTTCGATTTTTTTAATTGTAATTAATTTATAATTGATTTTTTTTATTTTTTAACCGTAATTAATTTATAATTGATTATTTTCGTTTTTTCTGTTTTTTTTTCAATCGAAATCAATTTATAATTAATTTTTTTTTTTTGGTTGTTTAATTTTTTTAATAAAATGTTTTTAAAGCGTTTTTTTTTTAATCGTAGTCAATTAAAGTAATAATTTTCAACTAAAAAATCCGTATAATGAATTAATTACTAATTAGTGATTTTTATGAATAAGGGGTCGGTTTTTTGAGATCTTTACGAATATTCGATTTTATTATTCACTGCTCTACCTGTTTTCTTACGACGTACTAATAGTGAGCTCAGCCGTAGTGGACCCTGCTTAAGCACTACGCTTCAATCAGCTGACTTCTACTCTTGTAAATTGTATATTGACTTCAAAATGTATTCTGGCTCCCGGACTACAAGTGTTTTCAACAATTTAAATCTTTATTTGTTTTAGCTAATTTAGGTGAAGGTGCTGCGTAGACTAATGCGTTTGATATTTTTTGTTTTTATTTCACTTGCACATTTTCTACTATTAATCAACCACTAACTCAGAATTTACTCAGCTTTACTTTTTATTGCACAAACAATCTAAATTTATTTTAATACACTATTAAGTTATCAATTTAGTTTAATTTATGCTATCATATTGTGTTTGGTGAAAAGTATTAAAGCAATGGCAAACGAAATATCACTTAACATGCAACTGTAGCCTCTATTGTGCGTATTTGAAATTTAGAACGTGTGTTCACGTTTAAATATAATCAACAACTGATCGATATTGAGCGTTAATGCCTTTGACATACTCACTGTGAGCACACAATGCCGGCAACCGTCTCCACCGCATTCGTAAAAACTATCAGCAATTAAAGTGATGATAGTACAGTGGATCGATTCTTGCAAAGCTTTTGATAGAAAAATGTTTGGGGTCCAACCCCCCTCTTTGGAACCCAAAAAGGCACATTTTTCAGGAACTGTGGATAAAAGATCTCGTCAATAATTCTTCCCTTCCGAAAATCCTGGATCCGCATCCAGCTTCTCCGCTAAACTTTTTACCTTGCAGCGTCCATGGCAAATCTTTTATTTTGGTCATGTCACCAAGGCAAGCACTTGTTGTCATGAGTAGGTAATTTTCTTTGGAATTTCTAGAGTGGCTCATGAATACATTTGTAAATATTCAAGAGAATTGTTCCACGGTGCAATATTCGTTTTCGTATTCCCGAATGTAATTAAGAAAACACTATATTCATTGACAACGAACCAAGTGAGAAATTATAGCGCACGCTCTTTATTTGTGGACAGTACACAGTTTAAGAATGAATATTAAGTGACCAAATGAATTTAGTTGAATATAACTGCGGGTTTGTCTAGCGTATAGTGAGACAGACTACATTTGACCTTGGCCTCATACGAGTATATGTATGGTAAGTGTATTAACGACCAGATTTTCACAATAACCCAAAGATTGGCGGAGGTCTAAGTACAGTGACTGATTGTGGCTGTCTGGATTTCACTGTCAAATCATCGGCTGTGCCAAAAGACTTTGAACGACATCCAGGGGCCACTAACGGCATCTATAACTCTATTCGCATTTCGAAACATATACTATGAAAACTAGGGATGGGTAAGGCACCTAAAAATTTAATGTTGGTAAAGACGATACCATTTAGCCTTGTTAGTGCAATCTAAGGCCGCGAATATTGTTAGACATTTCCATTTTTAGACAACTAGAAGTACCTACGGCTGCTTATCCATTCAAGTCGTTTTGTTAGTTAGTAGATAAGTAACACTTCCTTATTAATTTGTATATTACTTGTAGTCAAGTGGTTCTTAATAATACTATCTGTTCAGACATCTCATGAGCAAACTAAGCGCGAAATTTCATATTTTTATTGCTAAAATGAACTACAAAGTATTCTGCAACACTGCAGCTAGGAATGTTGCAAATGTAGAGTTTAAGATATTCGCTGATGTCGTTGAGATGTCAGATGAAATGTTTGACGAATTGAAGTTTGAAGTTATTAAATCATTAGATGAACGAATATTTAGACAGAAATTGAACAACTAATAATCTTGATTAATTAATTAATCACAGAATGATCATTGCCGATTAATCAATAATTTTTTTACTTACTATCTCATTAATCAGAATATGTTTGATTAAAATTTAGTGCAATCGATTAATCGCACATTCCTAATCAAAATTGAAATTAATCAAATACTTTGCATCAATCAGTGATAAATTTGTTTAAAGGATTCGGTTACAAACACACAAGTAAAACTAGCATTTAGCATTCCAAAAACGGAAAAAACGTTCTCTTACGCTCTTTTACCAAAACTTTCGCGCGAGTTCACCCGAATTCTAATATTCGCACCAGTCCTAGTAAAGAGATATAAACGTACTTAAATGCGCCTTGAAAGCACACTTTAAGTTGTTGACAAATGTTTCGAACTTTTTAGTGAATTTTCATTTTCTTTAAGTGTTTTCAATATCATATTTAATTTGTGTAAATAGGTAAGACGTCTTTGTTGTTTACGGATTCGTAGTACTCATACTAAGGTGCGGAACTCGGATATTCTAATCTGTTTAGATCTAAGCGAATTATGAATAAAGGGAAATCAACTTCCGTGTGTCGAGCAAGGCAAGTCGAAGGTTGAGCTGTGTTTCGGAGCTTAAAACATCGAAGTTACTGGCCAGTAAAACGGTTATGTGCTCGGCCATAGTGCCAATTCCCAATGAGTTTATATACTCGTACATCACTTTTTCATTTAGAAAGATTTCACAGATTTTTATGATTTGACCCGATAATTTTTGTCGCTGAGATAAAGATATAATTATTAACTATTCATTTGTTTTGTTACCTTCATTATCTTTTTAATTAAATTTAACTTGTTTAGTATTCAGTAGCCTTAAGTTTTTCAATGTCTAGAGTCTAGACTTTCGTTTGTACTACACAACACCTGCGAAAAGCTGCATTCATCCAACATTCCGTTCATTATACTGCTATATACGGGTCTGAAGTTAACGTTATCATTCACAGTTTTAAATTTGTATCTCTCATCAATTACGTGTCTTCCAAGCCGTAGATGTGCTGATTTTTTCCACAATCTTGGGTTCTACGATAGTAAGCATATTTAGCTTAAGTTTTTCAACCATTCAATATTCATTTTGTTTTACTGTTTATTTCGTTTTCGCTGCCCTTTTTTTGGTTTGATTTAGAGTCCAAAATAGTCGCATAATCATTATACTTTCTGTTAGTTCATCAATAATATTTACAAACAGACATCAATTGTTTTCGTGAAGCTTTGATCTTTATTCCCCTTACAGCTACGAAACAAAGTCAATGACCCCTTAATTTTTGCAGATTGTTTGTTGTCAGCAGCCAATAAAATCGCAGAAAAATTAAATGATGTAAACATTCATGTATATGGTCATTGAGACTTGGTGTGGTTTTATGTGCTCCTTCATAATAGCACGTTGCAGAAACATTGAAGAAAACTGGTTATTTGCAGAAAGTTATAAAATTGGGCCATAATACGATTATGATGTATTTTAGCAGAAATACATAAATATGTACATAAGTGGTTTGTTGCAGTTATGAACCCGGTACGCTTCGGTAATCCCACTGTCGCGGTAGCGATTTGCTGTGACCAGTGGAGCCTACGATGTCAACTCAACCCGGTGATCAGAGGTATCATCTCATTAACTTTGTGCATATTTCGACAGAAAAACTTACTTTGGGTTTAGATAAGGCGTTTTTGAAACTCATTTTGAGATAGGGCGTTTTTTTGAAATAAGATAATAAAGATTCGGAAGCAGGGCTTTTTTCAAACAAATTCTGAGAAAGAGCGTTTTTTTTTTAATATTTTGAAATAGGGTGATCTTCCACGCACCCGTCGAAATGGTTGGCTATAGTATGGTTATGATATTAGCCTTAATAGATTAAATGTGATGCATGCAAGATGATTGGAAAGTTTGCATGTTAACATCAGCAAATTGATTTTACGAGCTCCTATTCCTTTATCGGTATAGAATCGAGCTAAGAATTAAGAACCCCAGCTTATCAGTCTCATAGTGGAAAAACGCTTACAAACTAATTAAGGCAATTAGTAATTTTGCATTTTTTTGTGTCACAAATCCAATCTTACTTACCGCTAAATTAAATATTCACTATTTTAATTTTACTGTCGATATGTAGGTTTGTGTGTACATTAATTAAGCCCTGCAGAGTGTACACGTGTATATCGCCCTTTTTGTGCTCATTTAATACACTAATGTAACACAACTTTTCTTTCGATATTCACACAACGAACTTACTAAATAAGGAAATAAGAAAATGTGGAATATTTTTTTAGATAAAAATACGTTACTTCAGCAGTAAACAACGCTATTAAAAAATGTTTAGCGTCAGTGACAACAACACTTCATTTATTTATGCGAATGCAAGATACATTTTTCAACAGCTGCTAGTGACATTTTTCCAGCTGATTCGGCTGGAATTTTTATTCGTACTGTACTCAGCAGGCGTGGGGACTGGTAATAGAGCAACTTTGCCAACCCTGCAATCTATTTGGGACGTTGATATATTTGTTAATAGCGGTTGTTGCACTTTAAAAAGAATAAGGTATCATTCTAGAAGAAGGTTCGATGCCTCATATTTATCAGATTTTGTCGAGCGGGGTGCCAAAAGACGTGTTTTGACCCCAGTATCAATAATGCGAAGGGGGAAAATATTTTGTTTCAAAAGTTATTAGCAAAAAACCGATAATTTATCTAGCTCCGTTCCCAAATAGGGGACCATATCCTTCTTATTTATGTGCAGAACGTCTTTCTGCGTATTATCATTGGTATAGAGGTCAAAACGCGTCTTTCTATAACCCTCCCGACATTTCTGAACGGGTTTTATCTGTTGACGTTGGATGTATAGTTTTACCTGGTACCGAAAATAAGGATTAGTCGGGCTAAAACTGGCTTCAGGATCCATTCATTCCCCGCATTAATTTTATAAGTCCTGGCGCGGTCGGTTTGTGTTCAGCGTAAAACCGTATTGCATTCCTCTATCGGCGAAAGCGTGACAAACATACACTTCAAGTAAGATAATTGTGAATCGATTCGATTGTCTATTGTGAATTTTATTTGCCGTCGCCGAGAAAAAAACGCGAATTTCTTCTAGCGCACACATTTTCTTTTAATTTTTCATTTTATTTTACATGAAAAAAGCTAAAAACACCTACAAATAGTGAGATTTTTAATCGGGCATACGTTTGGCATAGAAAAGTTTTCGAATATTAACTAAAAACCAGCAAAATTAAGTAAATTAAAAATAAGCATTTGCGTGGGGTGGGGTAGCCATTACAGTGAAGTGTCATAAGAGAAGCACCCTTGTACAACTAAAACTGAATAAAAGTGCATACTCGGCTGGAAAGCGATAAAAATTCTTAACAAAATAGCGTCGAAGGAATATGAAATGGGTAAGAAATCATAACTATCACATGAAAATATATATGCGAAATATGTATGTATGTTATAGCATAAATGAGGACCTTATATGAGAATGAAAAAAGAAAATGGAGGTAAAATTGGCATAGCAAAAATCAGGAAGCCCTTGGCTGTATGTTTACAATTGCTGGATTGGCGTATGTATATGCATAAATGATATTTGCTTGATTCTCTCGGTCGCAGCATTGAGAAAAAGCCAAACAAATTATCAACTAAGCCGCCCACGATCGATTATTTGATAGCTTTTTCATATTTATTTGTATGGGAGGATGCGTTTGATAGTTTTATGCAATGCAACACAAAAATGTTTTTATTTATGTGCATATTTCTATATATACGTACATATGTACATATATACTAAACACATATATATGTATGGAGTTATAAATACTTGTGTGTATTAAATCTCTTGCAGGTATACGCCCAGTTAACGCTTCAATCAAGCGCAAGTCAAATATAAAGTATATTAACAAGCCAAGAAATCAAATCAAGTAATGAAGAAGTAAAGAAATCCGAATCTAATAAATCTTGCGCAAGTGAATGCCGCGTTTTTTCTATCCAAAGCGAAATAAGAAAAAAATAACGTTTACCGGTGGTTGGCGCCAAATCATACAACACCCACTCACCACACAAAAAATAAAGTTATTTAAATCGAAAATTATAGAAGCGCAAGTGATTCTATTTTTTTTGTATTGAAAAGTATTGCAAAATTTTCGCAAGTCATATAACCAAAATATAAGTAAAGCAACAAAAGTTTGCTAATAAAAATAGTTTTGAAGCAACGTGGCTGAAACAGCAGCAGCAACAGAAAAGTCCACAACAGCTAATGTAAGTAGTGCAACGCAAACTGCGTTTGTCCTTCTGTACATTGGTACATTTTTAAGTAACCTTCCGTCAACACATACACACACATTGTTCTCGCTTTATTGCAATTTTGTTTGCTAGCTCGCTGTTCTCATTGTATGTCTTCTGTTTATCCAAATAATTTACAGTAGAATAACCTCTAGCTTTAACAACCTTATCACAATATCACAATAGTCGAGAGGTATTTTCGATATCTCTGCACAGGGGCAATTGAGAGCCCAATAACTGCACGAAGTGACGTGTCAACAAAATGTACATAACGAAAAATAAGTCTTAAATAAATTCAATTATTTTACCCCTTTACTTGTTTGTTAATAAAAATGTTTATCCTTTGTGTGCTTTTTGATTTAAGAAGATTGGCTTGCGTTCCTTGCTCCCATAGGACACCTGTTTAACGTTTTCACGTGTTTTGTTTTGAAGTGGTTTCAATATACGATATGTAGATATATCATTTGATATTAGTGTACTTTAGGTAATTTTACTGCGATATTTAGGATATTTTCTTGTCCCCAAATGAAATTTGTATATTTATATATTATTTAAAGATTTCAGTTAGTATGACACCATCCTTTTCCAATACTTCTTAACTTTTGTCGGAAGGTTGTCATCAAAAGATATTACACGGTTTTGAGTTTCAGCTGTTTGAGCACTAGCTAGACTGATTCTGTCTTGAAACCCGTAAATCCGACTTTTTGTTCAGAGCCGGGCGACAACTTCACACTTAATACTTTAAAGCTTTTAGTAGACAGAATTTCTGAACAACCGAGCATAAAGACATTTTCGTTAAGCAATTTTATAGCAAAAACACTAGAAGAAAATTAGACCATAGATATTACTATCACCTAAGTAATTACTTACGAAAGTAGGTGCTTGAAGTAATTTTTTGTTTATTTCACCATAAACTATTTCACTTCCTCTTGTTTTTCTTCAAAATATGATTTCATTAACATCCTTATTATTTGTGCTAACATAGCGCCCGAATCTATTTTTACAGGCAATGCCTTCTGCCATAAGCGGTACTGGACACGGCTCATCCGCCGTTAGCCACAGTGTAAATATACCAAGCAATGAGGAGTGTGGCATACGTGATGTTTGGAAGCATAATCTTGAAGAAGAATTTCGTACAATACGCAAAGTCGTTCAAAAATACCATTATGTGGCTATGGATACAGAATTTCCAGGCGTTGTAGCGCGTCCCGTTGGCGAATTTCGTTCCACTGCAGATTATCATTATCAGTTGTTGCGTTGTAATGTGGATTTGTTGCGCATCATACAACTTGGACTGACCTTTATGGATGATGATGGCAAAACGCCGCCTGGCTATTCAACATGGCAATTTAATTTTAAATTTAATTTAAGGTATGTGTAGTGTTTGAGATAACAAACAGGGCTACGAAAAGAACGAACGCATTATATTTTAGAAATTTAATCATCTCAGCATACGATTGGAAAAAAGAACTGTTTATATTTAGCAAAAGTTTATTTCAAAACTCAGTTTCGAAATTTTTACCATTGTTCAACTTTCTTCATATTTGTAATAACTGAGCTTTGAAACTACTTTTAGTTAATTTATCTAACCTCATATGTTGTTGTTTGATACAAATGTCTCCAAAGTGCGTTCTTTCACACAGCTGCAGATACAGAATATTTAAAATACCATTACTCTTTACATTTCGTTGCAGTGAGGATATGTACGCGCAAGATTCAATTGATTTGCTACAAAATTCTGGTATACAATTTAAAAAACATGAAGAGGATGGCATTGATCCGCTCGACTTTGCCGAGTTGCTAATGTCCTCCGGTATCGTGCTAGTAGATAATATAAAATGGTTGTGCTTTCATTCTGGCTATGATTTTGGTTATCTATTGAAATTATTAACCGATCAAAATTTACCATCGGACGAGAGTGAATTCTTCGAATTATTACGCATCTATTTTCCCAACATCTACGATATTAAATATTTGATGAAATCATGTAAAAATTTAAAAGGTGGCCTACAAGAGGTCGCAGATCAATTGGAATTACGACGTGTCGGGCCACAACATCAGGCCGGTTCTGATGCTCTGCTTACTGGAATGGCATTCTTCAAAATGCGTGAGGTACATAATGACAATAAGAATTTTATTATTGAACCGACATCGACATTTCTCGACTATGCTGTTGAGTTTAACAACAATAACAACGTTGTATAAGAAATGAAAACAAACAAATCAAATAGAAAATAGCAACAGAACGATTGAAGAGCGCGTATAAAGGCGTTAGTAAAATTTTGCAAAAAAAGAAAACAAAACGAATAAATTAACCCAATAAGAGAAAGTTAAAAATGGCACGGTAACTCTTGAATACAAAGCCATTTTCAGTAAAGTTAGCTGCGTCTAACTACATAAAAAGCACGTAGCACATACTACATATGTACATACATATAAATGCCTTTGAGAAAATCACTGCATATGCAAATTCAATTCAACTTTCAAACATAATGCATTTTCGATTAACATTTGTATGTAAATTTTCATACACATTAACACACACATTCACACATGCCAACACAAATTTCACTAAGTCATGTACTTTAAAAATCGTTACTTACAAAATATCCTTTAATAATATAAGATATGTCATTGACGTGACACAATCAGTTTCGACTAGCTGCTTTAAAAATGCAGTCAGTGCACCATACCGTAAAAGACTGGAATTGCCTAAAACGAGTCGTATTAGATTTTTAATAATCGTAATTTATTTATTAACCTCAACCCTCTCTGTCCTATTAGCAATCACGTGCTCCTCACAGTCGTTGCATTTTTTTAAACGCGTTCAGAGGCTTTTTTTCTTACATTTGTGCCCACAAGTAAATATGTATTTATATCTAACGATACATAATATTCAAATGATTTTTAAATATCATTGTTAGTTTTTTTTATATATATATAACATTATTTTTATTGTTTTAGTTTGATGCACTACTGAACATGGGTCATTTCGTGTAAAATGAATGAACAGTTGAGAATGTCTAATTTTCATTTAATTTTGCAACTTTTTGCTTTTAATTCTTTTTTTTTTACAAATTCTAAGCTCAAAACTTTTCGATTCAAAATCATTGCAAAATTTAATTTTGTTTAGATGAAACTTAGGATAATTTTACTTGATGAATCTCATACAACTAATTTTTGAATTTACTGAAATTTTTCTTAGCTAACAACTAAAAATGTTTACCTATGAGAAATTTAGAGCACTATGTCCACCCCACATATTCCATTTTGTACAAATTTCATAAATACAAATACCGTATTCACGCTATTTCACTTATCAACATTCACCTTTCACTGATTTTAATTAATTCGAATTAGTTCAAGTTTTATTGGAACAGTTTCATTTTTATTTATAACCATTCCTGGGCATTTTTTTATGGAAATAAGTTTATATATACATAGAGATATTATTTTTTGTTTTTTGCAAATGAATTCAGTATGCTTATAAATTTAAATGAAGTTTTGAACCCGTGAAAAATTTGTTTAGCCCCTTTATTATATAAGCAGTTTTATAAAATTCGCGAATTTGTTTGCTTTGTGTTTTTTTTTTTTTTTTGTTTATTGCACCAGATTTCGTTGAGCCCCTTTACGAATCCATGCATTTATTTGCAGCTACATGAAATTTGCTAAACTCTTTTAACTCTCCTAAGCGCGAGCGCTTTACACAAGCGTATTTTTTTTATTATTAGTTACATAAAACAAGTAATTTCGGTTAATGAATTAAACATTGTTGTTGTCTATTTTGAAATCAAGCAACTACATTGTTTTTAATACTCGATTGCTTAACATACAAATTTGTTTTGTTAGTTTTCTTTCTTCTCTGCTTTGTTTTGTATTGGTAATTAGTAATAATTTACTATAATTTTATTATAGTTCATATTATACACTCGTTGAATTGAATTTAATTTTTGAAAAATTATAGAAAAAAAACAAATTTAATTGAATTAAATTGGAAAAACCTTTTGTTATTGTTGTTATTAAAAAAATGCGAAATAAAAGCAAACTATGACTTTGAGTTTTCATTTCTTGGAGCAAACCAAACGAAAAGCGTGGAATCTGTAAAGTAAGCAATTTTATTACATCTTTTTGTATACATACATAAGTCGTGCCCGCAAATGCAATATGCGCATCACTGCGAAAAAAACTAATATTTTACATATACATACATACGTATTTGAAATGAGAAAAGTATTTCGCAATTAAGTTCCATTTGTATAATTAATTCGCCATTGATATCGTCAAAAGGTCCAGAAAAACAGTTTTTCTCAAAAAGCTCCGTTGTAGGCAGTGGCAACACACATTTTCCTCAAAATTAAAAAAACAATCGTTTAACGTGTAATTCAACCAGATTTGATTTGGGTATTAATGGGTTACATAACCTAGATTCACAACCCGAGAAAAGTAACATGAAAAAGTTTCAGAAAACAATTAAAAAAAAAGAGACAAACCGAAAGGAAATGCTCCCCAGAAAGAATAAGAATTGCTGGTCCTGGCAATTAAAAAAAATTTTAAAGTAGCACACCGTTTTAAACAGCTTCGGTAGCTCGGCCATTTTGAACACTCGGGGGTCGAGTAGGTATTTGTATTGCCACGCCTAGTGGGTTACGAAAAGCAGTTGGATGATGACTTGGACTCCCTCTTTGTGCTTCCATTTGACGTAAGTTGAGAAAGGAAGCCGCATTCCTTGGCATATGCCGTAGGGTGGCAACTTTGTCGTCAATTACTTCAAAACTGTGACGATTTTTTTTGAGGTTGTATCACGCAGAAACGAAATGAAAATTGTATTATACGTAAAAAAATAGGAAATTTAAATAATTTAAGTAAAATATTAATGAATCAAAAGCAGAACAAATTTGGCGTTCTTACCTATTAAAATGAAATCAGAAATCTGTTAAGTAATGATCGTAATGATTACCGATTTTATTGATTATTCCTTAGAAAACGCTACAAACAATGCTTTCGGCTTTAATGATCTTAAAAAAAAATTACAAACAAATTTTGGATTATTTTGGATTACTTCTTGGCATTCTTGCAGACAAACATAAGCGGCAAAGTAATAACAAAAATCAAAAATAATCGAAACCAAACTTTTTTTTGATTTCTTTTAATTTTTTCTGATTTTTTAGATTATTTCTGATTATTTTTGCTTTTCAATATATTTTTTTTTTTGATTAATTATGATTATTTTTGCTTTTTTTATTTTTCTAAATGGTAATCAATTAGTAATTGCGGATTTTTGAAAACAATTAAAATAATCATTATTGATTGAAAGAGCCTCATTTCTAATGGGAATTTAACAGGTGTGATTGGAATATATCTAGGTTGAATGAAAGCAACAAAAAAGAAAGCAAAAAAAGGTTATGTTTTTAAAATTTCAAGCCCTTCTCTAGCCTGGATAAAGCGAAAGGTCTTACAGTAAACGAGCACAAAAAGTATTGACTATCTTACCTGTCGAGATTTTTAGAATAACAGACCGTGTTGAAACACGCTGAGATGGTTTCTATCTGAGTTCGAGCGTAAACAAACTTTATATACTCCGCGATGAGATTTAGAAGCAACGTTAAAGATATTTTTTCTCTGATATAAGCATTGCCTGTCTCAAAACATCAACGAAATTCAGCTATTTTTTATGACTCGCTTCCAAACGTCCCAAACAAATCGTGAAGTTTCGAAATCAACTAAAATGTCGTTCCAAAGGAAAAGGAAATGAAAACCATCTTTGAATACATAAAAAGGAATTTTAAGAAAGAGAAACGCGTTTCCGAAATAGCTCTTAAATGATTCCAGATCAGCCGAAGGATCATTCCAAAAAAAAAAGAACAATTTGTTAGTGCAATGTTTGATGGTGACTTATTTTCAGTTCATTATACTTAAAAAAGAAATAAGTCTTTTTAAAGTAGATATTAGAAAACTGAACTTGAAAAATATCAATAACTATTTACTTAATTTAAATTTTTATGTGAAAAATTTTCATTCTTTTTTCGAAAAACTATCGTTCTGGTAGACTATTGGTTGAGAGAACAGAAGGATGTCGCCGAAAAATATCTCGGATTTTTTGTCTGATTGGTTGTAAAATCAGAGCCGTTCTCTGGTATGTGAGGTTTTTATAGAATAGCTTTTTTAATTTTCTCATTAAATAAAATAAAATATTTATTATTAACTGGCCTGGAACTCGTCAAACTTACAAGATATGTTGAATTTTAAGAAATTTAATGAAAGTAAAGTTAACAAATTTTTTTCATTAACGGTTTTTTTATAGAAAAACACAATTATCTTTTTTGGAACATTTTCCTATTTAAATAAAAAAATTCTTTAGTGCTTTTATTTGTTTTTTTTTTAATTGTTTATTATTTTAAAAAAATTTGGTTTCCCAAGCAGAAAAAAAAATTTTTTCAATGTTTTTTAGAAGTAGAAAATTACATAATTTTTTTTGTAGTATGTGAAGGGTTAATGTTAAGTAATAGTGGATAAGCAACTTTTTGTGCAGACTTATGAGCTCTTACACCATTTTGAAAAGAAGAATAAATAATTTAATGACAAGCAATTGATAGTATTTCATTTCACAGCGCACCCACGGAAGCATTTTGAGTTAACTTTGGTGTTTGTTCTAGTGTCCGGTGCGCGCATATTTCATACACAAATCAGAAAAATTGTTCTTTGTTTTAGAAATTCTGTGTTTTCAAATCTAAAATAATTAAATGTATTTTTAACAAATTTTTTCGAACTTGAAACATTCATAATTCCGTTTGGTGTTATTTCTTACATATACAAATTATTCCTTTTATTTAACTTTATTTTTCTAAAATAAAAAAAAAATTGAAATATAAAAAGACACATTTTTTTAAATACATATTTTTTCGAAATTGGAATTTTCATAATTTTTTTTTTTTTGAAGAAAAATACCAATTAGAAGTGTTTTTTTTTTTTATAAAATATTTGGAACTTTTTTAAATTTTAATTTTCGAAATCCAAAAATTTGCTTTTTTTTAAAAACATTTTTAATATCGAAAATTATGAAGTTCTTTATAATTCGTTTGGTTTTATATCTCAAAATACACAGAGTAGAATTTATATTTTTTGTAATAAGTTATTTGACAATTTCTTTAACTACTTTTCGAAATCGAAGAATTTGACTTTCTTAATTTTAAATATTATTTTTTTATGTCTCAAAATCGTTATGTTGGTATTTTTTGTTTTACTTTCTTAATATTACTTTTTTTTTGAAAACAAAATAAACTCAAAACTAGTATCGGTATCGATCGAATGACGATCATGAATACGAATCACATTTTTCACTGTCCCATCCTTATTTGTAATAAGAATAAATTGTGCGGAATTTGACGTTCGTACCTTGATAATCTATACATGTATAGGCGAAACCCAGTGTATTATTGGTGCGATATTTTTAGTTCTAGAAAACGATGATTATATACATATAACAGAATGGTAGCCGCATACCATATCTCTAAAACTAAGCGACTAGTTTGCATTCAAACACAGACGGACAGACACTGCTACAATGGCTCGTCGTCTTCATCCTTTTGGTATACTTATAATGTTGGATGGATCTATATTGATAATGTTTCCTTACTAAAGGTTCTTTTTTTTAAATTTGCTTTGTGTTTATTTTCACTTGCAGATGTTTTTCGAAGACAATATCGACAATGCCAAGTATTGTGGTCATCTATATGGACTTGGCACATCGTTCATCGTAAATGGCACCAATTTCCATGAAAGCAACGGGGAAAACAACAATTCAACGTGATGTGTCTCCATTGAGCATGCGACAAATAATGCACCCAAAACAGCAAACTAAATAAGTCGCCAAATTCTAGAATTTATGTATACAGATTGTTCGATAATGATATTTTTTGTACGAGAGCAAGCAAAACGGCCATGGTAACACAAAACGGAAATGCAATTAAGGACATTTGACTGTTTTAGAAACAAGAAGGAAATGTGCTAATGCCAATTAATTAATAATAAATACACTTCATGCAAAAAAGTTGAAAGTTGTGCAAGATACAAGCGGGACCAAACAATAACTCTTCTTTAAATACAAAAAAAAAACTAAAAAAAAAAGCAAAACTCCTTTCTAAATTTAAAAACAAATTAACTACAAGAGCGCTAATAATGTAGCACTAATTTACATATATACAAAAATTATTTTAGTCAATGTTCGTACGAAATTGTAAACTTTTAAATGTACACGAAATGCACATACACACTCAGATACAAGTACACATTGTTAAAAGTAAAATACCCCAAAAAAAAAGTAAATAAAATATATAAAATATTAATTTTTTAACGCAATGTATTACAATTTCTACTATTACTAACTTGATGAGAAAATAAAAGTTGCTCTATCAATATACATACATACATATGAATGGTATTCTTCCATGTCTGGCTCATAACTATTAAATATATATGTATTTATATCATATGTGTATGTATGTAAGTTAGTGTGAGTCTATACGTTATCTGCTCCTCTTTCAAGAGTGAAATCAATATAAACGTCTAAATGTAAACTTGTAATTTAAAGGTAGCATCTTAAAACAAACTTAAAACGTAACATGCGTAGAAATATACGAGCATATATACTCCTCTTTGTAAACGTTATGTCCCTTCCTTGTATGTGAAAATAAAAAAAACCAAAAACAAATTGTAATTCAAATTGTAATACACTTGTATCGTAGTAGAGCAAAAGTTAATGTTATTACACAACAAATAACAAATAAATATAAACACTAGTTTTAATATTTACATACATAAGCAAAGAAAAATAATAATACAAAAATATATATGTAATAATAAATGGCAATTTAGTAATTATTTAAAATTTCACTTTATATACGCGCTACAGACTAAGATAAGCATTAAAAAAATAAAAATGTAACTTCATTTTATCTTTAAAAAAATGCAAAACATGCGTTTGACTTGCTATATACTTATAAAATTCCGTAGGGGCTGTTGCAAATCATTAATGAATTTGTTTGAACTATTTAATTCAAATATAATTTCCCATCGATTTAGTACTTATTTCACACAATTCATAATTTTAATGACTATCGTCAAACAGCCTCAGTAAGTTATTTTGGCCAGTGTTGCTAAAACGCTGTTGCTGATGTATTATATACGCTTTTGTACTTCCGCTACCGAAATATTTTAAGAGGTTTTTTGTTATTAAAACAGCAAGGTATGTATATTCCTCATTGGCTTAAATTACCTTAGCACGGAAACTTTGTCTCACACCATTGTAGTAGTACATTATTCAACTTTTCCTATGTGCAATGCGACTCCTTAGCTATAAGCATATTCGAATTTTTGTGCGTGCATCGCTAAATTGACAGCATACACTTTTCTTCATCATTTATTATTATACATTGATGCAATGGCGGGATCTTCAGTCTCATAAATTATTAATACATCACGGAATTTATCCAATAATTGCAACAATTCAGCTGGACGTAAACTTTGGAAATACATGATTTCTTCCAAATGATGCTCACTTTTAAAATAACCAGCTTGATAAAGTTTAACCAGTAGTGAAAGATCATCGATATTAGTTGAAGCTGGTATACGTCGTATAGCCATACGATCAGCTTCATTAAAAATGGATAAGAGTTCTTTGATTTTTTCCTCATCTTCAATAGAGGCAATGCTATCACAGTTTTCAGTGCTCATGGAGGCGGTCATACTGTGACGCATATAGAATGTTTAAATAATTTATATATGCGGTGTTTAAATATGTAGTAGTGTACTTACCTAAAATTTGATTTGTGACTGGAAGATGGATGCGCTGCAATGTTATCGGAAGTTATTGAACAGCCACCCGAGTATGGGTCTTCGGTAATAGAGCGTCTACTTGTATTTGGCACCGGCAGTGGTTGACTCGTGCAGGAGAGCATAGAGCCAGCGTTACTAAATAAAAAAAACGATGATTTTAAAAATTCACATGCGCAAATTAAATACCCAAATGAACAAAGGAACAAGTAAGGGAGTCTCAGCTTTCCCCTAAAACATACTTACAGTTCCTCATCACTGACATTTATGCTTCTACTCATAGGAGATATCATCAATTCTCCCGTATTTCCAACAGATCCACCACAACCTATCGAACTGTGTGTATTCGTTGCATCTTGTAAATCCATCATTGAAGATTTATGTTCATGTACGCCGCCACCATCATCATATGTTGAACAATCATCACTACCTTCTGCCACATTCATACTACTCACACCACCATAAAAATCATCCAAATCGCTGGGCATAAATTGTACATATGTATGCAATTGCATTAGTAGATGATGTTGCAACATCCACACAACCATTTGTGCAAGCATACCCTGACGCGCTGATTGTTGTAGCGGTGTTGTGAGATGGCCAATAGACGTGGGTCGTGAAAAGTTCGAAATGGCATCGAATAGCGACATGCCAGCAAAGCGTGCTGAGAATTTCTCCACCAAATGTGATTTGGTATGTAGTGGAGCATCTGGTGCAATAACATAAACATTCGTTTCACAGAGTGGATAAATTATAGTCGCTTTACCCCAGTAAACTAAATGGGAAACGATTTTATAAACATGCTCAATAATCATATCCGCTTCAGATGCTAACATTTGTAAACTCATTAATGGTGTATAAATTTCGACTAATTGCAAGAGCATACGTGCAGCACGAGGTGGCACACAATCGAGCAATTCGGCATAGTCTACCAGCAACATGCCATGATAGGGTTTTAACGAACGCAAACAACGATCAATAACCTCCGGTTCGACCATACTGCCCTTTTTATGTAGTTGATGCGCTTTTTGTGGTAGACAAAAACTAACTGTTAAATATTGATTCAATGTTGTATTCAATAATCCGGTGGTGCACAAATCATGATAGATTGACTTAAGCGCTTGTGCTAAATTACAACGTTCAATAATTGCATCAAAAGTACGTTCTAATGGTTGCTGTTGTGAGGAGAGTTCGTCGTGTGTGCGTGCCATAAGCATGGTTTCATCAGTACAATAGCCAGTACGTTGTTCCTCAACGCGTAAAGCCAATCCTAGCCGCTTGCTCAACTCATAATAACATTTGACTATGGAATAACTGGCTTGTGCATGTAATGTAAAAACAATATTTATAAGCATTTGTTGTGGTTGTGATTGAGTTTTTGATTGTGGCAATGCAAGTGTTACATTTGTTGTTGCCGAACTCCCACTTGTCACATTCGTTGTTCCTGAATTCTGCATAGGTACACTATTGCTACGTTGCTCATTGCGTGGTATTAATGTGGGATGTGACACAAAACGTACATCATTAACTTTTAATTCTAGCTTTTGATTACACAATTGCTGTTTTACTGCGAACAAAGTTGAAAGCACCTCATCGGTGAAACCTTCCATTTGTCCTTTGGGTGCGGTATGGCACGTATTATTAAAAACACCGAATACTGTGGGAGACACAGTTGATATTGCCGGCGTAGTTTGTAATAGTTCATCATTACAGCTAATAGCATATGGGTTGTGTTTTCTATTCGATTCTGCAGATAATTGTGAGACTAATGATGTTGTAGAGCTACTCATGGGTATATCAACCAAAGGCGGATTATTCAAAACTGGAACGGATACTGCTAAGGACATACCATGTAACGGCGGTTTGTCTAACGAGAAAGGGGAGGAATGTAAGTCATATGAATATTGACTTAGGTATATTTAAGAATAGCTTACCTTTCGGCACGTTTTCGTGTGGATATCGAAATAGTAGACGATCGCCTTTGCTGTCCATATAGACTAGCATTACAGTGATTGGATTCACTTCCATTTTTTACAAATTCCGTATGCAAAAATTAATCGCGAATTTTGTAGGACCAGCTGTATTGATTGATAGCAGTGCTGATAAGAAATCTGCTTCTTGGCTGTCATGAAATCACAATTAACGGGATAATGAATTATTCACAATAGGTTGTTAGTTGAATTTTCAAAAGTAAACGATTACCGTCGTGGTAGCGATTTATGACCAGTGAAACCTTCTAGGTTATGTGAATGCCATTCCATACTTCAACCCGCTTGGATTCTGTAGGTACCATGGCATAGGTACATAACTTTTATATATCACTGATCATTGTACCCAACGAGAAGAAGCAGTAAATTAGGGAAAAAACCATCCCGGTCGCATTGAAGAAAGCAACACTGACCTCAGCTGTTTTGCTTTATTTTTGTGCCATCTCCCCGGTCGCAAGAGGAGTGATCCACTATCTAACAATTTCTATTGGATAAGCGCGTAACACTTAATTTCCGCTTTTAATTAACGCATTAATGATGAATTAATTAGCGAATCTATTTTGCAGCATATTCAACTGGAAGGTTCAACAAAAAATGGTACGTAAAAATACTTAACTTAGTGTAAATGGCAATGAAAAGAATTGAGTGCTCATTGTTACCTAAATATAAGAAAATTATGTATGATAATTTATGAAAATGTGCCAAAAATAGATTGATAGCATACCAGCTACATATGTATATACATACATTGAGCAACTACTTAAGCTACATAGCGCTGAAATAACAATGACCTATATACCTGTTTTCGTTTTTCCAGGCAATTCTAGGTGCACAATTGGTATTGACCTTACTCACATTGAGTGTTATACAGAAGCTAAGTCCACATTTCTCCTTTGCTAAATGGTTACTATGTGCTACCGGGCTGTATAGATATTTACATCCGACAGATGATGAACTGCGCACACTAGCTGGTGTGCCCAAGGAGAAGCATGTGAAAGGCGGTAAGGGCCACAAAGGCTATGAAAGCCGTAATGCTAGTGGACAGTTTCATATACCAAGAAATTTGGAAGTGCCATTGGAAACAACGCCAGTCGTGGCACGCGATGTAGTACACCTCAGATATTTTACTGAATATCAATGGCTTGTGGATTTTAGCGCTTATGCGGCTATTGTTTATGTTTTATCGGAGGTATGTTTTTTAGGGTATCCCAAGCGTCATATTTAGCATACTAAACTTCTTTCTCGTAGGTATACAACTACTATTTCCCATTGAAAAATGAGATGAATTTGAGCATGATTTGGTGCTTTCTGGTTGTCTTTTTTGCGATGTAAGTAAAGTGTTTGAAACGACAATTTTGGACTTCGTTTAATTGACGACCTTTGTTAGCTTTGATGTTAAATCACAGTAACACATTTCGAGGCGGTGTAAATAATTATTTATTTCTTTTTTTTTTTAGCAAACTACTCTCCTCACTCACTTGGTTGTATTTTCAAAATGAAGAATCTATTGGTGAACGTTCCATGGTTATAGTAGCATGCCTGGTTTATCTTTTAATATCTATGATTGTACTCATAATTGATGAACGCCATTTAGAAACAGGGTTAGAGCATGCATACAATAGTTTTAATGAAAGCGCTTCAAAGTTCCTAACCGCACAAGGTTTACCTTCATCGTAAGTTTAGGTCTTTTTAAGTTATCACTGTTATAAAGTAATACTCTGTATGTCTTTCACAGCGGACCCGCTTCCAAACTAATAGTCAAACTCTGCATAGCTGTTTGTTGTGGCCTACTTGGCGCTGTATTTACTTTTCCCGGCTTACGAATGGCGAAAATGCATTGGGATTCTCTAAAGTATTGTAGTGGACGTAAAACAATGCAATTGCTACTCAATATAAGTTTTGTTTTGCCGTTTGTGCTGATTATACTATGGATAAGGCCAATAAGTAGAGAATATCTTTGTGAACGTGTTTTTGAGGGCATGGAAAAGCCATTGTATGTTTTATTTAAAAAAAATATTTAAACTTACAATTGTTCTAACTATATTTTTCGTTCGCAGACTTTCAGTAGAGGCCTTTGAAGCAATGCGTTTTCTAATTGTTGTACTCATAGTTTTACTACGTTTTGCATTAATTCCCATCTACTTGCAATCATATCTAAATATAGCGCATGATAAAATCGTAGATTTACGTAAAGAAGCTGGACGCATCACCAACGTAGAATATCAAAAGAAGGTTATTTTTTTAATGTGAAATCATTTAAATATGCACTAAATATTATTCCAATTTCAGATTTCCTCCATATTCTATTACCTATGTGTGGTTACATTACAATTTGCTGCACCATTGTTACTCTGCTTATATCTCACTCTAATGTATAAGAATCTTGGCGAATACACTTGGTCTGGTATACTAAAGAGTAGTAATAGTAGTGGTGTGGTCGACAGTCTTTGTACTGATACATGTCCTTTGAGTGAAGCAACTTTAAACGATAGTACTATTGAATTTTTAACTGCAACACCCGGAGAGTTGGAAGCTGCAACAATTGCGCAGAGTGAGTCATTGCTAGTTGATAGTGATGACGGCTTGAAGGAATTTAATATTTTGGAATCGGCGAATGCGATGCATGACCAGTGGATAAGTTTGAAAAATGTAGGTGTTAGTAATTTAATAACATTTCAAATTGTGAAATCGACCACTTTCGAATTGAATTGTTTTGGTACAAGCTTCTCTTTTAATTAAGTAAAGCCCCCGCAAAACTTTAACAGATCACAAAAATTGAACTATCAGTGAGAATTCATTTAATACCGAAGCGGTAGATTTTACACAATGCCAAGTTTGCCTCTGTATTAAAATAATTTATCTTTGTGTAATAAGTAAATTCACTATCACCACCTTTTTTTAGGTCTTCAACGCGGATGTGTACAAGGGTTTTCTTGGCTTCGCCAGCTGGTGGAGTTACTTCACGCTTTTCACCTCCTCCGCACTTGGCATAATTTATCAATCTTATTTTAATAAGACGTGATCGTATTTCATCAGTAGCCCACAAAAGAAGAGTTTTATGTTTAAAAATTTGTATTTTTTAATTGTTAATATTTAGCATATTTTTTTAGGTCTTTTTTTAGTTTAAATTAATATATTTGATTATTTATATTGTTTATAATTAGAACGAAAAATAAACCAATGATGTGAAATTAAACGCGCTAAAATATGCCTCAACTCGAAACCTGGCCTTCAGCTGGAGCCACAACTAAGTGGAGAGTCAGTAATCCGCGCAACAAAATATGCACGCTGCAAATTACCCTCGTGGCATGTCGGCTTTCGAAATGCTGTTGATGGTGGCTTGACTTTTTTTACATTGTAATACCCTGCAGAAAGCCGCTTTTGTACCCGACAGCGGGACCCGTACTGCTGCTGCATGGTGCATTTCAGCGTAGTAAGAATTACATGTTTTAGAAAAATTTAATACTTTATTCAAAGTATGCACAAGTATGTTTGTGTATATATAATTGAGAGTAAACCATGCTAAATATGTATTCATATTGGTTGTAAGAATAGTGAGTTAAATAATGCATACGTTGTTTATAAATGCGATAGAAGAATGTAGTGTAGACGAACAGTAAAATTCTAAGAGAGAGTACTTTTCAAAAGTAGCTTACAAATATTTTGTAACTATAAACAGCTTAAGTTTAAATTTCGGATTCACCAGAGTTTTTTTTATAGCCCCAAAATTTGCTCCTGCTTGTAGACCGCATGATATGCATTCCGTATGAGTACGTATGGAAAACATGATTCTAACAGATCCATTGTCAAGAAGGGTGATTGTTTAACAATCTCATCTAAAAGCAAATAAATCGATTCTCGATTACGTGTAGCCTCCTTGTCGGATTCTTGGCCTAAACGCAAAAGCGATGAACTGGCCAAAGCTAAAAACTCCTTCATGCGATCCTCTATGTCATTCTCTCCACATATAGTAAAGAGAGCACCGAATATATTATTAATAGCTACTGCCATGCAATGTGTATTATTCGAGTGACCATCGATGGAAGCACGATAAAATGATGTTTCATTACGTGCTAGTTTCGGTATAGAAACGGCAACAAAAACCATAAGCAAACAGGAAACTAAGTGTTCACCTTCATCAAATTCAGGTTTTTTCGATTTAAGGGTGGTCGTGAGCGTTGGGTCCACTTTGCATGGCAAGCCGGCAGCAGAAGCCATTTCGGAAGCAACGCGTATTTGATCGCCACCTGGTAAATGTTCCTGAAAATCCCGCACCGAACTTAGTAAAAAGGGAATGCGTTTTTCAAGCACATCAACAAGCGCTTCATGTACTAAATTACGAAAGCATAGAATAACGCCTATAATAGTCATGCGTTGAAGTACACGATCAACATCTTGTAGACGTTTAAATTGCTCCTTCATCACTTCCGGTTTGTCAAAGCTGGTGCGGAGTAAAATTAATACATCCTTATTTGTGGCTACAAGTTGTTTAAGTTCTTGTACTTGATTGGCAATATGCCACATTAGGGTCTCGTTGAGTGATTTTATGCCGTACGGACCGACAAGTTCTGCCAGTGCACGCAACTCATTCAAGTCTGAGAATTCTTGTGGATTAAATGGCACCCAACCTTCAGGTGATATGGGTACAAATGCTTTCTGGTTCATTGAGAATACAATGTTACCAGCAGATACGCGTCGTAGTAGTACTTCGCTGTACCTAAAACGGACGACAGAAGAACATTAAAAATTTTGTTGGGCATATTTAATGTAAGATAGTTACCATGTATTATATAATGCAGCAATAGTCTTTTCACCATGTGAATCCAATGTTTGTGTCTGCTGAAGTAGGCAATTGTTAAAAACGCGCGTTATATCAATATGCACATAGTTTTCGACAGTTTGTAATACATTCATGTAAGCGCGCACAGTTGCCAAAAGCTCTGATGGTTTTGCAATTTCCATTGTCTCCTGATTAAACATAACCATACCCACTAGATCACGTGAAAAGCGATGCTCTAAATTCTGACAAAGATACTCACGCGGCGCAAATGCAAACTCCCACACATTTACTGTTGGACAGTAGTTGATGGCAAAACACAATTCGGTCAGTGCCATATGCAACTTATCCATAGTAGTCAAATCTTCGCGTGTTTTACGATACGACTCATCACCCGGTTTGCGAATATCATCGAATTGTTTTTTAGCTTTATCTTTCTTTTTGCGCGCTGATTGTACGGATAATATTTTGGCGCAATGTTTCGGCAGCAAAGCATCTGCCATAGTACATTGTTCATCACAAATTGTTGTTATTATATTCTTTGCCTCTTTGGCCATCTCCTCCAGAAATATATTTACTACACTTAGTGAGCGCTCGCGTATATGATGACGTTCTTCTGGACACATTTCATGTGTACAATTTTGGAAGTGACTACAAATGAGTGGAAAAGCGATTATATAACGATTTTGTGCGGGAAATTCCAAACACATATGAAATTGATCATCAAACATTTTACTATAGAAGCAAAATATACTCAAATCGGATGTCTCCACAAGTATTTCGTCTAAGTTATCCACAACGCGTGTATGGAAAACCATTGAGTCCAGCAAACGTGCTAATTCAACATGTTCGGTAATGCGTAATGCTGCCTTACTAACGCTCATGTACGTCTGTAAGCGAAACCAATCAAGGCGAAAAGCACGAAAATCAAATAGTTCATTATCCTCGACTTGCTTCACAGTTAAACTCGATGCTGTATTATAGAGTGAAGAGAGTATGATGCTCTCATCTTCAGGACAAACTTGTAGACTTTGCATACGTATGTTGAGATCGATTGAATCGAAACCGGACAGATATTGCACATAATATCGTTGCATGACTTGACTATATTTTCGTACCAATGCACGTAATTCCTCCATATGGAAAAGCAATTCGGGTAATTGGCGATCGACAAGGTCTTCATTTGATTTACCTGCGTTAAAGGGAAGATTAACTGTTTAGTTGAACGATGAAAAAATAATTAAAAGTAAAAATTCGTCAATTTAGTTTGCAAAATAAATTATAATATTGTTAAAACATAAAAAAATACCTTTATTTTTTGTCACCGGCGGATTGTCGTTATGCCGCAACAGCCATAAGATTTCATCACGTGCCAAACATAAACCAATAAATATAAATATTGCTTTTGGTCCCAGCAAACCTGGTTGATCGGTCATTATTAATGCCAGCTCCTTTAAAGCTGTGCGCAAAAACTTTCTACGTTCACGATGCATTAACGCTGCCTTTTGCGTTGCTACAGTATAAGCTTCCTTAACCTCGCTAATACGTTTACTATAGCCTTTGATGCCATCAAATGTGCCCTGTATATATTGATGTATTTGTAGCACTTCATCACGAAATAGAGCAATCACCCAACTTGACTCCAGCGCTGATATCCATATCTTATTCACCTCCTGATATTGTCCTAACATTTGGTGATTTAATAACAAACCAAATATAATCCAACGATCCATTGCTTCAAGTGAAACATATTCACAGGACATGGTATCAGTGCGAACTGCCTTCAATAATATTGCCGGATTGCCCACTAAGCTAAGCTTTTGCATTTCACGCCATTTATCTGCGGGTAAATTGCGCAACGGATAGATTATGGTAATTGAACGCAGTGCATTGGTCAGCAAACGTTGATGTGGTATAAATTCTTCAGATAATCGCTTTACTGGCACTTCATAATCGAGTATCATTTGTCCCAAACGTGGGAATCCAGAATCGGCTTGATTATTTTGCAATTCGTAGGCAGCATTATATAGTCCTAAAACAGCTTTCCGATCTTCCACCCGTGACAGTAGTATCATTAGCGATACATATGTAACTACTAAATCCAAATAGTTTTTAGTCAATTCAAAATTTTGCGTAATATCAAGGTGTATTTGGCAAGCATCCATTGTTGTGAGCAATTCGCAAACATTATCCTTAAAATCAAGCAAATCCACAAATGTGTGATAATACAATGATAAAGATTTAATAATCTCTGCTTTTATGTTCACAATAGCATTAAGGCCTTTTACATCGATATTGGGGAAACGCTTCACAATGAATTTTATTGATGATTCAAGTGATTTGTCTGATAGAAAACCTGGCTTGGATTTGGTATCGCCGCATGCTTTTTTAATATTGTATATGCGTGTTAGTATTCCTAGACCGCGATCATTGAGTATAACTAACTTTTCAGCAATTTTCTGTTGATTTGGATAAATTGGGCGTGCCATCGTAGCTGTATGCTTTTGTGTACCTGGGATTTGTATTTGCCTTCCAGACGCACTATGTTTTTGCTTTTTACTGTATTGGAATGCTTTTAAGTGTAGATGTTTAACTTTGTGGTTATATTAAACAATGCTTAAAACACTTTGCACATAATTTTATTATGGATAAACCATTTTTTAATCCGATTTTGTAAGTTTTTCCACAAAACACGAATATTTTTACAGACGGCTCCCCCAATAATTCGCTTTGTGCTGTCATTCGCTGATGAGCAGTGAGCAGGGTTGCTTGGAAACTTGACAAAAATGACACAAATTAGGGTGGCACGTTTTTGAATGTCACATTTATAGGGGCTAAAACAGATGTTTTAAGTTATTTGCGACTTGGCAATTAGAAATTTCAAAGGAGTTGAAAAAGTATTGAAATTCAGTCAGCGAAGACGTCATAATTAAAAATCCTTAAACACTGAACGTAACCTTTTGTGGATCATATAAACAATTTCAGGACATTATTACTACAGCACATTGATAAACATATTTTGTTTTTCTTGACGACAAATCAGCAATTGGTATATTCCACCACACAGTGGGTAAGGGTATGTTTTGAACAGCACATAAAGCGTGCGTCAAGCATGGGGAGTTCAGAGAGCAACGTCCAACTGTGACAGTTTTTAACTATTATTCTCGTTGATTAGTGGGGGAAAATGAGAGCAAGAAACTGTTTGACATCAAAGACCGTGCCAAATCCCCGTCCCAAATCAACGACAACATCAACAACAAAACAAACAAATGACACAGCGACAACAGAGAAAAACATAACAACTCACATAAAGATGTGAATTGGTATTTGTTTTCATTATTTATCGATCATGCGCAGTAAGCAATATAATTGAACATAGGCGCTAGTCACGAAGGATATTATAGGTGAATCCACCGCCCCGCCGCAGACACTCAAAACATTTATATTACATCTGACGACTAAAAACGGTTCACAGCAGATAATTTTTGGTTTTGCACGCTGTTGAAATAGCGTAATTTTTGCTAAATACATTTGTTTTAAATAAGTTAGAATAAATAGCAAAGTTAAAAAGAAAAAATGTTGAGGAAAAAAAAATTACGCTGTTTTTACATGGTGTTGCACTTCATATTTCAAATTATTTTTTCGGTTTACTAAAATTACGTCTCGATAACGGCAAAGTCATTTAGTTCCCCCAGATTTTTTTTTATTATTTCCCCTTTAAGCTAAAGGACCCCCACAAACTACAGCCACTGCTTAAATAAGAGAGTAGTATATGAGCGAATCAAGAACAGAGTGGAAACTTCGAGGGCAGCATGCGAATTGACATTTGAAAGCTGAGCAGCAGCAGATTGTAAATCGAGCTGGGCTGAACTGAGTTGAACAAGTGAAGACGACAGAGTGCAGAAAGTAAGTCGACGACGACATAGACAAGCATAGGCAAGGAGAATTTGGTTATAGAAAATTTTTTGAAAAAAAGTGAAAAAAGAAGAAATTTATACAATTTTCTACAATTAATTAATACAAAAATATATAAAAATTCGAATGCGTGAGTTTACTTAATGAAAATGGAAAAATGTTGTGAATGTAAATTGCATGTAATAAACGGCATACGAATCGGTTCATGTGAAAAAATGCTGCGAAATATGAAAAATTCCATATGAAGAGTGCAAATGTACATATATGTACATGTCAATGCACGCATACCCACCCAAAAATATATATGAAGATTTTCAATAAAGCTTTAAAGTATCGAAAAACATGTAACGAATTTATTAATTTTTATAAACAAGAACTTAAAGCAAATCGAATTCCAAGTTTTTAAAGCATACTTTGTGGCGTTTTCAATTGAAGAAAAGTGCTGCGTACGAGAAAATGAAATACATAAGTAAATGCCAATGCAGTTGCCGTGAGGACAAAGGCATATTAGGCACTTAGGAAGTGACGCACACACACCCATAAACATACTCGTATTCTTATACACACACACATACACAGAAATATAATTAAAAAGAACAAGAAAAAAAAGTAGCTCAAACGATTAAACAAAGAATGGAAAGCGCATAAGAGAAACAATACACTTTTAATGAAGTCGAACTAAAAAAAAGTGGTTCAACAGTGCGTATGAGTAATCTGAAATTGCGCGGTAGCAGAGAAGAAATTGAATCAAATTATTTTCATAAGCAGTCAACCGGAAGGTGCATAGTTCAATGGCATTTATGGCAGCTGAATAACATTTCGGCTGCTGTGAATTGTGTTAGTTGTTGTTGCTTGTGTTTGTTTTGTTGCTGTAGTGCTGGTATTCGTTGCTAAAAGGACGAAGTGACGACGACCGATGCGGCTGCGGCAACGATAAAGAGGCCGACATCAAGACAACCGCATGCAAGTGCAACAGTCAAAAGGATTGAAATGAAAAATAAAAAAAAAAACATAGAAAGCTCAAAACGGATGTTGAACGAATTAAAAAGAGAGACTTCGAATCACTGAGGAATTGAATTTTTGATACATATGTATGTATGTATGTGCTAATTAGGAGAACAATAATGAAAAAGTTACGGAAGAAACCAGAAAATTAAAAAAAGGAGTAGAATAAAGGAAGAAAGAGAAAAATTGTGGAGGGGGAAAAAGGAAAAAAATTTGAAAAGTGGAAGAAAAAAAGATAGGACTAAAAATACAAATATTAGAAGAAGAACATTAAAAGAAGGATGAAAAGAAAAGAAAAAATAAAAGAGAAGAACTGACAAGGAAATTATAAAAAAAAGTAGGAATAAAGGAAAGGGCCAAAAATCAAAATAAAATCTAGAATAGTGAAGAACAATAGAAAAGAATTAGTAGCAGGAAGTGAAATGAGAAAAATAAAAAAAGATGGGGAAAACTTGAATAAGTCTAAGGTTAAGAAGTAGAAGGACAGAAAGAAGAAGAAGTTAAAAGGTATAAACGGAAATAGAAGAAGAAAAGAAATGTAGTGGGATAAAAATAAGAGGAAGAAAGGGGGGACAAAGAAAATACAAAGACTAAAAAAAATTAAAATGAAGAAGGAAGGTTAAAAAGATCAAATAAAAGTAAAAGGATAGTAAAGAAAGCAGATAAAGCAGGAAGAAAATAAGAAAAAGAAATAAGAAATTAGAAAAAAATAAAAAATAAAAAAATAAAAGGAAAGAAAAATTGATAGGAAATGAGGTACTTATACATATATTACTAAAAATTAAAATAGAGCATAAGAAGAAATAAAGAGAAAAATAAGACAAAAGAGAAAAGTGAAAGAAGAAAGAAAGAGAAAAATAAGACAGTCGAAAAAAGTGAAAAAAGAAAGAAAATAAGTAAGGGGAAGGTATAGGGAACAAAAATAAAAAAAGAAGAAAAGTGTTTTAAATCAAATAATTTGCAAAGGAGAAAGGGAAAAACGTAAAAGAATAATACTCGAAACTAGAGCAACTTAAAGAACAACTACGAATCGAAAACAAAGAAAGCTGAGAACAAATTGCAGAATAATAACAGTAAAAAAAGAATAGTAGGAAAATAAAACTAAGAAAAAAAAGTAGAGGAATAAAAAAACAATGAAATGGGGAATGAGAGAAAATATAAGACCGCTGAAAAAATTGTTGATTAAAAAGGATGAAAGAAGAAAACTCGGGGAAAAATCAGAGAAATGAGAAGGTAGGCGAGGAAGAAAGGAGATTAAGCGTAATGCGTTTAATATATGGTACAGCTGGAAAGGGGAGCGCAAACACAGGAAGTACATAAAACACAAAATGAAATTTCGAAAAGACGGTAAATAGCAAGAGAGTAGAATCTTAACCAAAGCAACAAAAAAATCTTAAATGATAAAGGAGATACATATAAATGCTATGACAAATGATAACAACAACAAAAAAAATAATTGACGAAAAAAGTTATTGTCCTTGACAAAAAGTTAAAACAAAATTTTAATTCAAACAAATTTACAGGGAAAGCAAGAAACAAATTATTTGCATGAGGGTGGTTTGCGTTTGCAACAACAAAAACAAATTAAATGAAAACGAACAAAAAACACCAAACAATTAAACTAGCATTAAAAAGAACAACAACAAAAATTAAATCAAACCAGGTCAACAGCCAAGTAATCGGTCATCCACATCGGCTCTAAGCCACCATCTACTAAACTGGCACCACCCGTTGTGCTGTCCTCATCACGAGCCATTACAATTGAGGCAACGACATCGTCAACATCGTCACCGCAGCACAATTTAAGCGGCGGCGGTGGTGGTGGCGTCGGCGGCGTCGGCGGATTTAGCAGTGGTGCCAATGCCAGCTTGGGTAGCATTGGCATCGGCAGCACCCTCTGCAGTAGTGGCGACAGCGGCATTTCATCGTCGACGCCATCGCTGGTTTCACAACTTTCACCGCCACCCACCATAATATGTAGCGTGCCAACATCGGTGGTGTTCAACAACTTTGCGAATGCGGTCAACAGTGGTGCTGTGTGTAGTAGTGGCGCCTTAGCATCGGGACGCTGTAGCCCCATTATAACTGGTGGTAGCTATGGTGCGCTCAGTAATGGCCTTGCTGCCATTTCCATCTCTAATCATCAATCCACAGCCACGTCTATTTATGGCAGCAGCACTAACTGTAAAACTCAATCAACGCTAAGTCCATTGCATAGCCTTTCGATAGGTGGCAGCCTCTCTAACTATGGTGGTGTGGTGAGTAGCGGCGCGTGCGGTATTGGCAACTGTAATGGTAGTGGTAATGTGGGTGCTGGACTCTCTCTACTCACCGGCAGCAATAGTCATTTAAATAGCATTTCACCCGCGCTCAGCACAAGTACACCCCTAAGTGGTAACGGTATTGGCTGCAGCAGTAGCATGAGTATGAGCGGCGGCAGTAATGCAACGAATTATTTGAGTAACATGAAATTACTTGGTCCTGCCTCTATTGATTTGGGCACAACACCGTTGACGCATCGAAATTATAGCACAATTAAAGGATTCAGTTTTCGGCGTAGCTTCGATGATAAAATTATTGCGCCACTCAACAGCGCTGCCGGTGGTGTTGGTGTTGGTGGTGGTGGTGCTTGCTCCTTCGGCGTTAATATCTGCGGTGGTAATTACAGTGGTAGCGGCAGTGGCATCGGTACTCATAATCACAACAACTATTTGGCGCATCATCACTTCCATACACACTTCCATAATCCGGCGTCAACCGTCATGCAAAAACAATCGTCTATTGAACGGCATACGAGTGGTGGCGTGGTCTGTGGTGCTATGAACATTGCACCGTTAGCTGCACACTATCCACTTACCACGTCACAGTCTTCAACTAAACTTTCATATCGTGAGGATTTTTTGCAACAAATTGGCTATTTGCCTACGACACGCATCTTCAATACCAGCATCGATGAGGACAGACAGCAAGACTTTCTCTCGTTGTCCATGTCGCCACCATTGAATCGGCGCAGAGATATGCCGGCGTTACGTGGCATCATTAGCCTGTAAGTATGCAATAAATACTGTTAAAGATTTAAGTGGGTGCATTGGATGTGTGACAAAGTGTTTCATTGTGATTGTGGGAAAAATGCGCTTTATACAATTAGGTACATTAGACTGAGCCGATTTTTTTTCTTTTTAATAAATTGGTATTATTTTTTTATAAAAGTTTCAGAACTTTATATGACTTTTAGTGTTCAATTATTGCTAGTTTAGATATTTTAGGTTTGAAATTAATTTTTCCTCAAAGCTACTGGTAAACCGTGATTTCTTTTAATTTTTTTGAGGTTAGAGCCGATGAGTAAGGCGAATTCTAAATAAGTTTTTGTAGCATAAACAGTTATTGAGCAAGAATAAGATTGTAGATGATTTGCGATTTATGCCACTGAGTCCTTAAAATTTTAAATTCTAATGATAGTAACCTTAAAACTAATTTTTTATAACTCACACTTTTACAGTATTTTTCCACCATTCTGAAAAAAATAAATAAAAATTACAAAATAAATTTTTTGGGACGGCCTAATGCATTTAGATGTCAAGAGCCGTGTATGTATATTTTTTTTTTTTTGCTACGAGGAAGATGCTTCTCAAGTCTTATGGAATTATGTGTCTTTAACCGTACTAAACCTCTTACAGATCAAACGGCAATACCAATAAGTATTACTTCGAGGGATGCTCCCATAATACTATTACATCGTGATGGTTATAAGGAAAAACAAAATGTTCTCCGTTTTTGGAGGGTGCAGAAAAATATTTAATTTTTTAAATCTCAAACAGGCAAACGTTCGAGCCAGGGAGAACATTTTAAGCCGAATGTTTCGCAGTTTCGCTAAGTTTCCCTATCTTTATACCGTTACATGATTGATCGTTTCAATCGGGATTTTTTTATTCATCGTTCTCCGTTGATTCTTGTGGTTCATTAATTCCTGAGTCGAGATACTCTAGAGGTGCCCTATAAACCTATATTTTGCAGTACGAACTCCAAAATTTTACATTTTACCCCTAGATTCGAATGTTTACTTGCTGGAGATTAAAAGCCTTTAAAGAGTTCTTAAGCTTACGTCAAACGCTAGAGGTCGCTAAGTTCATTAATTATTTAGTGGTGAGCCAAAAATGCTCTGGCCTATACAAAGTATCTCTCGCAAATCTCAGCTATGTAAATATATGTGTGGTGAACTGGACATGTAAAAATATGTAAATTGTGTTGAATGTTTGGCTGTGTGTTGACTTAATGACGCCAACGATGACTATACAAAACGCCAACAAAAGGTGACTATGACAACGATGACGATATAAAGTGGCCGCGACGATACCAGTGACAGGCCGTGTGACTAGTGAGCCATACTGACGGCAATAGCCTTTGGCCAAAAGAGTATTATGCTCGTATGGGGTGGTGTATTCTTGTTCTTCTGAAGTGCTTTACAATGCGCAGCTGTTTTTGTTTTCACACATTTTCTATGACTCTTACGTATACATACATTAGCGTGTTCGTTGTTTATCGTGGTGGGTTTTTTGTTAATGGGAATTTTAGTCAAAGTTTTTGTGGTACCTTTTATGTACCTAGAAATAATTGTTTTATTTGCCATTCGTTTGATATCCATATGGGCATAATTCACTTAATTTACAAAAAATTCGAATAGGTGGCAACCCTGCAAAATCTTCCCGGTGGCAACACTTAAATAGGAGAGAGCTCGAAATTCAGCTATGTATATTCAAAATATCAACCAAATGGGTCAAGTCGTTTGTGAGATACAGCGGATATATCAAAAAATAAATATAATGGGATTAGGTGCCAACCTCAGGCGGTAACTCTAACTATCAATATTTTTGTTGCCAGACGACGTAAAATATCCTCCGTTTGATACCCATATTGGCAGGTCTCATTCCATTACAATTAAAAACAGATAGGTGCAACCCTAAAAACATTCCGAGTGGCAACACCTTGGTAGAAATATTGATACACATAGAACATATTTCGTGATAAAAAAATTCTACAATAGCGGACAGCCTAATGTAAAAATGTATACATACATATATGCAACTTTTAAATTCGCTTTGCCTTTGTCACAGCATTGGCCAACTATTTTTACACAAAGAGACGTGCAACATTTGTTTTGTTGAGTTTGAATGGTTTTCGTTTGGCTTTTGTTGTTGTTGTTTTACATAAATACATATATTTAAATTGTATTCACTGTTATGGCCGCTCTCACGCGCTGAATGCTAACGGCAAAACAGTTGTCGTTGTGCTGCGAAAAGTGTTGGTATTTTTCAATGAATTTCACGAAAAACTGTTGAAAATGACGTGCGAATTTTTTTTTGTTAAAATAATAAAAAAAAAACAAAAAAATTAGAAATGTTATAAATAAAAATATATAACAAATAACAACAAATACAATAGCGTTAGACACGCGGAAAATTAAAAACCAAAACACGAAGCGGCGCGAAAGCAAAACAAACAGCGAAAAATTGAGAAAAACCGCAAAAAAGTGAAAAAACAAAACGGCAAAAATAATCTTAGCCAAGAATATTTATATTAGTTTCTTATTAAAAACGGACACTGCTGCTCATAATTTTCGGTGCTTGATTCTGTGTGCGCGTAAACTTTTCGCTGACGGTGCGGCACTGGCATTGGGCAAAACGGTCGTACGCGCTTGTTATGTAAGCTAAAGGTTTTTTTTGGATATCTACAAAATTTTAAAAATAAATATGTAAACCAAAAATTAATATTGAACTTAATATTGAAAAAATAATAATTGATATGTAACGGCAGTAAGAAAATACGAAAAGATTTGGGGTATGCAAAAGTGAGAAAGTTGAATTCCAAAAAATAGTGTAATGCGTCAACGAAGGTTAAATGCAAAAGTTTGAAATTTAATGAAATTCAAAAAATAAATAAAATATAATATTGATTAAATGCGAAGGTTTCTTAAATAAAATTATTGCAACGATAACAAAAAAAAGTATTGAAAAAAAATATATTTTTTTTTTTTAATTTTAATTTCCAGTTTATTGACATGGAATTTTTTAAATTCAAAAATTTTTATCTACGCAAACAATATACAAATGTTCTAAATAGTAAAAAAAATAGAGAAAGTGTAATAAATAAAATTAAAAAACCATAACAAACAGCAACCATGGTAAATTATAAGAAAAAATAAAAACTTCTTAAGTTCAAGATAATATTTGTTAAAGCTAAACTAAAAAAAAACCTAAAAGAATTTAAAAATTAAAAAAAAAAGTTAAAAAAAAATTTAAAAAAATAAGAAACATAAGATTTTAAATTAAGTGGGAAATCCAAAATTTTAACAGAAAAAGTGAGAAAAATGTTTCCAAAAAAAGCAATGTTCTGAATTCTGTAAACACTTTAATCTTTAAATGGGCAGATAAAAAAGAATAATATATGTATCAAATTTTTCAAGTTAATTCAGATATTTAGAAATTTCGAAAATTTGTGTACCAAATACCAAAAGTAAAATACAAATCCATTTTAAAATTTATGAACTCAAATACGAAATAAATGAATTTAAAAAATTTAAAAATTATTAAAAAACTATTTTTCTAAAATTAACTCTTGAGGAGCGCTTTTAAATTAAGAAATGATTATTAAAAAGAATTAAAAATTTTAATAGTGTTATTTAAAAAAAAAAGTTACAAATATTTAGCAATTTTGAAAAAGTGTATACCCTCAAAAAATAAGTAAAATGCAAAAGCAACTTAAGATTTTGGAATGAAAATCAAAAATCCATAAATTTTAAATACAAACAATCTACAAAACAAACACAAAAAGCGTTTAAAAATTAAGAACATTTTAAAATTAATTGAAAAGATTTTAAAAATTTGAATGTTAACTAAAGTTATTATTAAAATAAAAAAAATAGAAAAATGTGGCATCATTAATAAAAATTATCAGGTGGCTCGCCGTAGTTCCAAGTGGCATAAAATTTGAATTTGCTACTATTGAAGTTTGAGGAAGTAAAAAAAAACAGTTATTTGGAAAATCTTTACTCATTTTAAAAACCAAATTTAAAAAAAATAAATTGGAGAAATTTAATAAAAAAATATTAATTTATTGAAAAAAAAAACGTTAAAGATTTATTTTGGGACGCAATAACATTTTTTATAACTTAACAAGTTCAATCAAAAAATTAAAAAACATTGATGAAAGTATACTAAATTAAAACTATATTTAAAAAAAATTATTGAGAAAAATTTAATAAAAAAATAAATAATGAATTTAATAAAAAATAATAATAATAATACGTTAAAAAAAATTAATGAGTCGCAATAAATTTTTTTTAATGTAAACAAGTTGAATGACAAACTTAAAAAACATTTATGAAAGTATACTGAACTTAAAAAAAAATTTTCAAAAAATATTAAATTTTACTTTTTGCAGATTTTATGTAAATTTATTTAAAAAATGAAACCGCTTCACGTTTATTAAAAATGTCTGCCATAAATGCAATAACTTATGCACGTATGAATTAATAAGCTATGTGAAAACAAAAACAACCAAAGCTGTTTGTGTGTGTAGATACGTAAAAGCAAGAAACCAATTAAAATAATATCAAGTGAAACACAGCCGTTTTCCTACTGAAACGCAACAACAATAACAATAAAGAATGCCTTTAAATTGCACGTAATTGCCCCCACGTCAGTATGTTTTATATCCTATAAAGGCTAAAGTGAAATAGAAGAAGAAGAAGCAGAAGAATACGGAAACGAAAATTACAAAGTGCATCGAGTGAAAAAGTAAACGGCCGGAATGCGCAAAACACATGCAAACCAAATAAATAATGCAGTGATAAATTGCCGGCGAGCAAAAGGATGGCGTACAGTGGGGTGTTCGCAAGAAAGTAGTGACTAAAAAGAAAATAAATAAAATAAAATAAATTAAATCAGAAAATCCGTTAAGTATGTAGATGTTTTGCTTTATATTTTGTGGGTCCAAATTTTTTTAATGAAATTTCGAAGATATCTTTTATCCACCAGTTTCTGAAAAGTGTAACTTTTTGAATTCATATGAAGTGGTCAAAGACTTAAATATACAATATCTCTCTTTATAATATTTAGCTGGTCACACAACTGACCCTGTCTGGACCTCAAAAACATGCTCATATCCGCTCGATTTTAAATCAGTTGAGAAATTGTACGACTTCAGCCTGCTAGCCAATAAATAATTGTAATTATTCGAAATTGGAAATCTAACCGAAGTAATATGAAGCTCGACGAACATGCGGATACACATTTATTTTCCATGTATTTTGTTTTTTAAATCATAGGTCTAATGTAAAAATCGCAGTAAGAAATGTGTGTACTGTCAAAATTGGGGAAAAAAGTAGAAAACAGCTGATTTTTCGAAGTTTGTGAATTATTTATTTATTTTAATCGCAGTCGAAAAAAAATTGAATAACCGAACACATAACACTGTACGCTCTAGTCGAAAATTTAAAGCGCCAAAAATATAAAAAAAAATTTAAAAAAATAACTAACGAAAATTTTATTAAAAATGTTAGGTGATATCAACAAATACTAGAAGTAATTAAAAAATTGGATTTAGCGAAAAAATATTTAAAGAAAAAGCAACAAAATGTACAACATCCAAACAATGCTGCACAAGATCGCGCACAGTCTGCACCAACAATTGAGCGCGCTCACCAAATTCACACGCCCCACACAAAACACATGTGAACGCACAGAGCTTTACAGCTACGTGCCATCTGGGCACACCGACGACATTTGCCGACCAACAGATGCACCCATCCTAATACAATTGCATGCGCTCTATCAACGCTATTATGCGCTCTTCACACAACATATTTGGCCTACGTTGCTGCTTGCGTTGCAGCATTGTTCGGAATGCATTGAGCTGACACAACACTACTGCGTCGAGTGCAGCATGCGTGCGCTGCATTGGATTACAACGTTAGCCAATGATGAAGTATTTATGTTCGCAATCAAATGTAGCCTTATATTGCTCTTCCTCTTTGTTATGCATTGGATTAAAACAGCGGATGCGCCAGCAACTCCAACGGTAACAACAAAAACAACAACAACCACAAATGTGCTGACGACAACAACAACACCCACCAACGATATGACCATCGCAAATGAATTAGCTTTAATAGTTGCAGCACACGAACATATTGAAATATTAGCGGGGAGCGGTGTAAATGACACCACACAACAACAGCCAACATCATCATCAGTTTGTATAACGCCAAGCGTTAAGCGCGATTTGATTTGTGATTTTAATTTCGTGTCACCGTCAGAGTTGCGCGCTGCGCTTGAAGCCGTCAACCAGCGGTTGCTGGAGATGGAGGAAAAGCGTCGTCGTAAACGCATCAGCAAGAAGAGGAAATGCGTTTCGGCGGGTCCAATATTGATTGCGATACGTTCGAAGAAGAAGACACAAAAGTCAAAGAAAGTGCCTGCGCCGCTGGATTTGCAGCAACAGAAATTAATTCATCAACAGCAGCTGGAGTTATTGACGCCGCCAAATACATCACCTGCACGTCCCACTTATTTGCAGTCACCATTCGATGAAGATGCTAATTTTTTGCCAGTTCGCATGAAACCATTAGCTGTGGGTGGCGCGGCATATGAAATTCAAGTGGATCCGGAAACGGAAGCGGAAATTGTATCTTTGATGTGTGTGTGTGTTTGTATATATTTGAAATTGCTTTCTTTTTTTGCTTTAATCGCTTTAAATAAATGCTGCGAAGATTAGGATATTATTGATATGAGGTCTGAAAAGGCTTTTCTTAAAAAAAAAAAATTTTGAGGTTAGGTTGTTCAAACTTTTTTTCAGATAAGAATTTTCAAACTGGCAGCCGTCGATAATATTTTGTACAGAGAAAGGCTCTCTCAGGGTCATGACGCATTCGAAAAAAGTTTTACCAGATTTCTTACTCTCCTAAGAAGAATTGCAAACGGGCTGGGGGTCGTACTACGACACTATACTTTTCATTTTAGACCAGTGGCGGAAACAGGATTTTGAGAAGGGGGGCATACATTTTTCATATGAAATTTCGTACAGTTCCTGGAAAATCCCCCGTGGATCCGCCTCTGTTTTAGACAGGTATTTTTTCGTGATTGGAGTGAGGTTAGGTTTATATAACGAGGTTAGGTTTACAAACGTGGAGAATAAGCCAAAAACTCTTGACCATACTTTTTAGACTTTAACTTTTTAGGTTAGTTTTTTTCTGGCCCATCCTTAATTGCTCTTGCTATATTTATTTATATTCAATTTTGTCCTTTAATCACAACTAATTTCATACTTCACAAACTTGCAGTTCCGAGCCACGTGGTACTATGAGCACGACTGATGAAATTTATCCTGATTCACCAGATAGCAGTTTATACGGTTCCGACGAGGAGCAGGAAGATCCCTCACAATATTGTCGGGGCGGTTATCATCCCGTTATTATAGGCGATATATTTGACAATCGTTTTCGTGTTGTACGCAAACTTGGTTGGGGACACTTTTCAACCGTTTGGCTATGTAGGGATCTCAAGTAAGTGCTACAAACTCTACTACTTTTGCTGCTACTAATATGATCTATATTGTTTGTTTTTTCTTGTTTTTCAGAGAAGAGAAATACGTTGCTTTAAAAGTGGTAAAGAGTGCACCGCACTATATTGAAACAGCAGCCGATGAGATACGTCTACTCGAGGCTATACGTGATGCGGATCCACTCGACGCCAAACGTGAACGCATTGTACGTCTGCTCAATCATTTCACGATACGCGGCGTTAATGGTAAACATTATTGTCTGGTATTCGAAGCGCTCGGCTGTAGCTTGTATAAGTTGATCGTGAAAAATAATTATCAGGGTTTAGCTATTGGTCAAGTGCGTAATATTATCAAACAAGTGCTCGAAGGTTTGGATTATTTGCATACAAAATGTAGCATTATTCATACGGATATTAAGCCAGAGAATATATTGTTGGTGATCGATAATGAGTCGGTGGTTAATCAACAAATCGATGATGAAATTGCAAGTTTGCGTGTGAAGGGCGCTGAATTTCCGGATTCGTATAGTAAGTGTATTGAGTTCGTGTTTTCAATCAAAGAACCTTCCTCTACGCCATTCATCCCCCGTTATTCACGCAACTGCTATTTTCTTCTTTTTACAGTTAGTTCTATCGAGAAACAGGCGAAAAGTCGCAACAAATGGCCACTCATCGAGACGAATGCTTCAACAAATAGCACAGGTACTGCAAATAATTCCTCTACATCATCTACACCGCTACCCTCAACGGCTGTGCTGGCTATGACGGGTGCAACAATAAATGCGCTTAGCAAAGATGATACGAATTCAACATTAAACAATACAACAAATACAACTACATCATCATTAGCGTCCAAGTATTCAACCAATTTGATAGGTGAAAATGAGGGTGTGGGTGTAGGTGGTGGTAGAACAGGTACGGATAGTCCTTCAATAGGCGGTGGAGGTGGTTCGATGGGCAATATGAATAATCGTTATCGCGCCGAAAAGAAAATCACTGCCAAGGTAAGATATGGAGTTGGTTTTAATTTAATTTTAAGCTACACTTATGATTGTGAGCAAATTATTTGAACGCCTTTTTTGAAAGAATTTTGTAGAATTTTTGAACCAAACCTGTTGAAGATTGATTACTAATCGTAATGATTACCAGTTTGCTTGATTATTTTCGTGAGAATCCATTTAATGATTGATTAGCATTACTTCCAATGCTTAATGATTATTTTCCAGTTAATTAAAACAAAATAAAAAGGATTATGATTTTTCAGGATTTTAAAAAATTATCAAAAAAAAAAAAATTTTAAAATAAAAATAATAATCAAAAGTAACCAAAAAAAAAGGCTTAATGAATACTTTCCTACTACACTACTACAAAATAATAAAAACAAAAAAAATATGATTTTTCAGGACTTTTAAAAATTATCAAAAAAAAAATTCAAATGTAAAAAAATTTTAAAAATTAAAAGTAACCAAAAAACTCGTTTTTGATTATATTGGATTTTCTTTTATTTATAAAAAAAATTTATTTTATAATTTTTTTTCTTTTAAATCCTGATTTTAATTGTTTAATTTTTTTAATCGCCGTAATTGCCTTTTCTTGAAAACAATTAAAATAATCATTATAAATAAGGAAAACCGTCTAATCAATTGATTACTAATTACTAATTAAATTTAACAGGTCTGTTTTTTAAACCAATTAAGAAAAGAGAAAATAAGAAAGAATGTCAAAAAAATTTTACTAATAACAGTTTAGAAAAAGGCGTTTGAATTTTATGCAAATTAATTTTCTATATACGTTATAAAAACTGTACATAAATTTTCAAAAAACATCTGCATGCCTAATGCTTGATTAAGGACATATAATACTCGTAAATGCTTTAAATCGCTCATTAACCATAGTCACTCAATTTTAGAAATTTTTTTGAACTTTTTAAGTATTTTCTTGTTATGATTTTACATCCCATTAATGCACCAACAAGTCACAACCCATAATATGTAATGTCATTCAGCAATTCTCATGTATCAACTCATGTATTCGTCTTTCATCTCTCTCCTACAATTATAATTATTATTGACTTGCTCTTGTTTATCTACCACATATGTACCACCCACTAGTTAGTCACTTACGTGTCACTGCCACCGCACATGTCACTCTCAACTCACTAATAGTAAATTACCCACAGTAACCTGCGAGAATGAATTAGATTTCGAAAAAAGTGCAAGCTTTCCTAATTCAGAAATAATGCATTTCATAAATACAGCACTCTCTCAGTAGTTCACATTTGATTTTAACGGGGACCTTATTTTTTACACAAGTTGTTAAGCACTTACGAATAAAAATTGCGATTCTTTTTGAGGTTAAGTTTAAGACTGAAAATGAGAATGTTAAATAAACGCTGAATTTTATTTGTTATGTTACAATAATAATACTTTTCATAAGAAAAAATGTTTCTCAATTTTGTTTAGTAGTGTAAAATATGGACACAAAAACCCATTCATGCTTGTATGTAGGTAACTGTACACCACCAGCACCAGCGTAATCACCTGCAATCATTTTAAGCCCAATTTTCTTTATTTGGATTTTCCTTTTTTGTTTCTTCCTTTTTTTCACTGTACGTATGTATGTATGTATGTGCATATGTATATTTATTTCAGTCAATCGATGGTGATGGAAGTATTGGTGATACAAATACCAACATAATCAAAACAATAGCAACAACAGCTACCACCGAAGCAATCAATGGCATCGAAATACTAAATTTATTAAGTACAAAAAGTGAAAATGTCGATGTGAATAATGAGTCAGATCTACAAAATACTCTTAGAACCCAAGCACAAGCACAGGCACAGGCACAAGCACAAGCACCACAATACCATAATCTCCAACAAGAACAACAACAACCACAACAGTTACCACCACCACCACCATCCACATCACCAAAAGCACCTTCACTTTCTTTAACGACACAAGCACAATCACCAACAATACAAGAACAACAACAACAAGCAACATTACAAAACAACAACGAAGATGTTAAAAATAGTAAAAATGCTGCTACCGAAAAGGTAAACTAGTTTTGTTCACAAATTCTGTGCGTAAATTTGTAATTACTTTTAGTGGCTCTTGAAGCTAAACATTTTGTAGTTTTAATAATTTTTCAATGATCGCTTGATTTGTTGCTGTTTAAAACAATTAAATTATGTAAATCCTCAGTAATTCTTTTTGGCTTTGAGACTGTCTACCTTTAACTTTGTAGTATATTTTCGAGTACTGTGTTGTTGGTTGTCTGTTGGCTTTCTGGAAATTGCATTGATTATGCTTTCCTAATTTTTTCATTTTACTTTCTTTAGTAAAATAGTATTTCGTCTATGACATGGAAAAGTTACTCAAATTTTTATTGAGTTGTTAATTATTTTCAAATAATCAAGTTACACGTTTTTTATAAATAATAATTTGTTTCTTTTTGAAGTAGCTTCCTTTCCTTTCCCTCCCTTCTCTTTCCTTTCTGGACGGTTGTAGGCCAGGCCTGTAGTTTTCTTTTGACTTTCGCTTGGTTTATTCATACAAAGAACTCGAAACAGGTAACGGTGTTTAAAGCATGCAAGAAGACCAAATCTTAGACATGTTGTTTCCTAGTTTTCAGCAAATACACAACAGCTGATTGTTTGACAGATTTGCTAAAAGTAGACAGCAAACCGTTTTTCTGACTCAAACTTGGAAATTCTGACAGAGAGTGAATCAAAGCTACTGTCGTGTCTGTGCTCTTAGTAGTCAGAGAACTACTAACGGTAAATCTGTCAAACCATCAGCTGTTGTGCATTTACCGAAAAATTGGAGAGCACATTTTTAAACGTTCATTTTTTAAAAAATGTGCCTGACATTTCTTAATAATTCTTTAAAAATAATTCAAAAATTAAATTTTTTTTACTAAAAATCAATTCCGTACTTCTTACTAAAAAGTGTTTACTATTACTCGCTCGCTCTCAGCGATTCAGCTTTTGACAGTTTTACTAGTTTTAGTCATAGAAGTATGGGGTTATACTTAAATCTGTGTGATTGGATAAGCAAAAATTGTTTTTATATAAACTTTTTTTATAGCTAACTTCAAATGCTTATAAAATCCTAAAATAAGCTTCATATAGACACAAGTTTCATTTGTCTAAAAAACTCTTTATGTTAGTATAATTTTAAGTGGTTATATATGTAATTAAAAGTAGATTTATTCTTTAATGTAAGTATTTTAATAATTTCCTGTGCTTAAGATATATGTATGATCTCAAATCAGTAGTTTTGTAAGCTCAGCTTATACATATGTATTTACATTAAAATGTTAGGAATAACTATAAAAAAGTGAGGTTAGTTTGCTGTAATGCAGTTTTAAACTACTCGTATTATTGCATATGAATACAGAATTAGTAAGGATATACTATATAGTTTTTATTAAGAGTCAGTTGCACGAAAGGAATTAAAATATATTAATTTAGAAAAAAAAAACAAAAAAAAATAGTACTTTTTTATATTAAATTAAAAAAAAAATAAAAAAATATAATAATTTTATTTTATAAAAATGTTAAAAATTAAAATAACAAAATAATAATATAATAATAATTTTAAGGCTATCAGACTTCATATAAAAGCAAAAAAAAAAAATGTATGTATTTCAATTACTTTCGTGCAACCGTCTGTATTTATCCATAACAAGACAATTTTGCTTCAATTATTTTCCAACTTCTTTTAAATTCTTATCAGCACTAATCCTTATGACATTTTGCAATCAATTATTTAACTCCTGCCATAAAATTCTCTCAAGCAAGTACCAACGAACGCACGCTCATATGCACGTTAAATATAAAATGTTAAAAGGTGATTCATAACCATATTTTAAGTCAAGTTGTTCTGGGTTTGCAATAGTTATTAATGGTATCAAAAATTAAAATACAGCAAGTAAAGAACTGTCAGCATGTTATATCGACGGTTGAGTGGAGGAGCACAATATTTCAAAATATTTAAAAAAGCCCATATCTTAAAATTTCTTTGAAAAAAGCCCCATTTTAAAAATAGTTGTGAGCTCTTATAAGTTTTTTGCTTGCTCTGGGCAATTTTACCACAATTTTTCGTATTAAGAAAACATATTTTGGCTTTCATTTTATAACTGTATTAGCATTATTGCATTTAAATATATTTAAGCACCACCTTGGTCATTGTTGTTCAATTTATTGCGTTTATAATATGTTGTTGTATAATGTATAATTAACTAAACATTTATTTACTCCACAGAGCCAGTCGTATACGAATGCCATACAAGGACTGATCAATAATACGAATGTGCGTGTTAAAATTGCAGATTTGGGGAATGCCTGTTATGATGTAAGTCGATTTGGGTTATGAATATTCAAGAAATTTAATGTTAATGGCACTGGCCCATAATCATAGTTAAAATATAAAATATAATTAAAATAGAGTTTTACCTGCTCAAACATGATTCTAAAATAAACATTATTTCATGTTTGTCGTAATCAACTTAAAATACGTTTTTTGTCTATGACGGAGTTTTAATTTCGAGGTAGTCATTTTAAAATCACGGTTTGTGTATAGGGTTGTTTGTAATATCGCTTGAGCCAAACTCGAGTTTGGCTTTTTTCGCTTATTACCACAGCTATGTTATGGTTTGTGCATAAAATAGTTGACACACGGTGACATTGCTAAACTTAAAAACTTTGCTGTAATACCTTTTGGTTTACTAAATTCACCAAACGCTAGACATGTAAGTCAATTTCGGGGAAAATATACACTCAAGTCATGATTGGCTTTACAGGGAATACGTGGCGTATGAGCAACATTTTTAATACTCCAAAAGGTATAGATGACTGAGAAGCAAGTTTAGCGAAATTAGAATTGTAATCCAAATATGAAGACGAAAAGCGCTACAACATTGTTGTTGCTATTATTTTAAGGGGAAAAGTTAGGAAGGTTTTGGCACGTGCGAGTTGAACTCATACGCTACTACACTTCGGTACTCTGAAGGACATATATTTAACGCTTTAACTAGAATGCTTATCGATTTTATTTGTTATCGATAACTATTTTTATCTCTTTTTCAATTTCCCATAGTATCATCATTTCACCGAAGACATACAAACACGCCAATATCGCTCGATAGAGGTATTACTTGGTGCACCATATAATTTTACCGCCGACATTTGGAGTACAGCATGCCTCGCCTTCGAATTGGCAACGGGTGATTATCTTTTCGATCCGCATGCAGGTGAAAATTACTCACGCGATGAGGATCATTTGGCCCACATAATCGAATTGTTGGGCACAATACCACCGTCGGTAATATTTCGTGGCAAACATGGACTTAAATATTTCACTAGTTATGGTAAGAAAAATTAAGAGATTTCAGGAATGTCAAACCTTTTTCAATTTTATTTGTAAAATTTTATCGTACAGTACTACAGTTTTTCTTATTCCTATTTACAGGCAGCTTACGAAACATAACGAAATTAAAACCTTGGAGTCTATTGAATGTTCTCATTGAAAAATATGATTGGGATCCGATAGAGGCAAAGAAGTTTTCAGATTTTTTACTACCAATGCTTGAATACAATCCGGTTATACGTGCTTCAGCGGCAGAATGTCTTAATCATCCCTGGCTCGAGCACGAAGAATTCGTTTGAAAAGTCGCCATATACATTTCGCTTGTTGACTGATTGCGAAGTATGAAACGAACAAAGAATGCCGAACGAATAAATTATACGCACATGAGAAGCAAATTGAAGTGCCGGCCCAGGGAAGACTTTAAGATTCTCACATTATTTCTAAGCATTAAGAATGTAATAACAGTAAAAAAAAAATTGGTATGAAAATTAGTGTTAAACAATTTTTTAAAATTAAAAAAAAAAATAATAATTAAAGTGAATTTAAAAGCGTAGCGTGCAATAATGAGTTAAACTAATTGGAAGTAAATTATAAAAATAATAGATACATGAAAAATGATATACATACATATACTATGTTAAGATAAGTTTTCTATGAGAAAATAAAAAAAAAGATATGATAAAAAAAATATGTTGTATGTAATTTAAAAATAGCACATTTAAAATTAAAGACCAACTAAGATATTGTAATACCAAAATAAAAACAAACAAAAAACAAAAACAGTAAACGTAGGAAACCCCAAAATTAACTTACAGACATTCAAGCATACAAAAATAAATAAACTGCAGTCAAATGAAAAACTAGTCAGCGAATATGCCAGTAACGAAAAAGGCAGCTGGCTGACTAGTTGTATACAAACTAGTTGTGAATTAGTTTGCAGCTGTTTGGTTTGACTGTAAGACACTTAAACGAAATTTAATATTAACTAAACATACAAATACTCGTACTTACATATATACTTATATATGTATACATACAAACAAACAAACAAACAAACAAATTCATATTATTTAGCGTATGCCTAACTGACTGAAATTACATACATACATACATATATTTCATAATAATTTTAATAAAGCATAAAAAAATAAATCAATAAATACATATATATAAAGCATAAAAGATTAAACAAACAAATTTTAATTGGGTAAACGCATGCATTAGAGATTTACTAGGCCGATAAACAACGCCGTCACCGCTGTGAATGATTGTTGGCAACCTTTTAAGCGGTATTTCAGCCATGAACACCTTCTCAGCCTCTGCCCCTATATACAACCAACAATATTTCTACAACAAAAAAAAATATTTCTTAATTCCGGACGATCAGTTTTCGTTAACAAATTTGTATGGAAAAACGAAATTTTGCAAGAAAAAACAAGTATGCTGGAAACCAAAAAAAAAAAACAACACCAATAAAAAATATTACATATTTCTTAGGGCATTTAAAACTGAATTTGGCATGCTATTGATTAACATGATTTTTTGGGATTTATTAAAAGAACAATAAGACCAACTAAAGTATCATACTATAAAAAATATGCCTTATTTGGTTTTTTTTTTATCAATTAATCAATTATTAAAATATTTTCTTGAAATAATTAGTTATAACAAAACCATATGAGGTTCATAAAGTTAAAATACTATACATTATTTTATTATCGAACTGGCAATGCCGTCACGAACAATGCGCTAATAACGGTTATTTGACAGCAGCACTGTACATGCCACAGCAGCATATGTGATAAATATATCTATTACATAGGCATGGTCTTGGAAAATTTATTTAGCGGAGAGTATTCTTTTCAGCTGGAAAAGGCATTGACAGCACAGTTTAAATTAAATCTTTTCGTTGATTTAGTTCGTTTTAACAGATCATTCTTTAAGCAACCCTAAGAAAAACGATTCAATATTTCTTTTTTCTGAGCTAAATATTTCTAATTTTAAATAGGCTTGTAGCGATAGCGAGTGGTGTCAAAGTTTGTGGATAAATAATATATTTACTTACTCAAAAAAAAAATTAACAACATCTTAAATTAAATGGATTAAACAAGGTAAAACGTATGAATGTAAATAAATACAAGTAAAAAAAAAAATGTCAGGCAATTTTTAAGAGATCACAAGCAAATTAGACAACTACTAATTGTAATATAACAATAAACATTTATATGTAAAATCATACAAAAAAAGGGAAAAACATAATACATACTAATTTTGTATTTCATATATTCTTAGATTCATAATTGTAAAAACATATGACTAACCTCAAAATTCATATTCCATAACCTCAAAATTCATAATCCATAACTTAGTATGCAAATTCATAGTTTGCGTTTAATAATTCATATATTTATAAATAATAATAAATATATTACAAGTCATAAATCATTGCTCATACTTCATAATGTATAATGCACAATTCATACTATACAGCGCACCATTCATACTTCCAAACTGATAATTCATAGCTCATAATTCATAACTACTCATTCATAGTTGTCAATTCGTACCTAAATATTTTATAATTCTTAATTTCGAAATGAGTTTTTGTTTCTCAAATTTTTAACTTATGATTTATGATTCATTATTTGTCACCAATAATTCTAAATTCATTATGTGTGATTAATAACTCATCAATTATAATTCATAACTAAGTTCACTTGTGTTATAATAATAATTATAAGTTTTTTTAACATGAAATCATATAATAACTGAGGTCCGATGTTTGTAAGTGTGAAGTGAAGAGATAGACCCCTTAATAAATATACTGAAATTACCAGGATGATAACCTGCTTCGACTAAGCTAGACCCGTCTTCTATAATGTATGGAGTAAGGGTCCAATTATACTTACATAGCAGTGCATTGTATGTGACGAAAAGAACCGATTATACTTCACAGAGCGTACATATTCTCAAGAAAAGCAAACGAAATAGCTTTTATCTAAAATACACACAGACATCAGCCAGCAAATTCGTACAGCCCTGAGACGCTTTGCAAGTATAACTGGGCCATAAGTAATTGTAAGTTAAGTTTACACTCAACAAAAGTAATCACTTATAGAAGACATAGTTGTTCTGGACCTTGGAGTATTTAAGAGAAAACTTCCCCTGGCAGAAGATGGGCCTGGCTAAATCTCCTTTTTTTAAACCTGTAATATTCACGTTCTCAAAATTCATACATGGCATCCACAAATCTCTTATAAAGAACCGAAAAAAAATGCGAAAACAATGTACCCCTAGTGGAATTGAATTCTATGTAAATTAACAGTGAAAAAAACATGAAAAGACAAGTAAACAGTGGAAAATCTGAGAATAACAACATGAAATATTTTTATTAAAAATTTAATAGAGAATTATATGATTAACAAAAGAGTAGGAAACTAAAAATCTGTATTGAGAGAGATTGAATAATGTTGCCATAAAAGTAATTAATCCTTAACCAATTAGTAAATTTATGTTAGAAATTCCAACAATTAGATAAATTCAAATTTATGTTTATATTAAATTTAGTTAATGAAAGCACAACATTTCAAAGAAATTTAATGAAGTAAAAAGAAATATGTGAAAAAGTATTTATTTGTTGTAAACATAGAACAAACAGTAATTAATAATAATAATAAAAAAATTAAAATGATAATTAATTCGATAAAGTCATACATTTATAAAAGAAACATAAAAAATACTATAAAAATAATAAAAAATTACCTTTTACAGTAAAATAGCAACAACAAATTGTTTTATTTTATTTTTTTGTTTCATGAAATCCAAGATTACTCCACCGTACAAGAACAACAGAACAACACTCGCTGTCTTCGGTGATTCACCACGGTACTAAAAAACCTTACTTCAACTGCCGGCTTTTTTCGTGGAATTTTCGGCTATTATTTCGGTCGGCTAGCATTTCAAGCTTCTCACAATTGCAGGTTTCGGTCTCCCATTTCGTCATTTTCTTCTTCATACACCGTCACTTACACTACATGGCACGCCCATAAACAACGTGACCCCCTGTAGGCAGCGTGCCTCTTTTGCGAGACATCTGAGCAGAAGCAACAACAACAAAAATTAAGAGTGCTTATAAAAAGAGCACAGTACAATCAAAGAGAAATATGACACATTTGCTCAACAAAAATAACAGCGTTCGCGAAACTTCGGCAAATGCAAGTACGAATCGGTTAACAGATGGCATTCGTTACAACTTTCGAAAAAATGTTTGAAAATATACAAAATACGAACATTGTCAGCTCATTCATTGGCAAACAACGAACGAGTACACAACACTTGTTGATTGACGACGACTTTCATTAGAACAGAGCAAAAGTTGAAAAAGAAAAAAATTCAAAAATACATTTTATTTGTTTTGTTTTTTTGAGATCGCAAATACAAAACAAAACAAATTGGCTACACAAAATTAGCTAAAATAGTGCGACACAACATAAATTACAACAAAAGTTGTTGAGTGTTAAAAATAAAAAGAAAAAATTCCGTAATTTTTTACGCGTTCGTGCCGTTGTAACGCATATGCGAACGCCGTCGCAGTGGAGCTGCAAAGAGAGAAAACCCTCGAATTCTTACGAATACTAACCTTCGTCCTCATGTTCCTCATCATATCGTTATACCTATACCGTTACGCATTTTAAACGTGCACGCCACCACAAAAAAAAAAAAGTGGCGAAGGAACCGACTTGAAGTTGGTAAGTTTTGTGGAAATTTCTTGAAAAATGTTGAAAATTTCTTATGCAATTTTTTTTTCTTCGCTGCATTCCTTGTGCATAATTTGGTGCAACTAAATTTGCTGCAAATGTATGTGTGTACATTTCATGCCACATTTTGTCAATTTGGTTTGCGCGCTTTCTATAATTAAAAAGCAGCTAGCAAACAAATAAATCGGAATAAGAAGAAGCATCAGCACACGAACAACAACCACAACAGCAACAGCAAGTGCAAGTGCCATAGAAGCTTCACGACATAATGGCTAAGGCGCCTGCAGTTGGCATTGATCTTGGCACGACCTATTCATGCGTTGGTGTCTTTCAACATGGCAAAGTGGATATCATCGCCAATGATCAGGGCAATCGTGTGACTCCATCGTATGTGGCCTTCACCGATACGGAGCGTCTAATTGGTGATGCAGCCAAAAATCAAGTGGCCATGAACCCAAACAACACTATCTTTGGTGAGTTTAAGAGGCAATAAATTACTCATACAACAAATATCTACAACAAAAATGTTTAAAACAACAACAACAATATTGCAATGTTATTATAAGCGCCTGCACCCACTACAGAAAATCAAAAAACAAAACCATCATCATTCATTCATGTCAAATGCGAGCGACTCTAATCTACATACTCGAACATACATCCGTGTGCATTTACAGTTGTGAGCGTAGATATAGCAGTACTGCTTTCAGGCGTTATCTGGAGTATAGAGGAGACTGAGGAAACAGAGGCCACTGATAATGGCTAATTTTATGATAAACCAAAACAGACTACGATCGGTATGAGACATGCGGACCAAACAAGGTTATGCTTATATTGGCACTCACCTGCCAGATATGAATATGAACGGATCTGGCAGCTTGTGGTTATAGACCAACTGTCTTGGGAACGATTTTGTTGACCATGAAACCGGTGCTGGATTTTAGTCACCGCTTTCGTCAACCCGTGAGATATTCGGTTCCCATTTTGATATCAAAATGATTCTCTGATGACTTTAACACCAGGATGTTCAACGAAGAAAGTGTGGTCTTCGCTCCATAAAATATCCTCTAAGGAATAGGTTGATTGGATTGATAGTGCCTATTGAAATCCGTAGGGCATGGTTCCAATATAAAAATATCCACCAAACCACCTAATTTTCCTCTGATAATTGATCGTGTCATGAGCGTCAGACGTGTGTACTTTACGGATAATAACCCTGCGCACGAAACAAACAGCTCATAATTTCTTCACTTACACCAGCTCTTGGAAAGCAATCGATATTCCAATCGGTGATAATAGAAAAAACGACCCAATATGAATTGTATTGAGATCGTCAGTATATACCGCCTCAAAAGTAATAAAGAGCCGGGAAAGGATGGTCAAGTGCAGAGGGGAAGAATTGTCAAAAATCATACCTAAACTTGTGTAAGGAATAAGGTTGACCGGTCGCATGCCTTTAGATTGGAACTTAGTCGTGCCTTACCCAATCCACACGAAAGGGGATCTCGTAAATTGTACTCTACTTCAGACTAGGGATGGCACTTGAAGTACTCGAGACAGTAGGCTTTCAAACAAAAAATATGGGTTCCTATAGGCCTTCGGCGCTAGGTGATCGAAGTGTGACCATTTTTGAATTTGCAGACTACTGCTGTTATTTTTGCGAACATGGGTGTAATTATGTATGTATGTGCTGACTGCCTGCATCAGCGGCCTAGGATATTATTTATTTACATATTTTTTTACATACATACATGTGTGCATTAGGCAGGGTAGTATTTTTGCTTCCTTAAAAATATTTTCGTTGACTTTTAAAGATTTTTAATCAATAATTTGGTGGTTGTCCAATGGGTTTTTAAATAAATAATAAAGTTGTATTTTTTCACAAAATAATCTTATTCGTTTTAAAGGCCTTCTAGAAGGTGTATGGTGGCTTCTTAAAATATAATAAAAAACCCGAAGTTTAAATGGACAAAAATTTGATTTTTTTATTTGTTATTTAAAAAAAATATTTTTTATTTATTTTTAAGAAAAAAATTTTATTTTCGCTATCGGAAAAGCATGAAAATAGTTTTCTTTATTTTAAAACGGAATAATCAACTTAGACATTAGCAAATTTCTGCATTTTTTACGAATGTATACCAAACGAATATTTTACTATAATTATTATTTAACTATTTCAAAAACAATTTTTTTTTTTCATTTTTCGTTCATTTTTTTTTTTATAAAGTAGAATACCAATTCCCACTAAACCCACCCTAATGTGTTTGTACATGCATTTAAATTTTTTTTTGGCTCGCCACGCTACAGCCGTTCTTGCACTTGTCGCTTTCTATTCATCATTTTTCGAAAGCTAATTCTATTTGACACTACTGCCATTCTTTTTTCTCAAACCATCAGCATTGTTGGCTCGTTCTGTTATGCCAAAGTTTGTGATTGGTTCGCCCCTCTCCGCCTCCGTAATATGATTGTTTGGCCAATGTCTACCCATTTTGTTTTCCGATTTGTATTACAATCAAAATCTTAGTTTGTTGTTGTGTCCATTTTAATTATTCTTTTATGTTGTAGCTAATTTAGTGAAAGAATTTGAGTCATGCCTATTTTTATGATTTTGTTTATTTTACTTTCGGCTATTATTTACTTGTGTATTTAGACATTGTATTTATTTTTAACAATACGTCACTTGACAAAATTTGTATGCCGTCCATCTAACTTGTTACATATGTATGTATGTATGTATATGTTGTTTATTGTATACCCTACACTCGAAGACACATGGGCATGGTTGCCACTTTTCTTCTTCTTTTTTCTCCCAAAACATGTGATTGACATACAAAAAATTACATAAATAATAACAACAAGCAGTTGATGGCTAAAAATTCGTTGTGAATATAGTAACACCATATCTATGATGTGATATCGCATGTACACAATGTGATGTGCTTTCAACTGATTTTATATCTTCTCATCATGTGATATCAATTCACACATCAATTTGAGCTGAACAGCTGGAAATTCGCTTAAAGTTGTCAATATCTATAATAACACAACATGATGTGATATCGCATGAAAACAATGTAATATTTTGTAAACTTGCACAATGTGATGCGATTTTATCTGAACTTATTTTGCATCATAAGATCTTGTTTGGTCAGATATGTTGTTGTACGACACGAGGTGATATGATACAATGGAGTTATTATGATGTGATATCAATCGATACATCAATCTGATCTTACCAGATTGTAACCTGCTCCTAAATGTTTCCCTACCTTTCAGAAAGAAGCAACGCTGTAGTTTGATCCCACTAGTCAACTGCATAGGCACCTCTTTTATCACATAGTAATTTAGTCTAGTATAATGTTATAGGATATGTAGTGATGTGATGTAATTGAGATATTAATCAATGCACCTAAATGAGGTAACAGATCTGATATACGGTGTGACTTAAATTTGTTTTTGAATTATATCAAACGAGCCATTGAGTTGATGTTGTGCGTTTTGCCTCTGATGTGATATTAACTATTTAGATATAATATCATATGATATCACCCAAGTTGTTGTGATAGAATTTTTAATAGTTGATATGTTGATTAACTAGGTGTTATACCGCTTAGCTATATATCATGTCACATTGAACTTTACTTGAAAGGTTGCTAAGGGCATACTTTGATGTGAAGCGATATGATGTGACTTATTGATATGATGTATAAATGATATGATTTTGGGAAATCGATGCCAATTATCGAATTTCTTTTTTTTTTTATTTGGTATGAAAAATGTGCACCTTGTAATGCAAATACTTCAGTGGATTTTCCTAAAATGATTTGGTAAGAAGTGATGAGATTTGATGGGCTTTGACTTGATATGATATCACCTTACGAGTTTTACTCGGTTAGCTTTTATATTTATGATGGTTTGTCTAAGCGTTAACGCACCGAAATTGGCATATTATAGCACCACCCATGCATCTAGCACATATTTACTTACGTACAAACCACAAATATTTAATCCATACCCCATCTGCTTGTCATTAATCGCACGTACCTTGATATCGTCGGTCATTATGTCTTCAATTGCTATTTACTCTGACGTCTTACACATTTCTGTAGTAATGAAAAAGTTGCTCTCATTCTCCACACGCGTTGGACGTCTGACAGTTTGCGTTGTGCTAAGAGATGCATAGATTTCATCTTAAAAATAGTTTCTCGTGTCGTACATTGGCCTCGACTATGTAAAGCGACCTAAATTTCTACTCAATGTCTGGGGTAATGCAGATGAATTCGATTAGAAGATACACAAGAAAATGTCAAATTTTTGAGAATTTTGTGACAATGGCTGCAAGCCTAAAAGATTTAGCGACTTGTTTATTAGGGAGCAAGTAGTTAGGGAGCAAGTAGTTAGAGAACAAAGTTAATCGACGTATTTAGGAAGGATTCCACCCAAGCTGATTACCACACTAACATAATAATCTAGTGACCCAGGCCCAAGAGAGTTAACTTCCTTATTCAGCCTTATAGCTTCTGAAGTCTGACACCCAAGTGAGCCAAGGCTTTAATATTCCCCGATGTCTCACTTCTTCCGACAATAGAAATTATAAGAGGTCATACCCAGAAAATTTTGACATCCGTCTCATAGCAGATTATCCAACATATTCACAAAAAAAAGCCTTTTTCGTGAAAATACTCTCCGTGAATGACAACGAGACCTTAGCCCTCCAGACGGATTACCTTTAAATAATGTGAAAATACTTGCATACTTTTAGGCATACTTAATATTCATTTAGGTTACATGCGCTGCTGCATACTTTTAGGCGCTGCTTCCAATTTCTAATTGGATTTCAGGAGGAAAGAAGTGCTGGTGTTTGAGTCCCGAGGCAGTGCTGATGGGGTTATTTTATGAGTGATTTTCTAATTTCACGGTCTGCTCGATCCCTGACTTTTGAAGCAATATTTTTTGAAGACGCGTTTTTAAGTAACGAAATATGTCTACGTCGCTTTGCGCTACGAGTGCTGCTCAATTACATAAACATAAATTCATAAATTTTCTTCAGTGTAATGTATATATTTTACTCTCTCTCTCTCGCTCTCTATTTTTTCTTCCACTTTCCAACAACTATTTGTCTATGTACTAAATACTTTTTTTAGTTCTAATAAAAACCAAAAACTTTCTTGTGCTCTCATTTCAGTTCTATAATTCAAAGAGTTCCCTGTCCTACAATCTGAGTAAATATGTTCTGTGTCCAGTCATGTGACTAATACTTTTAAACACACAAAAATAAACCGTTATGTTTTCAGCGAGGATATTGAATTCGCTTTAATGTTATTTTATGTACTAAAGTTCCATATATGTATGTATGTATGTATATAATAAAATGTTAAGCCTGCCATAAAAATTGAAGAACACCTGTTATTATTTCTATCAACTCATCACGCACGTTATCTATTTATCACCATTTTCAACACATCTAACACGAATGAAAAATTACTTATTCGCTAAAGGTTTATTTAAAGCGAATTTGTAGACGATGATGGCAAAGCGAATTCGGTTTTCTTAGCGTTTGTAAAGTTGTGGTTAGATTTAGATACAAAAACAAAGAAAATTCTACAGGTTTGTTATAATCGGTAGAGTACGAAATTTATATAATGGAACGTTGTGTGACAGTTCAACAAGCAATCAGCTGTTTCTTTGTCATCACATTTAACGAATTCGCCTTGAGTATTGCCTGACATACTTACCACACTTTTACCAACACCACATTATACTATTTTAACACATTTCAACCTTACTTCACCACAGATGCCAAACGTTTGATAGGACGCAAATTCGAAGATGCTACAGTACAGAGCGACATGAAACATTGGCCATTCGAGGTGTGCAATGATAATGGCAAACCGAAAATACGCATCGAATACAAAGGTGAAAAGAAAAGTTTTTTCCCAGAGGAAATCTCCTCAATGGTGTTGACAAAAATGCGCGAAACCGCTGAAGCTTATCTTGGCAAGCCAACAACGGATGCCGTCATCACAGTGCCAGCATATTTTAACGACTCACAACGTCAGGCGACAAAAGACGCTGGCGCTATTGCCGGCTTAAATGTGTTACGCATCATAAATGAGCCCACTGCTGCGGCTATAGCTTATGGACTCGATAAGAAGGGCACCAGTGAGCGTAATGTATTGATTTTTGATCTTGGTGGCGGTACTTTTGACGTTTCCATACTCACCATTGAGGATGGTATTTTTGAGGTGAAATCCACAGCGGGCGATACACATTTGGGTGGCGAAGATTTCGATAATCGTATGGTGACACATTTCGTACAAGTCTTTCAGCGCAAATATATGAAAGACTTGACACAAAATAAGCGTGCGTTACGACGTTTACGTACGGCTTGTGAGCGCGCCAAACGTACGCTGTCAGCTTCAACGCAAGCTGCCATCGAAATTGATTCTTTGTATGAGGGTATTGATTTTTATACCTCAATAACGCGTGCACGCTTTGAGGAACTAAATGGCGATTTGTTTCGTGATACCATGGAACCGGTGGCTAAAGCTTTACGTGATGCCAAAATGGATAAAGCGTCTATACATGATATTGTTTTGGTGGGCGGTTCGACGCGCATACCTAAAGTGCAAAAGTTGTTGCAAGACTTCTTCAATGGCAAAGAGTTGAATAAGTCCATCAATCCGGATGAGGCGGTAGCTTATGGTGCCGCAGTGCAAGCGGCTATACTATGTGGTGATAAATCGGAAGCAGTGCAAGATTTGCTCTTACTCGATGTTACACCACTATCGTTGGGTATCGAGACAGCGGGTGGCGTTATGACAGTGCTCATCAAACGTAACACCACCATACCGACAAAACAAACACAAGTTTTCACCACCTACTCGGACAATCAACCGGGTGTGCTCATACAGGTGTTCGAGGGTGAACGCGCCATGACTAAGGATAATAATATATTAGGTAAATTTGAATTGAGTGGCATACCGCCAGCACCACGTGGTGTACCACAAATTGAGGTGACTTTCGATATTGATGCCAATGGTATATTGAATGTGACTGCGGTGGAAAAGTCAACGGGTAAGGTGAATAAAATTACCATTACCAATGACAAAGGACGTTTGGGCAAAGATGATATTGAACGTATGGTGAATGAAGCGGAAAAATATCGCAATGAAGATGAACAGCAACGTGAACGCATCAATGCTAAGAATGCGCTTGAATCGTATTGTTTCCAAATGAAAGCAACCATGGATGATGAGAATATACGTGCGAGAATCACGGATGCCGATCGTGAATTGATTTTACAAAAATGCAATGAAACAATCGCTTGGTTGGATAGCAATCAGCAAGCTGAAAAAGATGAATTCGAGTATAAGCAGAAAGAGTTGGAGCGTATTTGTAATCCGATTATAACGCGTCTGTATCAGGGTGGCGTGCCACAGCCACCGAATTCGAGCGGCGGTGCAGGTGGCGCTGGTGGCGCAGGTAGTGGTCCAACCATTGAGGAGGTGGACTGAGTGTGTGGCGCGGTGTCTCTTTCAGCTTGTTGCTTTGGTCGAAATCAATTTGAAAATACTTTGGTATATATTTTTTGGCGTTGCTTTATTTGTCTAAATAACATTTTTGTTCTTACTTATTGTTGTCTTCTGCTCCAATTCGTACATATTTTATATGTTTTTTTTTTTTATTATTATTATCTACTTTATTCATATCTATACATAAATTGTTAGCAACATAAACTACGTACAATTATTGTTGGAAAATTTTGGCAAAAAAATACATATTTAATAAAAATAAAACGATTTTGTGGTTTATTTATGTGTTTTCTTGTTATACATTTTTGTTGCATACTTTTAGGTGAAAATGGGGAAACTTTTAGTAAAATGCATTGACTACTATAGGTCAAAGAGCATGGAAAAATGACAATCAACCGTACAAGGTTAGCGTATAATAATACTCTTTGTCAACAAAGAGTATACAGCGCGTGTATAAAATTCACCACGTGGTGAGAAACATTAATCTCATATAACTCTTATGAAATAAATTTTTTACGGCAAACTGAACGTCCCACTTAATGGTTTGTTTTAATAACCTTTTGATGCTCTTTATTGGTGTTATCTTTAAAATTCTACGCTCTTTTCCTTTTGTCAAAAAACTGAACTAATTATATACATTTAGGCGGATGGTTTGTTATTTAATTATTTGCTTATTACTTTCAATTCTTTAAAAAAAATCGTATTATATTGTTATAGTGATCAAGCAGCAATTTATAGTTATCACTAGACGAACTCTAAGTGAAACTTCTACTCAGTACCAGACACAAGAATTTTGAATATCTCCGAACAGCTCAGAGAGATCCTTTCCGATTCAGCGCCATTTTGCACAGCCGTTTTAGTTTTGCAGGGAAACCAAGTTCAGATATAACGGTATACAGACAGTTCCTGTTTTCACAGGGTGCCAAAAAAGGTAAGTGCTCAAATTAGGGGGGAAACATTTTCAACTTTTCCGTTCCCCACCATTATTTTAAAATAAAAACCATTTCATTTCTGTCACAGTCAACTTAAAATACAATTTATGCCTAAGACGAAGTTTTAATTTTAAAACCACGAAAATGTCATTTTAACATTTTAAAATCATGGTTTGTGTCCATGGTTGTGATTGTGATATCGCTTACACCAAAATTGAGTTTGGCTTTTTTCGCTTATTGCCACAACTATGCTATGGTTTGTGCAGAGTGACCTTGGTTGGAACAGAGTGACCTTGCAAAACAAAAAAATTTCTTCATACCACCAACCAACTTAAATTTTTTTCATAAGCGGACCGTGCTAGTAAATAACTATAAATCGCATTAATTTTGAAATTTTTTTCATAACGCTTTTATGTTCTTGAAAATGTAGGTACTCAGTTAAAGTTGCGTTTTATTTAAAAAAAAAAATTAACTTTACACATTTTAAGTTCTTCAGTTTTATTCACGTTACGACTAGTCGTTTGTTTTTCTTTAGCTGAGAAATTAGAGTCGTTTTGCTATTTTTTCCTTATTGTTTTTGTTATTGTTAGTTCATTTTGGGGACAAAGGAAAGTTTGCAAAATTTCTACAAAGTACATTTTTTACACTATTTCTAGATTGATTTTGGTATGAAAGTACTATTTTGTTTTTAAGTAGATATAGTATATAATAATAATATAGTATAGTATGTTTGTAGGTATGTAAGTAAGTACATTATCAACCAGTTCATTGTTATTTTATAAACTATTACGATTTTATATTTATTTATTTTTTTCGGTAGCTTTAGTATATTTATTTATTTTAAATTTGTAAACCTTTTTTTTCTTGCATCTTCGTTAAGTGGTTCTATTGTTGTTGTTTTATTTTTGTTTTTGTTTTTTGTTGTAAGTAATTATTTATGTTTGCATAGTTTTTTTTTTTTTGAATTTAGAATAACACTTCTTTTTTTATGCATTAATATAAATTTACTTGGTTTCACAAGGGTTAACACAACGCTGTTTTAGGCATGGTTACACAGTGTAACATTCAACTACAAATACAACATTAAATTAATCGTTCTAAAGTATTAAATAGTTTTTTAGGTAGGTAGATAGGTACTAGTATGTATATAACAGTATTTGTTTGGTATATAATTCGAACACTGGGTATATATTGTATGTGCATTAGAGCGCATCACGGTATAGTGAAGGAAGAAAGTGGAAAATTGTCAACTCAGTTTTAAAAAAAAGCAACAAAAAAAAGTGTGTGTCACCCTGTGAAATTTAATTTCTCTGTATATGTAGTTTCGATTTTCAAAAAACAGCAACCAAATTTTTTCGTCACCCTATGAAAGCTTCGATTTTTTTCCTACAATTTCGATTTCTAAATGAAATATTTGAGTAATAATATTAATAAATAACAATTGTTTACTCGGATAGTTATGCGGAAATGGTATTTAAGGCTATATTTAATTCATTAAATTTTAGGACAGGGTGTTTCCTTTACATAAATTAAAAAAAAAAAATTTTACATGATAGGTTAATGCCGTATATACACGAATTGTAGGTTAACACCTAAAGATAAAATAAAAAGGATAATAGAATTCGCTATTGTTACAGGGTGATATGAAAAAACTAAATTCTCTCACAAATAAACAATGTGGACAGATTTAAAATTTATTTTCGCGATACGCTCTAATCTACATTAAGCTTGGGTATTGGTTGAGTGTGTGTGTTAAAATTGATTCTCTAGCCGCTTTAGGGTTAATAAAAAAAAAAAATTCTACAAAAAATATGAAGATATGTTCGACTTGGAAATGTTTTTGCTTTAAGTTGTTAAAAAAATTTTTAGGTCTTTGATATCATGATTTTGGTTGAATCTATGGACTGTACTGCAGTTGATGAGAATATCTTACATTGGGTAGTCAGAAGTGGCGGATTCAGGATTTTGGAAAGGAGGGGTCCAAATTTTCTTTTTGAAAAATCGAGTACATCTTTTATCCACAGTTCTTGAAAAATATGACTATTTGGATTCTGAAGGATGGGTTGGACCAATGATCAATTTTAGGCGTTTTCGTGCTAGTTTGGGCTTTCACCGAAGGGCTCTCATCGTACTGTTAGTATAATTTTTGTATCGATAGCAAGTCTAGTAATAAGTATGCATTAGTATTTGCTTATTGATGAGGACGGTTGAAAGCGTGTTTTAACTAAAGGACGGAACAAATGGATAGATTGATTACAGTTACTTAAGTAAGGTAAATGTCCATAATTTCGTGGTAGTACGTTATTTCGTGGTATTTCGATTTTTTCTTTCAAACAAGGAATTTGGCGAGTTTTTTTTAAAACTGAAAATTTCGTAATAAAGATTAACTTTTCGGGTGTAATAATGGATATTTTACAAATTGTTTAATATTAAACCTATTAAATAACAAGCATTATAAAGTTGGAAGCTCAGAAAATGAGCCTTTTGTAGGGAGGCCTCTTAAGGAAACTGTTAAGGAGAGCAGTCGATTTTGTTAAGCCTGTAAAAATTGTATCTTTCAATTTTTTTTTTGACAATAATTTTTTTGGTTTTATTTAACATTTCTTAAATTTTTTTATTACTGCAAAACTTATTTCAATAACTTTTCATTTACATTTTATTTAATATTTAAATACCACGAAATTAGGGACACATGTTTTTTGTGATGTACCTAATTTCGTGGTACCCACGAAATTATGGGAACATAATACTTTATGTTTTCCTTATTTTCTTTCACATTTCATAAGATACCCTATTATTTTAAGTATTTTAATTATTAAATAAACCCCTGAGAAAGATTTTGACGTAATTTCGTGGTACACTTTTGTTAACCCATTCGTCAATATTTTAATCGAAAAGCTCTGCGAAGCACAACATTTTAACGAAATAATGGCATTATAGAACTTTTGTTTATTCAATAATTTTTCATTTAATTTAAAAAAATATGTCAAGATTTATACTTTTTTGCTTTTGTTATGAATGAATAGCGATAATAAACAAAAAAATTTAAATATAAAACTCATATTACCGCTTAAAGCGATACCACGAAATTGCGTACATCAATTTTATCGCATGCCCCTAATTTCGTGGTATACTGCGCATTTACATACATTGTTAACAAGAAACCAAAAAATAAAAAATAAAGAATAAAAAAACCAAATTAAATTAAAAAAAAATCAAAAAATTAAAGAAATACAAAAAAAATTAAAAATATACCAAAAAAATTAAAAAAAAAACATTTTTTGAAATAATAAAAAAAATAAGTTACATCAATTGAATTAATTTTTTTTATTGTTTATTTTTGTTTTGAAACTTTTTTATTTAATGTTATTTTATTTTGTTAAATAATAAAAAAAAAACTTAAAAGACCAAAAAAACACAAAAATTAAAAAAAAACCATTTTTTGTAATAATAAATAAAAGTAATTTTGAGAAAAGTAACAAATTACATCAGTTAAATTAATTTTTTTTGATTGGTTTTTTTTTAATTTTTATTTTTTATTTTTTTCAATCGTAATCAATTACTAATTGCCTTTTCTCGAAAACCAATTGAAATAATCATTAACAATTAAAAAATCCGTTTAATCAATTGATTACTAAGTACTAATCAAATTTAACAGGTCTGCTTACAAGTAATTTTTTACTTCTTACTTGGCCTTAAAACGTTTTCTTTTCATAAATACAATAACAATAAAAAAGTTATTTAAGATTTAAAATTTTTGAACATAAATTTTAATAAATAAATTTGTGTATCTTTAGGAATTTGCGTTTAAAATAACTTTTATTTTCCATAAAATTAGAGTTTAACCAAATACCACGAAATTAGGGACACTTTACCACGAAGTAAGGTACATCAGAAAATTTTTGCCACGAAATTAGGGACATTTGAGGTACTCACACATTTTTATTCATATAAAATGATACATTTGTTAGTTTTGTTTGAAATTAAGTGGAAAGCTATCTTAATAGATCAACTCAATGGGAAAAATTTACTTTTTTAGTTTTCCTTCATCCGTTTTTACTCAAGAGAGGTAGAAAGTCAGAAAATTCCTTAGTACCACGAAATTATGGACATTTACCTTAGTTTAATAATAAATTTTGTTGAAACTCTAATCATTTTAACTAGTTAATGGGACGTCATTTGAAGTGGGCGTTTATTGTAGAAATGAATTTGATATGTATGTAACTAGCAGTAATTTCCTAAGAATGCTTCCATGTAACTAAATTATATTTTCAAAACGAAAAATATGCATGGAAAAAAACTAAGGTATGATAAATTAAAAATTAAGGGTATTCCAAAAGCAAAATTCAACTAGTTTTATCCATACGGCAGTGATTACAGGGCCGGATTAACCACGTTGGAAATTCACTGAAATATTAATAAGGCAATGGGAATGACTTTTCAGACAAGTATAGGTGTTGCCACTGGGGATATTTTTCTGAGGCTGTCATTTATGGGATTTTTTTGTATTAAAATGAGAATGAGAAATGAAATGTATTTTTCATCGTATTTAAAGAATTATTTTTAGCTAGGTCTACCAGCCCTTTTGAGCATAGTTAAAAGCTAAAATATCCTAAGTGGACGTTGCCAGTACAAGGTTTTTTGGTGTTGCCACGTATTTGAAATTAAAAAAAATTGAGAAAGATACGGACATGTTTCTTAACTTACTCATTTTTGAATATATTTTCACAAAACTATAATTTTTTTTTTAATAATTTCTGTGGCTTAAAATCGTTCTCATTTCTTCTAAATTGAATAACTGTTTATAACCTCAATACATATCCCTTAGCAGTCACCTACACCGCCGTATGGTAAATTGTCAGTGTGTATGTGATAATAAGTACAAACTACAAATGATTATACAGCGTTACAAATATGCGCTAATTTCAGGTAACAGTTTAGAATAATATATGTACATACATATGTACATATATGTTTATGCGAACTACATGTACATATATATTTAGTTACAGGAACAAAGCCAACCGAGCTACTTAGGTACATAAATTTAACACTTTTAGCACATAATAACTAATAACAATTTTATTTAAATATACATAATTCTAATCAAGAAACACACTAAAATTTTAATTTTAAATAGTTAAACAAACTTTTTGCTACATAAATTGTGTCTTAGTAAGTAGTTTTTGTTGTAAGTAGTTTTTTCTTTTTTTGTTTTTTTCTTCTTGTTATTGTGTGTGTGTAAGTATATTTTGTCTATGTACTTGTAACTTTCATTTTATTTTTCTGTATTTATAAATATTTTATATCTATGTACCTACTAATATTCGTATTTAGTAAATTTGTTTTGTGTAAATTTTTGTAAGTTTTTTTTTTTTTTTTGTAAATAATACTGCATCACTAATACTACACATTAATTAATTTATTATTTAATGCATATTTGTGTGTGTAATGCTACTTAAGAAATAATTGTTTTTACATTGCTTAAAATATTTTAAATTTAACTAATTTTTATTGCACAGCAGCTCCCAGCTTTTAATGATATACAAATTAAATTAAATGAGAAAATCACATTACAGCGGTGGTTCAACTCATCGTATTATATTTTATTTATATATTTACTTAATTTTTTTTTTGTAATACTGCATTTAATTAAATTAATTTACTTTACTTTATTATGTTATATTATGTTATGCTATGTTATGTTATGTTTTGTGATGTCATGTTATGGTAAATTAAGATATGTTGTATCTTATGTTATGTTATGTTATGTTATATTATGTTGTGTTATGTTGTGTTATGTTATGTTATATTATCCATGTTGTGTTATGCTATGTAATGTTATGTTATGGTTTTTCACTTTGTTTTGTATTTTATTTTATTTCATTTTATTATATTTTATTTTATTTTATTTTGTTTTATTTTATTTTATTTTATTTTATTTTATTTTATTTTATTTTATTTTATTTTATTTTATTTTATTTTATTTTATTTTATTTTATTTTATTTTATTTTATTTTATTTTATTTTATTTTATTTTATTTTATTTTATTTTATTTTATTTTATTTTATTTTATTTTATTTTATTTTATTTTATTTTATTTTATTTTATTTTATTTTATTTGATCTTATTATATTACATTTTATTTTATTTGATTATACCCTATTTTATTTTTGGTTTTTTTATTTTTTTTTATTTTATTCTATTTTATTTTATTTTATTTCATTTTATTTTATTTCATTTTATTTTATTTTATTTTATTTTATTTTATTTTATTTTACTTCATTTTTTATGCTCATTTATTCACGTAGCTTTTTTGAGCCACCACTGTATTAACAATAAGCTTATAAATGAAATTAAAACTATTTAAAGTAA